>OY482670.1:86733032-87333032 GCA_960531455.1 Urophora cardui | reverse complement strand
TTGGGGATTTTGTGACGCTATCCCCGAAAAAATGTGGGGATTTCGTGTTTGGGGATTTTGATTTTAACCGTAGCCATACACGGTGCGACCGTTGACCCAACTCGGTTGCAATCGAGTTGGTCTGTTTGCCTACATACGGTGCAATTTATTGTACAACCTTGTTGTACAATTTCATTTTGTAAAAAATTACTTTGAGTGAAGATGGAATAGGATAATGTTGCGCTTGTAGGAAGAAGAAGAACGTACAGCAAAAGTACGATTAATTAAACGGAAAAAATTGCAAAAAATGGCTCCAGAGAGCTTTCGATTTTGTGTTATTTATTCTACAAATATTTATGATTTTTTTCTGTTTAATTCGCCCATTTTTAATTATTTTAATTTGATGTGTTCACTTCAAGAATTCTCATAAAATGAAATGTTGAACAACATGCCCCCAAACGATGCAACCAAGTTGTACAACTTGCCAAAAAATCAAAAGTTTTTGATTTTTCGTACAACCGATACACAACTTCATACAACAGCCCCAAAAACGTTGCAATTTCGAGCGCAACTTGACCAAGTTGGGTGAAAAATTGCAAGGTGTGTGGCTACCATAAGGATTTGCAAAATATACAAATCAATTATAAAATTGAAAAAATACACTAAATTGGCAACAAATATGGATAAATTAAATATGCAAAATAAGTTACATACTTTTTGCTAAGTATTTGTATGCATATTATGTACCTTAGTAAATTGTAATCTCCTTTGTCGGAATATATACATATTAACGTGGCCGCTGTGGTGCAGTGGGGAGTGTTGTGGCCACTGCGGTGTGGCGGGCAGTGGCTAGTCTGCCATACCAGAGGTCGTGGGTTGGATCCCCAGCCTGGATAGATGGAAAATTTGTATATAATGAACCACGATCCGATAACAATTAATTTTCCAGAGTGGTCTCACAGATAACAAAAAAACAAAGTACCACCCGCCGGAGGCTTATAGTTCAGCAGATATTCCTTGTTAAATTAATGTATGTATGTGTAGAACATCTTTCTGCGTTGGCGGCCTTCGCCCCCGCTTCAAAAAAAATTACCCTCAGCCGGCAGAATTCTCTTTCTGGATTAATATCCTGTACAGCAAAGTATACATGCAGTTTTTGATTTCGTAGTAACTTGTCTTTGGTTTCGTAGTAATTTTTCTTGAAAATCGTATTATTCATAGAATTTACTAATAAATAAATTTTTAAATTGAAAATGTTGTACCATGATAATTTAAAACCAAATATTAATTGCAGTTTTTTTTACTTCTGACTCCGTGCTTCTACATTTTCTACTACTATTTCTTAAAGGCTTTTAAGAATATGTACATATGTTTGTGCACTAAGAAACTTAATTTTTGCAATTAATAAAATGCAGCAATTATATACAGATACTGTTTTTGTTTTAATTTTTAGTAATAACATTCACCGCGGTTATTTTTTAATTTATGTATTGCATATGTACATATTTCGGTCTTTTTGTTGTTAATGCTTGTTGTCAAATTCACGAGTCTTGCCGGCTCACCAAATATTATTCACCTGACAGCTTTTAAAAATTTGCTATTCGGGGTAATTTTGCTAAATTGAGCAGTCAAAAATATTCACAATAGTCAATTATATTTAATGCAACAGTCAAAAATATCCACAATAGTCAAATTTAGTAAAGAAAACACAGCAGAAAAACTTAATTTATTTCTATTTAAAATTTTATCCCATATAAAAACAAATACAAACGATTGATACAATATCGTCACTCCGGAAGAAGAAAGACGCATGTCAGTAATTTGTCAACGAAAAAAGGCGCATTAAAAATATGTCGGGGAAGAAAGACGCTTTACAAAACATGTCGACGAAGATAGACGCATTAAAAAATATTTCGACGAACAGAGACGCATTATAAAATATTTCGACGAAGAAAGACGCATTAGCATTAATATTGACAAAGAAAAATAAAAAATCGAACACGTCTTTCTTTCCTAAAAAATATTTAAATGCGTCTTTCTTTATAGTAAAAAAAATAAAGCGTCTTTCTTCGTCAAAATAAACAAAGTCTTTCTTTCGAAAAATATTTTTAATGCGTCTTTCTTTGAAAGAAAAAAATTTGGTGTCTTTTTTCTTCTATAGGAACGATATGTAGTAAAATTTAGTAAAAAAAAAAAACGCCAAAAAACCTTCATTTTCTCTATTTACATTTTTATTTCCGTGTAAAAAAACGATTGCGGCAATAGTCAAATTTAGTAAAAAAAAACGCAAGAAAAAACTTAAATTTTTTTATTACATTTTTATCTCCATATTTAAAAAAAAATACACTTATGTTAACTTTATTTTATATTCGGCAACATTCGGAATAGTTATTGAGGTACTTTGGGAGCATATTGAAAGATTCGTACTAATTTACTACAAAATGATCGGTCCGGCAACCTTGTTTCAAAGAAAGCAATCATGAGAGCATCAGCTGACACGTTATTACGGGAAAAATCAAATTGAGCTAGGTTTCTACGATACGTGCGCCAAGAGAGCCACCGGCATGCGTTGGTGACTGCGCATTTACACTGCAACTCCATAAGACAGGTTGTGTCAGCTGACACGGGCTACATGCGCGCGTCGTTGACTGGTTGGACTATCAGAGCTCAGATAAGACTCGGCATGCGGTTTTTTAAATATGGTCTTCAATGTTGTTTATTTAGTAATCTTTTGGGGATTTTGTGACGCTATCCCCGAAAAAATGTGGGGATTTCGTGTTTGGGGATTTTGATTTTAACCGTAGCCATACACGGTGCGACCGTTGACCCAACTCGGTTGCAATCGAGTTGGTCTGTTTGCCTACATACGGTGCAATTTATTGTACAACCTTGTTGTACAATTTCATTTTGTAAAAAATTACTTTGAGTGAAGATGGAATAGGATAATGTTGCGCTTGTAGGAAGAAGAAGAACGTACAGCAAAAGTACGATTAATTAAACGGAAAAAATTTTTAATTATTTTAATTTGATGTGTTCACTTCAAGAATTCTCATAAAATGAAATGTTGAACAACATGCCCCCAAACGATGCAACCAAGTTGTACAACTTGCCAAAAAATCAAAAGTTTTTGATTTTTCGTACAACCGATACACAACTTCATACAACAGCCCCAAAAACGTTGCAATTTCGAGCGCAACTTGACCAAGTTGGGTGAAAAATTGCAAGGTGTGTGGCTACCATAAGGATTTTGATTTTGGGGATTTTTTTTTGAGGATTTTGTGTCTTGGGGATTTTGTTTTTTGGGGATTATGTGGCACTCCCTTCAAAAAACCTTTTTGCGAACCTATGCGAACGATTTTTAGATTGAGGAGCAGGTTTACCACGTTATCCCCAAATCAAAATCCCCAAATCAAAATCCCCAAAATCAAAATACCCAAAATGAAAATCCCAAAATCAAAATCCTTAAAATCAAAATCCCCAAACACAAAATTCCCCATATTCTGTGTGAAATAAATTAACCTAATTTTAATTTATTTCACACAGAATATGAGAATTCTACATTGGACATTTTTTCTCAAACTGAAACTCACAAGAAATTGTATACGTGATGATTTCACAAATGTTTATTAATAAATTCATCTCAATAACTTATGATTACATATCGCTAGCTTAGAGTTCAAACTGTGTAAGTCCATTTTCATAAAAAGGTGCATTTTTATGTAGAATGCTAGAAAAATCAAATACGCACCATACGCATACCACGCTAAACAAGTCTGTTATACTTGTCATTTTTCTACTCGATTTTATTCAGTGATACGCAAATTGTGTAAGTCCAAAAAGCGAAGAAAATTGTGTAAGTCCAAAATATTTACCAGAACAGAAAATTTTTTTTCGTTTCGAAATTTTTTTTTTTTTGTTTTTTGTCTCTCCTACAAAGTTTGAAAAAAGGACTTACATAATTTGCACTCTAAGCTAGCGATATTTACATAGGCCCGGTTTCCAACGTGACTAAAGCTAAAACTAAGTTTTGACTTAAGTTAGCCCAGAGTTGGGGCTAACTTACTTTTGGGTTTCACCAAATAGTCTAAGAAAATAGTTTTGCAACCAACCTTTTATGACAAATACTGGGTTTTTTGGTTGTTTTGGTTGCTGAATTTGCTCATTTTTTTGTCATATCCAGGGATGTGATAAGTGGGCTTTTCCTACCAAAACTGGTCGGTTTTTTTCCTGTTGGTCGGCTGGTCGCACGATTTGAATTTTGGTAGGTTTTTACCTTCCTTCAAGTAACATCACTGATTTGCTAGATTTTGCCACAACACTGTTGAAAGAACGTTTGAAAGTTCATGTATAAACTAATATTTTATCAAATAACTTGTTATGGTACGCGTTAGACCTCGATTACGATCTGCGCTTTGTGGCGCCCTATGCTACCAACAGCGATGACCTCCTTGGACAACCAGATCAGTCTCACCATCTCGCCGCAACGCAGTGGCGGCGCAGGGCCTATCCATCTGGGACTTGCGAGATAGTAAGGCGTCACTGGCTGACCAAAAAGCCATCGAGTCAGCACGTTGGGCGCCATCTGTTATGGTACGCGTTAGACCTCGATTACGATCTACAATCGAGTGGAACAGCAATGCATGGCGGTCGGCATGATCTAGGGTTGCACTGTGGCTAGTCATTGTCGGCTGGGCGGGGTTCTTGCCTACATTGCTGTCCTGCGCCATAAACAGAAAAAATTCATATCATGTCTGTTCAAACCAATAACGAGAAAATCACACGAAAACAACATCCGGTTTGGCCGGATGCCACGGACGGACCGTTGAAAAATTCAAATATTCAAAAGATAACCCGAAAAAAATCAAATTCAAGAGGCCAGGCGTCAGTTAAATTTAAATAAATATGAACCGAAAGAAAATGTCGTTAAAATTTGAATATGATTTTTAAAATGTACGTTAAAGTCAGGCGGACGTTAGCAAAACATTTGAACCAAAATTTAAATCGGACGGAAATACTGACATCAGTGGAAAAACTTGAATGCTAAGTTGTGTGTTCACTGCTTTTTCCCTTGCTTTTGACATTTTCACACAAGCCGTCTAACGCCAATCGCATATTCTCCCTCACATGCTACAACCTGTCTTGTTTGGGCCCGTATATGATCGATATCAGCATTGATATCGATGGCAAACCACAACAAACTTACAGCTTCTGCGATTCACTTCCGAGTGAATATCAATCAAATTCACTGTGAATCCGACAAACCCTGTTCTGTGTTTCACTTTCACAGTTTCATTTTCACATATTTTTCTGAAAATGCAAGTGTATAAGTGAGAGCGCTTTGATCGCTACCCTGCAAAAAATTCGATTAATACGGGACGTGTCCGGGATCAATCGCAAGGGAGCGTGCGACTAGTACAATTTTACATCCCTTTATATGGGGCGAATTGATTGCATTTTTTTTCGAGAATATCCTGTGAAGAAACTAATTGTTCAATTTGTATACCCGAACGGGTATAAATGTAGATTAATCGCTTTCATCCAAAGTTGTAAGCCAAGACTATTTTTTATGAAAATGTAAAAATTATTAATTGCTATAAATGTTAGAAGAAAGTTTATTCGATTAGCTTTCATCCTGTAGTGAAATCTTTTAAAAAATTAAATATCTCCTCAAAACATTTTAAGTTCTGAGAATGCATTATGCGAGTGTAAAATACATGTGACGAATTTTTCAAAATTAGCCAAGGCTAGTTTTTATAACAATCTTTAAAATTTATAAATGTTCATGCCTGGGAACAATCGGGGACTAATTGTTCCCGAAAGAGATGAATCCGGGACAAATCTCTTTCGGGATTAATCGCAAATTTTTTTGCAGGGTATGGCGAACAAACATACGTACATGCAAATTTTTAACATTCGCTGCGCAAACATGCGATAGCCACACAGGATGTTGTTTGGCCACTTGTTCAGCGACGACTAAATCATTTTTTAAACAAGGAGCGCAACCTGTCTGTGTGAAGAGCGTAACTTGTTTGTCTGATCTTAAGATCTATGAAACGCCGAGGTATGCTGTAGAGAAATCTTTTAAAAAAATTAAATATCTCCTCAAAATATTTTAAGTTCTGAGAATGCATTATGCGAGTGTAAAATACATGTGAGGAATTTTTCAAAATTAGCCAAGGCTATTTTTTATAACAATCTTTAAAATTTATAAATGTTCATGCCTATTTAAGTAAAGATTATACAATAAGTTTTACGTTTGTAAAAAATAATAATAATCAATAAATAAAATTTTTTTTACATAGTCAATATTGAGTTTATAATTGTAATTGATTTTCCAATAGGAATTTTTGGTAACATTTTGTTGAAATTATTATTCATCATTGTTATTAAAAGAAAGGGTGTTCAGTTTTACCTATTATTATAATTTTTTTTTTAATTCTTACATTGAATATTTTTGTATAGTACATTTATACCCGTGCGGGAACAATCGGGGACTAATTGTGGACCGATTGTTCCCGAAAGAGATGAATCCGGGACAAATCTCTTTCGGGATTAATCGCAAATTTTTTTGCAGGGTATGGCGAACAAACATACATACATGCATATATCTACATACGTACATGCACATTTTTAACATTCGCTGCGCAAACATGCGATAGCCACACACGATGTTGTTTGGCCACTTGTTCCATAGATAACTAGATACGAAACTCTTCATTTCGTGAGAGCGCTGTCAAAATGCGCATTTTTTATAACATTTTTCATTAGTGCCACTCTGTTCGAAAACTGAAAATGGGTATTTTAGATATTATTTCTAGGAATTTTTCGGCTTCCTTATGTTATTGAAGACTATAGCAATAATAAAATTTTGTTTATACCAAATTAAGATAAGGATATAACCACAAATGTGATACACAGGATAGTATGATTTTCCCACATTCCGAATATTCGTGTTCGAAACCCGATCTCAGACAAATTAAGAATAACGGACAAAAAGTGGTGAACGATAATACATGTAGTTGGGTGGTATTTTTTAAGAAATATTTTACTCTGTTTTGCAATTCTATTAAAATGTGAATATATTAGAACTAAAATATAATAATTTTTAACCGGATATATATATATAAATCTACCGAAGAACCGCTGCCCGCGTTCCATCTCATTAAAATATTTTTTATAATTTTAACTGAAATACAATTTTTTTTTCAGTAGAAACAATAAACTGCATTGCATATTACACACAAGCAATACAACTACCTCTGTATTTTTTATAATTCTTTATTATTTCAACCAAATTGGGCACATATAAGGGCCTTTTCACATTACTCGGTACGACATCGGATCGACATTTTTTGCTCGGTATTTTCAGCTTACCGAAACGATTCCGCGTTGCTGTGTTTTTCGCACTTGTGGGAATACTTTCGGTGCGTAATCGGCAGAAAATAGGAAAACAAACATCGAAATTTGCAAAACAAAATTTTTAACTTCAACAAATCACTCAATAATAACAATAATGTCTTCTAGCGAAGACGAAGACATTATAACTTGGTACATTTATAACCAAAACTAGTTTTTTACTGACTTTGTTCTTCTTCATTTATTACGCCGCAAAAATGTATGCAGTAATTCCTCAAATTTTACTGACCGGTCTTACCGCGTTACCGAAATTAATCCGCTCCGATTTCATTTATGCAACACTAATGTGAAAGTGCCAATTGAAATACATGTGGTCAGTAAGGTTTCGGTATACTTTCGGTAAAAACCAAAAATGTCGATCCGATACCGCACCGAGTAATGTGAAAGCGCTCTAACAAAACATCAAAATCCACCGAATGTGACAATTTATTTTGGCGTGTTTTGCTTTCTGGCACCTGCAATTTGTACTAACAGCTGATCGGCCGGGTTTTCTGTTGTGTTGATGCTGGCAACAAAGCCACAGAAAACCCGTGGGAAAATCATAAAAGTGAGAGAGTAAAAAAGAGTTTCGTATCAAGTCATCTTTGACTTGTTCAGCGACGACTAAATCATTTTTTAAACAAGGAGCGCAACCTGTCTGTGTGAAGAGCGTAACTTGTTTGTCTGATCTTAAGATCTATGAAACGCCGAGCCTTGCTCTAGAGTACAGAAAAATTGAGGGATAGTGAGAGAGTTTGTGTTATGAGCGCAGAAATGGAATGGAATAAAACCAATACTTTCAAACATTGTGCATGTGTTAAAAGCACAAAAGCTCTTGGCTACACTCAAAAGAAACTCAACCATTGTCGAAAATTAAAATTTTAAAATTGGAAATGGATAGTATTTTTATTCCTAACTTCACAAAAAACCACAAACAAAAAAAATTAAAATAAAAAAATATGAGACGAAATGCAAAATCATGATTCCTAATAAAAATATTACGTAAAAAATCTAAACAAAAAAACCACCCCCAACACACAATCATTTACAAGCATTCAGAGACTGCTCGAGCAGCACTACCTGCTAGTTCAACAGCTCAATGCTGACTGAACAGAAATTTGCAAAATTTCTTTTCGTGCACGAAGAGTTCTGTAGTGTCGGTGTGAGGCTGTCGGTGTGAAAGCTCTAAAAAGCTTGTACCGCGTGCATAGGCTCTGAAAATGCCTGGAATAAATAGATGTATGCATTAGAGCCCTAGATACCCGGGTATCGAGAAATTCGATCTGATCGTTTTTGTTCAAATGCCCGTACAAACATTCGAGCATTCGAGCGTACAATGTAAGTAATGTGAAAGCGCTCTAACAAAACATCAAAATCCACCGAATGTGACAATTTATTTTGGCGTGTTTTGCTTTCTGGCACCTGCAATTTGTACTAACAGCTGATCGGCCGGGTTTTCTGTTGTGTTGATGCTGGCAACAAAGCCACAGAAAACCCGTGGGAAAATCATAAAAGTGAGAGAGTAAAAAAGAGTTTCGTATCAAGTCATCTTTGACTTGTTCAGCGACGACTAAATCATTTTTTAAACAAGGAGCGCAACCTGTCTGTGTGAAGAGCGTAACTTGTTTGTCTGATCTTAAGATCTATGAAACGCCGAGCCTTGCTCTAGAGTACAGAAAAATTGAGGGATAGTGAGAGAGTTTGTGTTATGAGCGCAGAAATGGAATGGAATAAAACCAATACTTTCAAACATTGTGCATGTGTTAAAAGCACAAAAGCTCTTGGCTACACTCAAAAGAAACTCAACCATTGTCGAAAATTAAAATTTTAAAATTGGAAATGGATAGTATTTTTATTCCTAACTTCACAAAAAACCACAAACAAAAAAAATTAAAATAAAAAAATATGAGACGAAATGCAAAATCATGATTCCTAATAAAAATATTACGTAAAAAATCTAAACAAAAAAACCACCCCCAACACACAATCATTTACAAGCATTCAGAGACTGCTCGAGCAGCACTACCTGCTAGTTCAACAGCTCAATGCTGACTGAACAGAAATTTGCAAAATTTCTTTTCGTGCACGAAGAGTTCTGTAGTGTCGGTGTGAGGCTGTCGGTGTGAAAGCTCTAAAAAGCTTGTACCGCGTGCATAGGCTCTGAAAATGCCTGGAATAAATAGATGTATGCATTAGAGCCCTAGATACCCGGGTATCGAGAAATTCGATCTGATCGTTTTTGTTCAAATGCCCGTACAAACATTCGAGCATTCGAGCGTACAAACAAAAAAATGTGTATGGGAAAAGCAAAAATAAAAAAACTACATATAAAAAAAAAATAATAAACAAAAGAAAAAAAAATTCAAAATACCCGAATTGTTCAAATGCCCGTACAAACATACGGGTAATAAACAAACAAACAAACAACTGTTCGAGCATTTGAACAACAATTGTTCGGGCTACACGAAAATGTTAAAAAAAAATCGAGAGCTCTAATATGTACATATCGTCGTACCATACGAAAACTAGCATATTTAAAATTTCTGGCGAAAGCTATTAATAAAAAAATTCTGTACGAAAAGTAACAAGTTCGACTTTTGGCTGACGAAAAATAACAAGTTCGACTTTTGGCCGACGAAAAATAATAAAATCGACTTTTGGCTGACGAAAAGTATCAGTAATTATATACTGTTTTTACATTGAAATTGTTGTTGTTTAAACAAAATTGATAGTTTTCGTCAGCCAAAAGTCTATTTTGTTATTTTTCGTCGGCCAAAAGTCGAACTTGTTATTTTTCGTCAGCCAAAAGTCGAACTTGTTACTTTTCGTCAGTCACAAAAAAACGTATGTTAGTTTTCGTATGGTACGAGGATATGTATTACATATTTGTACTCTGATATGATGTTTTTCATTTACCCGTGCGGGTGAATTTCGCCTGTGCGTTTTGTACAGTCATACATACATATGAGAAACAAACTATGTTTTTAATAAAGTTTGTGTAACTTCGCAAAAAGCAACAAATAAATAAAATAAGAGTAAGAAATACGGAATCATTATTACACACAATCATTTTCAACCATCATCATTTCAACCGTTAAAAGACTGCTCACGTAAAACAACGAACGCTGATTGAAATTTGCAAACATAGGTACAAAATTTCTTCGTTCCTTGACACCTTGACATGATGAAATTCGTGAAATGGTACAAAATGCAAAACAATTTTTTTTTTCAAATGTGTTGTAAGTTATTCTAAAACTGATAAACAATGTTTCATGAACACTTGAAAATATGTTTATTTTCAAATTATATACATACTAGCTGACCCGCCAGACGTTGTTCTGCCTAAAACTTATTCCTATAAAGCATAAAGGAAAAGTCCTAGATTGCCGTGTAGCCGTATCTCTAACCCTATCCCTATTCCTATCCCTATCCCTATCTTTATCCCTATCCAGATCTCTAGCCCTATCCCTATGACTATTCTATCCCTCCAAACTTTCTAGGGTCACCCCTGGTCCACATTTTGGTCGATATCTCGGAAAACGGGCCGCATAGGGTCTTGAAAATCACCTCTTTTAAAATACTCACCAACACCTTTTATTTGATACCCATTTTGTAGAAAACCCGTTTGGGGTCACACCTGGTTCATATTTCAGGAAATACCTCGAATACGGGGTCTTATATGGGACCAATAACTACACCTTGTTCAAGCACTCGTCAACACCTTTCATTTGATACCCATATCGTACGATCCCGTTATAGGGTTACCCTGGTCCACATTTTGTGGAATATCTCCAAAACCTTCCCGGATTCTTATACTTTTTTTGGCCATAAACCATCTCGGGCTCAATCGAAAACTACGTGCAAAATTTCATTTAATTCAGTCCAGCCGTTCTGGAGTTAAATCATCAGGGAGGAAAATGCGACTTATTTTTATATAATAGATATACAAAATGTATGGGAAAATAAATTTTTTTTTTTAAGTTTTCGGGAATTTTATGGGATATTCTCCTATTCTGGCCAGAGAACAATCTAAATTGGTGTCAATCATGCAAATCGGTGCAGGCGTTCTTGAGTTATACGCGTTTGTACTAACGCCACTTCCTTTTATATGTATATAGATATGCTAATTCTCAAATTTAGAAACAATATTTTCTCAACGTTTTAGAATTTCTTTTTCAGTGTTTAATGGGAAGTCAACAAAAATAAAAAAAGTATTTGTTGACATTGTGTCTAAATACATACATACGTGTTTTGTTTAGTTTGTTTTTTTTTGAATAAAATATAAATAATTGAATTGAAATTGAAATAAATAAATAAATAAATAAATAAATATATGTACGTGTTATCCAATGCTAATAAATAAGATGCATTTGTGTGTTCGCGTGTGTTCAAAAAGCAAGACAAAAGTTAAAACGTTTTTATTGATAACTTATTATTTAAATCAAATAAAAAATTAGTTCAGCATCATATTCGGGTTCGCGGGATTGAAACGTGTCGATTGATACCCCGTTTTTTTTTTAATTGGCTAATTTTAGCCGTTGCAAATTAAACTATATCGAATGCTCACTCGAACAAAAGGAAGTGACTCTTTTGACAGTTAAAGTGACCGTTTTCGTCACTTTGCGTTTTATAAAATACCAAAAACGTAACATACTCACCAAAAAAACGTAACACATTCACTTCGAGTCACTTACAGTCACTTTCAGTCACCTAAAGAGATACAAAATACGAACACGACAATAAGTGACTCTGGGTGACTCGTTGCGTCGCGTTGCGTTTTACAAAATAAGGCCCTTAATGTGTGAGAAATAAACACATATGTATGCATGTATGTAAAAATTATTATTATTTCTTGGAAAATGATGTTGGGTAAGTATATCACTAGGGGTATTCGCTATCCCTAGCAAGATAGCAAGATAGCACGGATTGCAAATATCCTAGACCAAAATATGCTACACATCGAGAGCACCCCATTGCACAGTCGTAGGAAATTTTAAGAAGCAGCTTTTCTTTTTAGCCAAAGGGACGCGTTCATCACTCACTTTTTAATAAATAAATCATTTTATTTTAGTAAATTTAATAAATACACATAAAAAATAACATTTTAAGCAAAATTCGAATGCTCAAATTGAAATTGAAATTAGCAATTGGCAAATGTCAGCTGACGCAGGGTCGCAATTTATATCCTACACTTCATAGCAAATAAATATACATAGGTTTTGGTGTAGCATATTTTTGAGGTCTAGCATATTTCTTTGCGCCTGTATTTTGTTTTTGTGCGTTGTAAAACTTTGCAATCCGTGCAATCCGTGCTACGTGCTAGGGTTATGCTATGGATAGCGAATACCCCTACTGTTTTTTACAAATTGTAATCCCAGAAAACGAGAATAGTAATCGTAATTTCAAGTTTCTTACGATTACGATTACAGTAATCGTAATTTTTGTAACGACGATTACGATTACAGTAATCGTAATTTCAAGTTTCTTACGATTACGATTACAGTAATCGTAATTTTTGTAACGACGATTACGATTACAGTAATTGTAATTTCAAGTTTTCTACGACTACGATTACAGTAATCGTAATTTTTGTAACGACGATTACGATTACAGTAATCGTAATTTCAAGTTTCTTACGATTACGATTACAGTAATCTTAATTTTTTAACGAAGATTACGATTACAGTAATTGTAATTTCAAGTTTTTTACGATTACGATTACAGTAATCGTAATTTTTGTAACGACGATTACGATTACAGTAATCGTAATTTCAAAATTTCTAAGATTACGATTACTGTAATCGTAATCATCTTGTAATCGTAATCCTTATCGCCCAGCTCTGAAATAAATAAATAAATAAAATAAAATATATACATATGTACGTACAAGCACGGCACTTACAGTGGCGTAGCTAGAGAATTTTTCGGGGGGGGGGAGTGGTATCACAGCCAATGTAAAAAATTTACCAAAATTAAAATTACAAAAAAAAAAACTACAATTTTTTTACAAATGATAAAAATCGCTAGCTTAGAATGCAAATTGTGTAAGTCCTTTTTTAAAACTTTGTAGGAGAGACAAAAAACATAAAAAAAAAAAAAATTCGAAATGAAAAAAAATTTCTGTTCATATAAATATTTTGGACTTACACAATTTTTTTCGCTTTTTGGACTTACACAATTTGCGTATCACTGAATAACAACGAGTAGAAATATGACAAGTATCTCAGACTTGTTTAGCGCGGTGCGTATTTGATTTTTCTAGCATTCTACATAAAAATACACTTTTTCATAAAAGTGGACTTACACAGTTTGCACTCTAAGCTAGCGAAATGTAATTTTTTCAGACTATAATTTAACATTTTAGTACACAAATATCGCTTATAATACATATATCAAACTCTTAAGGCCCTTGGCCACTTAAAATCTGGAATGTTAAGAAGTGTATACATATGTGTGAGTGTCGGGTGATTGACGCAAATATCTAAAAGATTTGATTCTCATCAACGCGAGCCCGAACAAGAACGTGTAGCACGACGACTGCCGATTGCACTAACACACACAAAAAAACTCACACATACACACTGCTTGACATGCCAGATTGTCAGTTGCCAAGGGCCTTTAACTATACTTCAAAAGTAAGTCTCATATTCTCTTCTGGAAATCTACGCGCATAGGTAGATTTTCAAGTTGTATGCGCCCAAAATTGAATTTTGTATAATTGTTACAATTACAGAAAAAAAAACATACCCACATATTGGAAATAGAATGGGGAACAATAATTCATCGCTTTTTTCCCGACCCCATACTCTGCACTTGCCCCAGATGGTCGCATATCTGAAGTTAATTTTTTTGTTTTTTTCTTACATATTTTTAAGGATTCATCACGAAAATTTGACTCTCTTATTTTCGTTCAAAAATGTAAAAAATTTTTCAATAAAAATCGCCTTATGCAGGATTTCTAAGCTTATGGAAAAATCCGAAAAATCGTAGAAATTTCTAAAAGTGGATTAAAAATTTCAAAGCGCGGCCAGAATTTATAGAAGATTTTGAGGAGATTTCTAAGTGTACTGTTATGTAGCCAACCAATTTTAGTGCTTTAAAAGTGTTATTCTCAATGCTGTAAAAATTTCCGTCGATTTTAGTAATTTTTTTCTGTAGGGTGTTTGCGTTATATGTACGTGAGACCGTTCCAATTAAAATTTCCGAAAAGCCAATGAAATTTTTCAAAAAGTTGAATGTTGCATATTATTATATTACAATTGAATGAGCTGCAAAATTGCATACTCAAAAATCTTCTAAAAAATTTAGCTTTATAATTCTTAGCCCCTTTTTATGATAAGTACTTCCTTAACTTTGAAAAATTGGAAATACTAAAAATACTGCCTAAAAAGTTAACAATAATCGCTGCTAAATATCTGGGTTACTTTCGGGCATCACCTACATTAACCAAGATATTCGTTAGAAATATAAACATTAAAATTAATGTGTGTATCACCAACGCCGTCGGCGGTACCGAAATGCCGAAAGCCACGGCGCCGAACTCATCGAAAATGGCATCAGCAACCCCGACGGTTCAAAGTTCAGTGTGGCCAAATATGTGAACTGTGTTCGAATCAGTGTTGCCAAGTACTGATGCGAAATTCAAGACAGGTAGGCGCAGCGGCGAATTCAGAAACTACTTTTTTTATTTAGAAAGGTACAGTGTAATGTCAAAAACAAAGCAAATTCACACTATGGCCAACAGGAATGGGCGAGTCCCAAGCGAATACAGATTTTAACCAAGGCGAAACATTATTTTGACATTAAACTATACCAATTACAATATTAAAGTTCTGAATTCACGTATGCGCCTACCTTTCTAAATCTGGCTGGCGGAATTGAGCGGTATTTTCTGACGTTTCTTATCTTTTTGATAAAAGCAAATACATCGTTAGTTTATTTTCCTAAAAACTATTTATTTAAATAATAAAATAATGGATTCTATTGCGATAGCAGCTATATTAGTGGAGGATGAAAAGCAAAGGAATCTGATAAACGGGAGAAAGTTTTTAAGGGATCATAGCAATCCTTTTACTTTAAGTAAACAAGCGTAAATTTAATTAGAGGCTGAAAATAAAAATAATAGTCTTAATTTTGCGCGAAAGAAACCTTTACCTTGTCCTTTTTTCTGTTTTCCATAGAATTATTTTGAACTACATAAAAGCAAATTGTATACAAAAACAGGGGAAAATTTCAATAACAATGTACGCGGCACGGGAATTTTATGTTTATTTTTTTTTGGGGTTAGATCACTAAAATGCAAACGAAATCTTGCGGAAACTTATAATTCATTAATAACACAGTAGGGGTATTCGCTATCCAAAGCATAACCCTAGCACGTAGCACGGATTGCACGGATTGCAAAGTTTTACAACGCACAACAACAAAATACAGGCGCACAAAAATATGCTAGACCTCAAAAATATGCTACACCAAAACCTATGTATATTTATTTGCTATGAAGTGTAGGAAATTAATTGCGACCCTGCGTCCGCTGACATTTGCCAATTGCTAATTTCAATTTCAATTTGAGCATTCGAATTTTGCTTAAAATGTTATTTTTTATGTGTATTTATTAAATTTACTAAAATAAAATGATTTATTTATTAAAAAGTGAGTGATAAACGCGTCCCTTTGGCTAAAAAGAAAAGCTGCTTCTTTAAATTTCCTACGACTGTGCAATGGGGTGCTCTCGATGTGTAGCATAATTTGGTCTAGGATATTTGCAATCCGTGCTATCTTGCTATCTTGCTAGGGACAGCGAATACCCCTAGTATTTTTGCGTAGAGCACCCTTATGCACTGCGCCGCGCTTTGAAAAGTAACCCTCAGCCGACAGAACTCCCTTTCTGGAGTTAGTTTTGGAAAGATTTACAGTAATTTTGCGTAGTCGGGAGTTTTAAAATTAGTAAAATTATCATTCGCAGAACTTTTCCTGAAGGATTCATTGAAACATTCTTAGTGGTTTGAAAATAAATATGGCTGGCGCATTATACTGAAGCCGACCTTCCACCACCTGCAATATTTATTTGAATGCGTCTTTATTGAGACGAAAGTTTTTACTGAAATGGTAAATTGTTGGTAATACACATTCATAATTCGTTAGTTGCTTTTTTATAGTAGTCAAACAATAATTATCAAATACTTTTTGGTTGCTTGTCCACAATACACTAATTATCAGCTTCAGAAAATGCATTATTATTCTTTGGTGAAAATATATTTTAATTTCCAAAACCTACATACACACGTATTTAAACCACTGTTATTATCATTATTTCACAATTTTTTCTCTGAAGTTTTTCTTTGCATATAACAGCAATTCAATCTCAGTGGAAAATGCAATGGACCCAAGCCATGTTTGTGGCTTCTCGCGACCGGTTAATTAATATATTTACATATTTTCACACTTATTAACACTTATTCCAACTTCATACATGCATTTACACAATTTACTTAAACTTTTATTGTAATTTTTTGATATTTTGTTAATATCGCCGCAACCAAATACTTGCGGCAAATTTCGGCATGAAAAACTGTCAAAATGTTCGTTCATTCGGTGTTCAAAATGCCGATTTACCGAACTTCGAAAGATTCAACGCGCCGTCGGTTGTCATAATGCCGATTTGCCGGAAACGTCATTTCGGTACCGCCGTCGGTGTTGGTGATAGTGGCATAAATATAAAGCACAAAAAGAAAATTATTGTAGGTACATATGAAAAACCCTGTATCTAGTAGTGAAGTGCGGCTTTGTGCGACGTAATTTTTTGTCGGATAACTACTAATAGTACTAGATATCATGTCCGAGGGTTAATTTGACTGAGTCTGACAGAGCAACATAACAAAACCAATTTTTAACATGAAAAAGAGTGATAATTTTTTTTTAAATATCCCAACTTTAAAAGCTTAAAACTATAAACTTAGAATTATTGGAAACCAAGGATATTATTGAAAAGTGTTAATAATTACTTGAACCTTTAGGATTCATCACGACTACTTAATGAAATGCTTTGAATATTTATTATTTAAAGCATTTCATTTAAGTAGTCGTGATGAATCCTTAAAAATATGTAAGAAAAAAACAAAAAAATTAACTTCAGATATGCGACCATCTGGGGCAAGTGCAGAGTATGGGGTCGGGAAAAAAGCGATGAATTATTGTTCCCCATTCTATTTCCAATATGTGGGTATGTTTTTTTTCTGTAATTGTAACAATTTTACAAAATTCAATTTTGGGCGCATAAAACTTTAAAATCTACCTATGCGCGTAGATTTCCAGAAGAGAATATGAGACTTACTTTTGAAGTATAGTTAAAGGCCCTTGGCAACTGACAATCTGGAATGTCAAGCAGTGTGTATGTGTGAGTTTTTTTGTGTGTGTTAGTGCAATCGGCAGTCGTCGTGCTACACGTTCTTGTTCGGGCTCGCGTTGATGAGAATCAAATCTTTTAGATATTTGCGTCAATCACCCGACACTCACACATATGTATACACTTCTTAACATTCCAGATTTTAAGTGGCCAAGGGCCTTAAGAGTTTGATATATGTATTATAAGCGATATTTGTGTACTAAAATGTTAAATTATAGTCTGAAAAAATTACATTTCGCTAGCTTAGAGTGCAAACTGTGTAAGTCCACTTTTATGAAAAAGTGTATTTTTATGTAGAACGCTAGAAAAATCAAATACGCACCGCGCTAAACAAGTCTGAGATACTTGTCATATTTCTACTCGTTGTTATTCAGTGATACGCAAATTGTGTAAGTCCAAAAAGCGGAAAAAATTGTGTAAGTCCAAAATATTTATATGAACAGAAATTTTTTTTCATTTCGAATTTTTTTTTCTTTTTTGTTTTTTGTCTCTCCTACAAAGTTTTAAAAAAGGACTTACACAATTTGCATTCTAAGCTAGCGATTTTTATCATTTGTAAAAAAATTGTAGTTTTTTTTGGTAATTTTAATTTTGGTAAATTTTTTACATTGGCTGTGAAACCAACCCCTCCCCCCCCCGAAAAATTCTCTAGCTACGCCACTGTAAGTGCCGTGCTTGTACGTACATATGTATATATTTTATTTTATTTATTTATTTATTTCAGAGCTGGGCGATAAGGATTACGATTACAAGATGATTACGATTACAGTAATCGTAATCTTAGAAATTTTGAAATTACGATTACTGTAATCGTAATCGTCGTTACAAAAATTACGATTACTGTAATCGTAATCGTAAAAAACTTGAAATTACAATTACTGTAATCGTAATCGTCGTTAAACAATTAAGATTACTGTAATCGTAATCGTAAGAAACTTGAAATTACGATTACTGTAATCGTAATCGTCGTTACAAAAATTACGATTACTGTAATCGTAGTCGTAAAAAACTTGAAATTACAATTACTGTAATCGTAATCGTCGTTACAAAAATTACGATTACTGTAATCGTAATCGTAAGAAACTTGAAATTACAATTACTGTAATCGTAATCGTCGTTACAAAAATTACGATTAGTGTAATCGTAATCGTAAGAAACTTGAAATTACGATTACTGTTCTCGTTTTCTGGGATTACAATTTGTAAAAAACAGTAGGGGTATTCGCTATCCATAGCATAACCCTAGCACGTAGCACGGATTGAACGGATTGCAAAGTTTTACAACGCACAAAAACAAAATACAGGCGCAAAGAAATATGCTAGACCTCAAAAATATGCTACACCAAAACCTATGTATATTTATTTGCTATGAAGTGTAGGATATAAATTGCGACCCTGCGTCAGCTGACATTTGCCAATTGCTAATTTCAATTTCAATTTGAGCATTCGAATTTTGCTTAAAATGTTATTTTTTATGTGTATTTATTAAATTTACTAAAATAAAATGATTTATTTATTAAAAAGTGAGTGATGAACGCGTCCCTTTGGCTAAAAAGAAAAGCTGCTTCTTAAAATTTCCTACGACTGTGCAATGGGGTGCTCTCGATGTGTAGCATATTTTGGTCTAGGATATTTGCAATCCGTGCTATCTTGCTAGGGATAGCGAATACCCCTAGTGATAAACTTATATCATGTTCAGATATAAAAATTAATTAAGTCAAATGGGGTTGATTGAACATCTTTAGATTTGGTGTTCAGACATATTTAATTTACTTGGCCCATTTAACAGGTCGGCTCAAGATACATACACACATACACGCCGTGAGCTGAATATCAAACTCTCGTGACCTAAATGTCAAAATTGCAAGGAGGTCGAAATAATTTGACATTCATCTCACAATTTTTACCAATCGTAAACACGAATGCATGTATAAAATAAGCAGAAATAAAAACAAATTTGGTAGGTGATGAAGAAGAACAAGAATGCAGCTGATCTGACGAACCAACCTGTTTAGTGGACACTGACGCTAATCACATTTCTCTTTTCATGACATTTCATTTTACTTATGAAACAAGCCTTTTAACAGGGTTGCATGCAGAATTGTTCTTCATTAACAACTCATTAATTTCTAATGAAGCATTAACTTGGTCAATTTTTGTATGGTAAATTGAGAATCATTGGGCTTGAAAATTGAATGAAGGCTCTTAATGTTCAATTAAGGTTGTGTCTGAACATAACATTACCCAACATAATTTTCCAAGAAATAATAATAATTTTTACATACATGCATACATATGTGTTTATTTCTCACACATTAAGTAAACAATTAAAACTGGGATGTGTATTAAGAAGAGAGAAAATTAGCGGAAATAATAAAGATACAAAATTAAGACTGCTGTTTGGATAATTTACATTCAATAATATTCAATATTAGCCTTAAGCAGAACTAATTTTTCAAAAGAAACATCGGAAAGTGCATGGCGTCGAGGACTGTTTATAATGCCCGCCAACGAAAATAGCCTTTCCACAGGTGCTGACGATGTAAGCGGGGTGCTGAATCTTAAAGATGCTTTCTTTATCAGAGGATATCTTTTAAAACAGCCATGGCTACTATCAGCATCGCTCAAATATCTAAAAAATTCTTCTCCTATAATGTTTGAGTCACTACCAGGTAAATGTATATTGAGTTTTAAATAAAATATATATTAAGTTGTTATATAGATATGTAGTTATGTATTTACCTCCGAAGTCAAAAAAATCTTCGTCTAATATTGGCTTTTCATAGTTATGGTCATTTACATCTTCAAAAGTTGCAGTGGAGTTTTATTACTTTTTAATTTTGTTATGAGATAAACCTAAGTAATTTGTTTAGTAAAATTTAGCAATTGTAATACATATTTTTTATACATGCAAAATCCACATTTTACGAAGAAAATTAGTGTGAGCTACAGCTCGACATAATTATTTGTAGTTTTTAGCACTTCTTTCAGAGCCAAGCATATTTTCCTCCCTACACCGTTTAGTATCAAAAAGCAATTTTAATAATTTTTACATGTAATTCTTAAATTTTGTAATTTAAGATTACAGAAAATAAGGATTACTGTAATCGTAATCGTCAAAAACTTGAAATTACAATTACTGTAATCGTAATCGTCGTTACAAAAATTACGATTACTGTAATCGTAATCGTCAAAAACTTGAAATTACAATTACTGTAATCGTAATCGTCGTTACAAAAATTACGATTACTGTAATCGTAATGGTCAAAAACTTGAAATTACAATTACTGTAATCATAATCGTCGTTACAAAAATTACGATTACTGTAATCGTAATCGTAAAAAACTTGAAATTACGATTATTGTAATCGTAATCCTATGTGTAATCGATTGCACATGTAATCCTTATCGCCCAGCTCTGATTTATTTATTTAATTTCAGTCAAATGAAACATTAGTTTCTTACTGACTAATATAATATACATATAATATTAATAGATAATTAACTAAAACTAAGAATAAAACTTCTAGAGATATTCTAGTAAGAGACTACGGAGTTCCTTAGAAGGCATAGAAAGATCAATGTTAGGAATAGCATTAAGTTCAGAAAGGGCTCTAGACATAGGGGCGAATTTAAGATAGTTGAATTTAGGGATTTCCGTATTGAAAAGTGGAATAACACGGAGATTTCGGGAGGGGATGAAAAAGTTGATTGTCTGCAGTAGGGCAGAACAGTCAATAGTGCCTTTGAGGATGTTAATGACAAAACAGCAAGAGAGAAATGAAAATCTAGATTTAAGAGGCTTAAGAGAAATAAGTTCACAGCGGGATTCGTAGGGGGGTGTAGGATCAGCAAAGTTTAGAGAATAGAGTGCAAATTTGAGGAAGACTTTTTGGATTCTCTCCAGACGGTTACAGTGTACCAAAGTATATGGACGCCATATGAAAGTGGCATAATCCAGCCTTGATCTTACCAGCAGTTTATGAGTATACAGCAGTTTATGAGTGTAAGGGTCTGAGAATTCGGAGCTGTTTCGCCTAACAAATGACAGCATAGAGTATGATTTCGAAATTACGTAGTTGACATGAGTATTGAAGGTCAACTTGGAATCGAAATAGATACCCAAGTCCTTAATTTCGTCAACTCTTTCGAGCGATGAACCAGAGATTTGATATGTGGTTTGTAGCGGGTTTTGTTTTCTAGTGAAGGTAGAATGAAAACACTTACTAACATTGAGAACGAGGCTATTTTGGATGCACCAAGAATGGAGCTTATCAAGCTCAAACTGAAGGGTAAGTGAGTCATGTAAACTACTAACTGTAGAATAGATTTTAAGATCATCTGCGTATAAGAGAAAGTTGGAGTGCTGAAAGCAATTTCCAATGTCATTTATAAATAGGACGAAAAATAACGGTCCTAAGATGCTGCCTTGTGGAACGCCTGATGTTGCGACAAAAGGTTGCGAGGAAACGTTATCAAAAGAAACAACACATTGTCTGTTTACCAAGTATGATCGAATCCACTCGAGAAAATTGGAGAGAAAACCGAAATTCGATAATTTAGATATGAGTAACGTGTGGGAAACTCTATCGAAAGCCTTCGAGAAGTCTGTATATATTACGTCCATTTGCAGGCCTTGACGAAAAGCTGTGAGGCAGTCGTCGGAAAAAACCGCGAGATTTGTGACAGTCGAACGGCCACTGACAAAGCCATGTTGATTAATGCTAATGAAATTCTTAACTGCAAACGGCAGTTTCTCATGTATTATGGTCTCGAAAATTTTCGAGACTGTTGACAACTTAGAGATAGGTCGATAACACTGGTCGACAAGTTTTTGTTACAGAAATACGATTCTACTTTTGTAAAGGATTTCGGTGCGCTGAATGCGAATCTGAAGTCAGATTTTGGGTAATACGTACAGTTTTTGAGATATTCATGTTTAAAGAGGCCAAAAACGCGATTTTTGGCTATATTCACTCCGTAATATCTTTTAAATTACTTACTTACTTTAAAAATTCATTAAAGCTATTGAAAACGCGGACATTTCTCTTGAAGTAACCGTTTTAATATTTCAGATATCTTTCTTGTAACTTGCAATATTGCATATTAAGGTTCATTAGTTTTGCAATATTTTTTCCATACATGTTTAATTAAAAATTTTGAAGCACGCTTTTAGGCAGTTTATTATATTATGGACGTATGTAAGTGGCTTCGTAAAAAAAATTTTTCTGCTGAGCAACTACAAAATTTGATTGCGCCTATAAGATGCTACAAATGCTGGCGTTGTTTTCGACGACAAATACCTTATTGTGCAAAAACATATATTACTACATACCAAAATTAGATATCCGAAAAATTAAAACGTTGTCTTCATTAGAAATGGCCGAGCTTTCAATAGCTTTAATCAATTTTTAAAATAAGTAAGTAATTTAAAAGATATTGTGGAGTGAATACAGCCAAAAAACGTATTTTTCGCCCATTTGGGCATGAATATCTAAAAATCTGTACGTATCACAGAAAATCTGACTTCAGATTCGGACTCAGCGCACCGAAGTCCTTTAGAAAAGTAGAATTTTATTTCTGTAACAAAAATTTGTTGAAATTTTGTCGACCAGTGTAATTTGCGACTTCGCTCTTATTTCCACTTTTAAAGATAGGTGTAATAGAGGTCTTCTTCCAGTCATCAATGAACAGTCCTTCTGATAAAGATTTGTTAAAGATAAGTTTAAGAGGCTCTATAAGAGCTGGACAATTTTTGATTAAGATTGGCGAGAGCTCATCGCAGTCCATACGTGTTGAAGACTTCAGAGAGAGCAAGGCTTTCTCAACATCTCTATCAGAGACTGAAAGCTTTCCGAAGGAAACCGAAGAGGTTGGTGAATAAGTGGCAGCAGGACCACCACCGGAAGCTGAATCGGGCGCGAAGCTGGCCCGGAAATATTCGGCAAAGAGATTCGCAGCATCTTCAGGGGAGCTAGCAGAATTATTATTATAAGATAGCGTAGAAGGAATACTTGAAGTAGACTTTTTCGCTTTGACAAAATTCCAAAACGACTTGGGATTGCAACGAATATTTACTTCCTGTCTAAGTATGTAATATCTAAAAAGGGTTTTATCGAGGTCATTAAACAGCTTAAGATAATGACGATAGCGTTCATTATGAGTGGCTGAATTTGAAGACTTAAATTTTTTGTGAAATTTGTTTTTTAAGATTTTTTAAGTGTTTCAAATCTTTGTTATACCAGGGCGAGGTGTATGCCTTTTTGTGTAGAATTGGTATAGTATCAAGACATAGTTTATACACAGAAGATTTAAACACAGTGTACGCAGTTTTAGTGTCAAGATTACGGAGGACATGCGCCCAGTTGACACTCACGAGACGCGAGTTCAAAATGTTAAAATCACACAGATTGTAATTAAATGTAGGTTTGAGAGAACTACTAGGGATGAGCGAAAAATTCGTAAAAACGGGCAATCAAGACTAGGGGAATGTGGTGAGCATTACTAGGGGAAATGGGGGAGCAACATTGTTCAATATTAAGTTCAAAATTATTACTTAAAAATATTAAGTCAAGTAATTTATCACGATTATTAAAAAAGTAATTAACTTGTGATAGACCTATACTTAATAAAATATCTATAGGATAAAGATCAGATTCTTTCGTTGCATTTATCGGAGTAAGAAAATGTGTATTATCTAAATTCCGCCATACAACCGATTGCAGATTGAAATCACCCAGCACGCATAAATTCTGATCGCCAATTTTAGATGATAAGGATACACGTTGTCGGTATGGGCTTTGTAAGTAGCACTGGAACTATTTGGTGGAATATACGAGGCGCACAGAAAGCAACGTCCTGTACCGAATCTATAGCTGACAAAGAGCTGATCGAGGAATGAGTCTGGATTGTCTGCATGATTAGAAATTGAACCATCTTGCGCTGTCAGGGGGTTGTTGGAGAAATAATAGTGCAGGCAGCACCACTCCCATTCGGTAAGTTAGAATTTACAGCAACAGCAGACGCCGGCAGCGGTAATGTTAGAGAATTTGAGGTACAAACTGCACTATTAGCATTAGAAACGACGAATATGGCCTCCGACGCAGAACGCTTTTTCTTAGCGCCAGAACTGACAGTAGGTGTAGATATAGGCGCCGGCGGCAACATCGGCAACGACAGAGAAATTGTGGTACAAACTTCAGTGCCAGCATTAGACATGACGGCTTTGTCATCGGCAGCAGAGCTATTTTTTTCAGCAGAGCTATTTTTTTCAGACAGTACGTATAGATGTGGGCGGCGGCATCGGCAACACCAGCGTAGTTGAGGTACCAACTGCTCCGCCAGCAATAGATATGACGGCTTTGTCACGGGCAGCAGAACTCTTTTTCATAGCGCCAGAATTGGCAGTAGGTATGGAAGTGGGCGGCGGCGTCGGCAACGTCAGAGAACTTCTGCTACACACTGCGTCGCCAGCATTAGACACGATAGCTTTCGCACCGGCAGCAGAATTTTTCCCCACTACGCTAGCATTAGCAACATGTTCAGGCGATGTTAACGTCGACGTCAGAGTATTTGTTGATAAATGAGAAGTGGTAGATAAGCTGGGAGGGTGAGAAAATTCTTTGCCACCAACAAACTTGTTTAATGTATTACAGAGGTTTTTAACTTTAGTAGAGAGCGTATTTATCATTTTATCTTTCTCAGATAATTTAGGTTGCAGAGAAAGAAGAAGTGTATGTATGTTTTCTGTTTTTGCGAGTAAGATGTTGTTCTCGGATTTCAAAGAAGTGATGAGATCTTGCATACGGGCATTCTCTGCATGTAGAGAGGCGACTGAATTATGTATATCTATACTATAGATTTTAATATTTGTTGCTTATTGGCGCTTTCAAAAGAGTTACCAGAATTACCATCCGTATTCGCAGAGACAGCTGAGATAGCAGATTTCGTAGATTTAGAAGAGTCATTAGAGACAAATAGAGATGAATTTTCTTTAGCGATGTCTTTCATTCCCGCCATACCAGCAATGGGAGGCGGGGAGTGAAGCGAGTTGCGACGCTGCCTTTCACACGTCTTGCAAACAAACCCCTTCTCCGAGTTGAGAAAATACTCCAAATCAGTTGGTGTAACACCAACACATGCAATATGAAAAAATGTGAGACACTTTACATTCAACCTTACAATCGAGCTGAACTCGATCGACCCTCTGACCGCACACACACGGCATTACAGCATAGAGAGAAAAATTTCACGTATTCTCTTGAAAATAAAATTCATTTATAGTGATATAAATTAATTTTATCACACATTAAATGATGTTAAATGTTTTGTTGGAAATTTAAATGATAGTCTAGGAATGACACCTGACAATCAATGACTATTTATTTATGTATATTTTATTATCATTCACGTTAAAAACTTATATAGACTGATTAATACAGGAGCGATTAAAAACACGTCCGATCGCTTTGAAGCTTGACAATTAATATGTTTGTATGTTTACTCTTTTTGTAATATTTTTGTGTGTAATATGGTTTTAATTGTGTATTTTTATTTTGTATTTTATTTTTATTAAATAAAATAGATTTTTCGCCCTGAAGAAGCTATGGTGTCTAGCGAAACGTTGGGCTGTAATAGTGGAATAAATCGGTTTTATTCGCGCTAAAAACGTATTGGTCAAAAGAGCCTAAACAAAAATATATAAACAAATAACTTGACCGTAACTTGTATATATAGAAAAAAAAATAATTACTGTTCTTTTAGGGGATGAACAAAAATAATATATAGAAAAATAAAAAATAAATGGAAATAAACATTGTTGCCAAACCGTTGCTTTTAAAGGCTGGTATCGTCCTCTCAAGAAATTTTTCGCTTTAGTTCTTGAGTGAAAAATAGTAGTAGGCAAGAAATTTTGACGTTTAGTAATCCACAGAGAATACCAAGTGAAACGAAGAAGATCATCAAAAACGTAAACAAAATAAACCATTTTGTATACATAAGTAATTGGTAAGTTCTTAAAAAATATTAAATAAAAGCTTTAAATATATGTTTTCGATAGTTTTATTTTGTTTTTAATTTAGGAAATCATCGAAAGCGACGATGATGACCTTATATTACTGCTAAACTGTGGTATATTGATGGCCGGAATGGAAAACATATGAGAAAGCGACGCCAGCTTCCGCTTTGCATCATTAGAGAAATTGTGCACTCTATTTTTCCGATTATTTTTTTTTTCATTTTCACCATCATTTTTATCAACACGTAACAAAAGCCAACAAACGTCAAAATTTCTTTAAGAAATAAAGGCTCGATGATATATTTCTTGGCAAAACCTGTGTTGCTGTGTTCGCATTATGTTGAAAAATAGTGATAAAAAAGTGTATTAAATTTCTTGACAGGTCGATACTCGCTCAAGAAAGCTTCACAAGCAAAATTTCTTGAGCATTTCTTGTACGTCATTTTATATAGAACTTTTGTGTTTCTTGAGAGGTCGATACTAAGCTCAAGGAAAAAGTACAAAATCGAAAGCAACGTACCAACGTACCAAATCATTTTCAAAGTACCAAAAGTGGCAACTCTGGTCCCTTTTGACTGAAAAATAGCAATTATATGTATGCGTTATATGCCTTTTCAACATCATTGATTGTAAAGAAAAAAATTCTTTGGCTCCTGAAAATTTTTGAATTTTGAGCTGTCAATTTTTCATTTAGGGTGCGATATATTCAAGTTAATTTTCCATTAAAAAATAATAAATGAAAAAAAAAAAAACATTTGTCTACTACGACTGTTACCACGAAAAAATCTGTTTGGTACTCTCAAAGGCAATTTTGTACGTTTTTTGGTACGAGGAAAAATATGTTAGTGGCATCACTGCTTCTCAGTAGAGTTTTATCACAAAACTGCTAAATAGAAACGTTTTCTTAGAGCTTCAAGTACAATTGCCCCCACAGACACAACTATAGGAGATTGGAAACAGAAAGGCATCTGACATTTTACGCTATATGAAGGAAACATGGTTGTTCGTCTACATGGTGTGTAATAAAGAGCTCCATGTGGTATCACAAGAGGCCATCAGGCCTACCTAGGTAGTAAGAGCCTATACACACTTGCGACTCAATCGATTTGGTCGAATTGGACTGTTGTATTCACACTACTCCAACTATTTAGTCGAATCGGTGGCAGCTATTCACACTTGAGACTAAATAGTCGTGCGATTGACAATGACATAGTGTTGCCAATGTTCACATTTTACTCAGCAAATTTTACATTAGTGGTCTTCATATAAAGTGATGAAGTATTAAATTGTTAAAGTTTATCTGCATTCTTACATGAAAGCACCTTCTTGTCAGCTGTCAACTTGATTAATAAATAAAAAACAATAAAATAAACAAAAAGTGCATACATTGTTTGGCTTTGTTTCTTATTAAACTAGCAACTAGCTGTCAAGTAAATGAAAAGAGAAAAACGGAAGGAATTACGCCCATAAAGGCGAAACGAACAGAAGTACAAGAAACGGAAAAATAGTAAAAATCAGCCATTAATAATTTTCATGAAATTTCATTTTCATTATTTCTATTTTAAAATGCGATTAATGACATTTGAAGAGAACAACAATATCAAGAAACATATGAAAACGGAAGTAAATATCCTTAGTTAGATAATTCTTGTCTATAACTACACCATTTCCAGATGGATTTTAGAAAGCGTCAACTGGATTTTAGAAAGGGGAAATTGGATTTTAGAAATGTCGATTTGATTTTAGAAAAGGGAAATTGGACTTTAGAAACTGTAAATTGGATTTTCGAAAATTTATATAATTATTAATTTATACTTTCATACGCAATAAAGAATTTCTATTCGAAAAATTCTGTGTAAAATTTATTATAAACGCACATTCTGAAATCCAATTCACGCTTTCAAAAATCCAATTTTGTTTTCTAAAATCCTTTTAACGCTTTCTAAAATCCAATTGACATTTCTAAAATCCAATTTCCCCTTTCTAAAATCCAATTGACATTTCTAAAATCCAATTTCCCCTTTCTAAAATCCAGTTAACGCTTTCTAAAATCCATCTGGAAATGGTGTAGTTAATAAGAAACGAACCTTTTGTTTTTAAACATTTTGAAAATATTAATTGAAATATTCAATCTCTACAATTTACCAAAAGTGAAATAAAAGTAGTTCTGTCAGCATGGCAACTCTTTCCACTACGAATATCACTGTTGTTGTTGTAGTCGTTCGACTAAATTGTCTCAAGTGTGAATACGTAGAAGGGCGCCTTGCTGATCAAGCAGTTGTACAACTGTTTCAGTTGGAATGAAATTGGGCTGCAAATCCAACTGTTTCAGTTGTACAACTAATTGAATGTAGTGTGAATGCTTCCATACATTCCCATGCAAATCAACATTCGACTAAATCGATTGAGTCGCAAGTGTGTATAGGCTCTAAATGTGTTTGTTGTACCAAGTGGAAACAATGTCCGATATGACGGGGTGTAATAAGGCCTTTTGAAATAAGGCCTCTAAGGCCTTATATCGCAACCAAAGTGAAATAAAGCCTTTATTTTGTCATTTTCAAAAAAAAGGTCTTATTTCACATTTAAAACGCAATTAGGTCTTTTTTGAAATGTACAATAACCCCTTTATTTATTTACGCGAGAACTTATGAGAATTCCAATGAGCAAATAACTGTTTTATAAATAACGGCGGTAGCCACGGCTGTGACACACGACCGGACTTGGATAGCGTAGCCCAGAGTTATTTTTCATAAGCGCGGCCGAAGGCCGCCCACGCTGAAGGGTGTACTACGCAAAAGGACATCACCGTGACGGTAGCCACGGTTAGGGCACACGTCCGGACGGATGGCGTAGCCCAGGGTTATATTTTATAATCGCGGCCGAAGGCCGCTAACGCAGAAAAGTTTTCTGCGCAAAAGCACTGTTGACCGGACCATAGATATTACTCCGGAAAGAGAATTTTTTATAAGCGCGGCCGAAGGCCCCCAACACAAAAGCTGTTCTCCGCAAAAGTTTTTTCTTTATCTTCTCTTTCCGGAGTAATATCTATGGCCGGTCCACAGTGATTTTGCGCAGAACACTTTTCTGCGTTGACGGACTTCGGCCGCGCTTATAAAAAATAACCCTGGGCTACGCCATCCGTCCGGACGTCTGCCCTAACCGTGGCTACCGCCACGGTGATGTCCTTCTGCGTAGTACACCCTTCAGCGTAGGCGGGGTCTGGTACGATATGTCGAAAATTTTAATGTCGATCCCGCGTAGGCGGCCTTCGGTCGCGCTTAAAAATAACCCTCAACCGATAGAATTCTCTTTTCGGAGTAATATTTATGGCCCGGTCTACACTACTTTTGCGGCAATTTCAACTCGCAAAATTGGTATCGATTTTTGTTTTTGTAATGCTCGTAAGTATAGGATTTTACTCGCCTATACATACTACGTTTATACGTTGGCAAATTCATAAAATCATTTCATCAATTTTCGCTGCATAAACGAATTTTCATGAATTTAATTGTTCACGAAAACTATCCATGAATTTCGCCATGATTTAATGAATTTATGAAGTACAAGTCCGGCAACGCCAAACCAACAGCTGTTGATTCAATCAAGGCAGATTTAACAGGTAGGCTCGGTGGCGAATTCAGAAATTTCCAATGTATTTTGTTATTGTAATTCGTAGTGTAATGTCAAAATTATATTTCGCCGTGGTTAAATTCTGAATTCGCTTAGGACTCGTGCATTCCCAATGCTCATGATGTGAATTCGGTTCGATTTTGACATTACACTCTACGGGCCTTTTCACATTACTCGGTACGACTTCGGATCGACATTTTTTCCTCGGTATTTTTAGCTTACCGAAACGATTCCGCGTTGCCGTGTGTTTCACACTTGTGGGAATACTTTCGGTGCGTAATCTTCAGAAAATAAGAAAACAAACATCGAAATTTATAATATAAAATTTTAAAATTCAACAAATCACTCAATAATAATAATAATGTCTTCTAGTGAAGACGAAGACATTATAACTTGATACATTTATTTACCAAAACGTGTTTTCTACTGACTTTGTTCTTCTTCTTTTATTACGCCGCAAAAATGTATGCAGTAATTCCTCAAATTTTACTGACCGGTCTTACCGCGTTGCGATATACCGAAATCAATCCGCTCCGATTTCATGTATGCAACACTAATGTGAAAGTGTTAAGCCCAAATTACATCAGCGATGTGGCAGCGGGCAGCGACGGTTTTCGGAATCAGCTGATACGTCTAATATGAGCAGTCACTGCCAGACCAAACACAATAGAGCGTTCGCAGTATTTGGCAGTGACTTCTTTATATATTCGGTCTGTTTCCTTTTACCTTGGACACGTGGTGACATAAATTTACTTACCATTTTCATGTTCACTTTTTTCAATTAAAATAATCAATCTTGTTTCATTTTTTCCTCTGCTCTTTCTTCTTCTTTGCTTTTGCATCCCGCCAGCAATATTTGCTACTGGAAATTAATTAAGTAAAAATTAAATTCTCTCCCGCTTGCTGGCATCAAAGTACGGAAACACAAAATTAGTAAAAAATATATTACATTGGATAGTACGGAAACAGACATAAGTTCACATCAACACTTTGAAGTTGGCTGCGATTCAAGGCAGCGGCAGCGAATTTAGAATTTGGGCTAAACGGAGCGGTGCTGCCAGCTGCCTCTGCTGTATTATGTGCCGCTTCATTACAAACCGTAGTTTCTAAAAATCAGCTGACTTCGAAAAACAGTCGCTGCCACAGCCACAGCGCTATTGTAATTCCGGCTTTAATTGAAATACATGTGGTTGGTAAGGTTTCGGTATACTTTCGGTAAAAACCAAAAATGTCGATCCGATACCGCACCGAGTAATGTGAAAGCGCTCTACCTTTGTAAATAAGAAAAGTAGGTAGTGAGTTCGAGTTTCACGTGAAAATGCTGTCAAAGTCCATACAAAAAAACTGTAGCCCGTTTCTGTAACCTTGCGATATGAATTATAACGCAAAATACAACCCTGTTTCATATTTATCGCAAGGTACCGTTTCTGTAAGTGCGGTGAATTTTGGTTTTCGTTATTTCTTGCGATATTCATATCACCAGCTTTGAGGGTAGTGAAAACAGATACATTTCAAAATAATGAGTGTGGTTTGTATTAAATTTCTTGCATTTTTATTTATTACATTAGTTTGTGTTTTGTATAATAAAACTATGAGTGGGAAAATTTCCAAGATGCAAAAAGTGTAGCTCATGGAAGTTATGAAATCCAATAAATAGTCGCAATGGGAATATTTAGTGGGCCGAATAGTGCCTAACTCGCAGAGCTTGCAAAACCGCGGAACAATGGAAAAAGGTAATAGCTAAGTGAAAAAAAGAATGTATTTATAAATACGTGTGCATGACAAGACGAAAGAGTGGCACTGTTTTACCTTTTCTATTTACCTTATCGTTTTCGTTTTTTATTATTTTTAAATCACATACACAATACCTGTGTTCAATAACAAAAAATTTGTCCCCAAGTACACAGAGTATTATAGTTTTAATCACATAACGGTGGATTGTAACACCATAAAATAATCGAGATAGATATTGACTTATATATATCAAATTGATCAGGGTGAAAAAAGAAATCGATTGAGCCATGTCCGTCCGTCTGTCCGTCTGTCTGTCTGTACGCACGATAACTCGCGCAAAAATTGAAATACTTTGATGAAATTTGGAATGCAAGTTGGTATCAAGACTGGAACGGATGGTATTGAAAATGGGCGAAATCGGACCATGACCACGCCCACTTCCCCTATATAGTAAAAATCGGAAATTTTGTATCTCAGTCACTAATAGAACTAGAGTGATAAAATTTCACCCACGTGTGGAGCTCAGGCCCTTATGAAGAAATTTGGTGAGATTTTGAAAAATGGGCGGTGCCACGCCCACTTATTAAGGGCCAAACATTGAAAGTTTTATATGTCATAACTCAGAAACCGTTGAAGATATATCGATGAACTTTTGTATGCGTGATTTACTTACTTAGGCAAATGTTTTGACAGAAAATTGTCAAAATCGGTTGACGACCACGCCCACTTTAATATATAGGAACTATAAAGGGGCCTAATAAAAACATTTTTAGCGATATCTCTGTCAAATATAAAGGTATATAATTGAAATTTTATGGCAGGAGTCCAACTGCGGATATAAAACGAAAAGCATAAAAATTTTGGAAAATGGGCGTGGCACCGCCTCTTTTTAGAAGCAGGAATATTCGAGATTTCTGAGCCCATAACTCGACAAATAATTTAAATATAATGACGAAACTTGGTGTGTACACTTTTATTAGTTGTGGTAATACATTTTCAAAATTTTAGCGAAATCGGTTGACGACCACGCCCACTTTTATATATGGGAACTATAAAGGGGCCTAATAAAAACATTTTAAGCGATATCTCTGTCACATATAAAGGTATATAATTGAAATTTTATGGCAGGAGTCCAACTGCGGATATAAAACGAAAAGCATAAAAATTTTGGAAAATGGGCGTGGCACCGCCTCTTTTGAGACAAAGGAATATACGAAATTTCGGAGCCCATAACTCGACAAATAATTGAGACATTAAGACGAAACTTGGTTTATACACTTTTATAACTTGTGCTAATAGACGCGCAAAAATTTATTCAAATCGGTTTATGACCACGCCTACTTTTTAACAAAGATATTTCTGGAACACCCTTTGGGAATTTGTAACGTGACATCTTTGTAACTAGAAGTCATAAAGGAATGAAATTTTGCAGAAAGAATAATAATCATATGCTTAGTTGGATGACTGATAAAAATGTTGAAAATGGGCGTGGCTACGCCTACTTTATGCAGCACTCGCTTTATATAAAATACACCGTGTTTTCATCAAACGCAAACAAACAATGAAAGCATACAGCTGAGTATCTAATGTTCGATTCCACTCGAACTTAGGCTTCCTTACTTGTTTCCATTGCATTTGATCTCATATATAACGTTGTTTTGTTGTAGGGTGTTCGTTGGGCTTTTTGTTTTTGTGAAGATATTGGAAAGTGTGTGGTTCGATTTGTAGGCTATTGAGATTTTTTCTTTATTATATGTTATGCATTTATTTATATTTTCGGAGAACTTAGGAATATATGTAGCACTGTAGTATTGTTTTGGTTTTGTTTCTGTTGTCGGTGGTAAAGTGTTTTTGCTGTTTATTTCAAGTCTTTTTTGTCTTATTAGATTTTGTATCATGTTATGTGGGTAGTTGTTGTTTATGAGAATTGTTTCTATCTTTTTGATGTTGGTTTTGTGGAATTGTTTATGACTTATGCTGAGTACTTTGTTAATAAGATTTTTGGCCGTATTGATTTTGTAAGAAAGCGGTTGGGAAGAAAAGAAGTTAATAATTCGTCCAGATGATGAAGGTTTGGTGTACCAGTCAAAAATCATGTTTTTTCCATTTCTATGAATTTCCAAGCCAAGGAAGGGGATTGCACTATCTTTTTCTATTTCTACGGTGAACTTAAGTCTTTTGTGGTAACTGTTTAAGATTTTAAGGTAAGTTTCTACTTCATCTCGTCTTATTATCGCCAAAATATCATCTACATATTTTGTCATAAATTTGGTGTTAATACTGCATTGGTTTAAGGTGGTGAATGTGTGATCAAACAAGTCGTCCATTATTATGTCAGCTATCGTGGGAGAGAGTGGGTTACCCATGGGCATTTTTGCATGTATATTTGTTTGTCAAAGTAATTGTTGTCTATTAGGCAAAAATTTAGTATACTTAAAAATTTGGTTTTATTTATGTGCGTTAAATTTTTAACCTTGTCCCATTTCTCCATTATTAAATTAATAGCGTGTTTTGTTGATATATTTGTGAAAAGGGAGACGACGTCAAAGGAAACCAATATTTCATCCTCATTTATGTTTATGTCTTGTAATCTCTCTTTTAGTTCAAGAGCATTTTTTATGTTAAATTTGTCAGAAATTGTGTTTTTTAGAATTTTCCCCGCGTGTTTGGCTAGTTTATAGCAAGGGACTTCTGTGGAAGAAGCAATGGGGCGTAAGGGAAAGTTGGGTTTGTGTATTTTGGGTAGGCCATACAGTTTTGGAGCGTTTGCTGCTGAGCAAAGTAGTTGTCGTTTTTCTGTTATGTCAATGGATTTACTTTTGTATAGATCGCCCACTATGTCGTTGTTCTTTTTGTGTAGACTAGTTGTTGGATTAGTTCTAAGTGGCCTGTAAGTGTTTTTGTCGTCGAGTAGTTCATTCATTTTGTTTTCGTAATCTTCTTTGTAAATCACCACTGTCTTGTTGCCTTTGTCTGCTTCTGATATGACTATTTTATTTTTATACCTATTGAGGAAAATCTTACATCTATTGTATGTAAATTTTTCTGCTTGGTTGTGTTTTATATTCCTTTTGAATTGTGTTATCTTATTGCTTATTTTGTTCCTTGCAATGTCTCTGCTGCGTTTATCATCCAATGTTTGTATTAGTTGTTCCAATTCCGATATTACATACACAGGTGTGAAGCCAGAGGCGGATTATCCCTAAGGCAAAGTAGGCACTTGCCTAGGGGCGCGTAGTTACAAGGGGCGCGCGAGCTCAGAATTTTTAAACAAATAAAGAAAATAACATATCGACGATTAAGAATTAAAGCTGATCTATAATAGATCGATAATAGATAAATCGATTATATTTCACAAGCATCGATATATTGTGCAATATTGCGCGTTTGTTGCGTCGTCAGGCTTGCCAGTACTAGCGATTTGTCGCCAAATTGGCGATTTTTTACAAAACTTTGGCGACCAATTTATGAAAATTGGCGATGGCGACTTTTTTCGCGATTATCAAAATATTAGATTATATTAATAAAAAAGCAATTACTTTTTCAAGCCTTTTTCTCAATTCATACTGACTGCTGACACCGCACGTGCTGTTCATAGCTGACATATGTTTTGTGCATCGTCGACAGCACTTTCTTAAGGGCCTTGTGAGAAAAGCATTTTTTATGTTAAATTTGTCAGAAATTGTGTTTTTAGAATTTTCCCCGCGTGTTTGGCTAGTTTATAGCAAGGGACTTCTGTGGAAGAAGCAATGGGGCGTAAGGGAAAGTTGGGTTTGTGTATTTTGGGTAGGCCATACAGTTTTGGAGCGTTTGCTGCTGAGCAAAGTAGTTGTCGTTTTTCTGTTATGTCAATGGATTTACTTTTGTATAGATCGCCCACTATGTCGTTGTTCTTTTTCTGTAGACTAGTTGTTGGATTAGTTCTAAGTGGTCTGTAAGTGTTTTTGTCGTCGAGTAGTTCATTCATTTTGTTTTCGTAATCTTCTTTGTAAATCACCACTGTCTTGTTGCCTTTGTCTGCTTCTGATATGACTATTTTATTTTTATACCTATTGAGGAAAATCTTACATCTATTGTATGTCTCTATGATAAATTTTTCTGCTTGGTTGTGTTTTATATTCCTTTTGAATTGTGTTATCTTATTGCTTATTTTGTTCCTTGCAATGTCTCTGCTGCGTTTATCATCCAATGCATGGAGGAACAATAAAGGAGAATGCATAAGATCAGCTGACTTCTTCTTCAAATCTTCATAAACACACGAACACAAGCATTTTTTTTGTTGACATATGCCACACACACACGCACCCTAGCATTTCCATAGGGGCCGTATCTGTCAAATTCTTCTACATTCCTCTTTGCATGACACTTATCGCCCCACTATGTATGAAGGTATGTCGTCATGCGTAAACCTTTATGGTTGAATCATGATCCAATGTTTGTATTAGTTGTTCCAATTCCGATATTACATACACAGGTGTGAAGCCAGAGGCGGATTATCCCTAAGGCAAAGTAGGCACTTGCCTAGGGGCGCGTAGTTACAAGGGGCGCGCGAGCTCAGAATTTTTAAACAAATAAAGAAAATAACATATCGACGATTAAGAATTAAAGCTGATCTATAATAGATCGATAATAGATAAATCGATTATATTTCACAAGCATCGATATATTGTGCAATATTGCGCGTTTGTTGCGTCGTCAGGCTTGCCAGTACTAGCGATTTTTTACAAAACTTTGGCGACCAATTTATGAAAATTGGCGATGGCGACTTTTTTCGCGATTACCAAAATATTAGATTATATTAATAAAAAAGCAATTACTTTTTCAAGCCTTTTTCTCAATTCATACTGACTGCTGACACCGCACGTGCTGTTCATAGCTGACATATGTTTTGTGCATCGTCGACAGCACTTTCTTAAGGGCCTTGTGAGAAAAGTGATGCCTGACTTTGCGTTCGTGTGATCTTGCATCACTTTCTCTCTTATGTACTTTGGCTATCTATTCAAAATAGGTTTGTCTCTTTTACTCCAATCACAAGTGATCAAAAACAATAGCACTCTAGTTAGCAGCATAGTTTATATCTATAAGTTGCGACACTCTCAGCTGATCGTTTGGCATGTTGTGCCTGTCACCATGTAGTGCTGTGCAAAAGTTACAAACAAAAATTGAAATGAATTTTGAAATCGTTAAATCTTTAAAATTATTGGGTGAATTGAATTGTAATGCTATATTTGTAACAATAATAACAAAAAATTAACATATTTTTGAGTTTTAATTGATTTTATTAGGAATTTTGGCAATTTTCTTGTGAAGATTTTGCTACGTTTGAATACAACATTGTGGTCGATTCTTCTTCATATTTGGTTTATTTAGTTTCCCATTCTCCCATTGACACATAATGTGCCTGTCACTTTTTGCAACAACAATTCCCATGGTTGAAATTTGTTTTGATGGGAATACAGTGAGTCACAGTGAAAGTGAGCCATCATTTATTCAGAAATTTTTATTATTAAATATCTTTGTTAACAATTACTTGACTTTCCTAATCTTTTTGCGACGGAAAAGTTTCAACAACATGCCAGAAATTATGAAAAACAAAAACATACACATATATACGCGTCACAATCAAAGTAAGCTTTCTGGCAACTCCAATTTAAATACTTAAGGTTTCTCTCTAGAACACCGATTATTATTTTTCTCTTATATATTTTTACAGTTCACATTTTACATTATATTTTAATTATATAAAAAAAAACCAGATCGGGCAATTTTCCTCAGTTTTTAAAAGGTGTACTTATCATACAACATAAGCTAGATATCTCCGAAGCCAGTTTAGGTATTGAAATTAATCAAATGGTTTATTGCAGCATTCATAAACACCTTTCGTTTGATACCCATATTGTACTAACACATTTTGGTGCACATATTGGCCGATAACTCCGAAACCGGTCGAGATATCGAAACAAATAATACCTTAAACTTTAAGTTGAGCGTCTAGAATCCAATAAAAAAAGTTTCGTTCAATTCCATTCAGCACTTTTTGAGTGCTACGGCCACAAACATACGGACAGACAGACAGACAAAAATTCTAAAAATGGTTGATCTGGATTCTACTGGCTTAATAATGCTTCCCCCAATCATTTTTTTTTTCGATATCTGCAATGTACAGACATCGACCTGTTACAATTTTATTATATGTAGAGATTAACAAATTATCTAAGCTTTTACATCATCTATATCTACATCTACACTAATATTATAAAGAGGAAAGATTTTGATTTTTAACAACTAGGTAGTTAAAATTTATAGTATTATGATGGCCATTTGTGGTCGGTACAGGGGCGCCGACAAAGTGGCTGCCTAGGGCGCTCTGGACCTTTAATCCGCCACTGTGTGAAGCTCGTTGTTGTTGTAGGTATCGTGAACTTGTTGCCAAGTGAGAGCAGCCATTTAATCTCCTCGGGAAATTCTATGTTTGTTGTGTTGACAAACCAATCGTTGTTTGTGCATATTCCCAATCTTTTTAGTTGTTGTGCCTTTAGGTTTTCCATTTTCAGAGTGTGTGTGTGTCTTGTCTCTTTCGCTATTCCCCAGCAGGGTTTTTTCCATATTTTGGTAATAGCTTGAAATTGTATTCAATGAAATAACGCATTACAAATAGCTAAGAAACACTCCTTCGCTTACTTTACTTGTAATGCGACAGTTTTAAAATTATTATTTTTTCGCTTACTGGTAATGGAGAAAATAATCGAAAAGGTTTGGAGTTCTGCCGTTATTTTTTTGCAAACGCTTTGCTTTGATTTTAATTTTTCTACAAGTAAATAGCAGTTTTGCAATTTACCCTCATTCTCGTTTATTTTGCCAGTTTTCATTATAAACTGTCGTGGTTAGTCGCGTTATTCCATCGTTGAAAATTTTTTTAAATAAGCCAATAGCTGTGCAAATACATAGTGTAATAATTATTATTCAAATAGTGTTTTTTATTTTTAAATATATTTTGCAAAGAATGTTTTGATTCTTTATTCATTCTGTTTGCTATTTGTTTTCGGCATAAATTGCTAACTCATAGTTTTAAAATTATTTTTTTCGCTTACCGGTATTGCATAAAATAAGCGAAAAGATTTGGAACACTGCCGATATATTTTGCAAAGCCTACATTGACTTAAATTTTTGTAACTAGCAATTTTGTAAAGAAATTTACCCCCATTCTCGTTTATTTTTCCAGTTTTCATTATAATGCATTATAGATTACTATACTGTATTGTGTGATATATGCAATTACTCATACCAGTGAAAGAACTTATTACTTGTAACAGCTTACTTTTCTCAATATTAGTAGCGACTTTATAATGCATTACTGTCTACCATATTTAAGACAATACCGCCAATGACATGCCTATGTTAAAGTAATGCAATCCGTATTCGAAAGTGTAAGCGATGAATCAAGATTTCTCGATGATTTTACCCATTATATGTGGAGGATGGCTCCGTGTGTAGAAGTCCACGTAAGTGGGGAAAGCTTCTGACTGCCATCCACCTGGGGGTGGCCAGAGTGATTCTTTTGCATGCGGAGCAAGCAGCTCACGACTTTCGCGCAGTGTCCTCTGGATAGCCACCGAACACCCGTTTGGTGGTGAACTAAAGTGAGAAGGCGACAACTCGACAAGGCCACTCCGACATATTCGGCTTGTTGAGGGGAATAACTGCAGCGTCTGTTCACCAGAAGGTGCGGCTGCGAGCGGGCGTCTGTCTTGGAGCAAGCGGCTCGCTATATAAACGTGTAACAATACACAACTCCCGCAGGGCGGGTTGTGCGTCGGGCTTGGGACCCACCACGTAAAAATCCTATCCAATGAAAACAACAACAAAGCCTCGGATGAGACCACCCCTTTCTGATGGCAACCACGGCAAACGTTTAAAGGACTATGATTTGAGGGTAAGCACCTGGAAAGTCCGGACCCTTAATTGGGAAGGTGCCTCTGTCCAGCTGGTTGATGTCCTCGAAAGAGTGAAAGCTGACATCACCGCCATACAAGAGATGCGGTGGAAGGGGCAAAGCAAGAAGAAATGTGGGCTTTGCGCTATATATTACAGTGGCCATGCAGAGGAGCGTATATTTGGTGTTGGTTTTGTGGTGGGAAAGAGACTCAGCCGCCGAGTACTGTCGTTCATGCCAGTGAACGAGCGTCTAGCCACCATCCGCATCAAAGCGAGATGTGCGCACAATCCGTGGTCCCAATGTCGACTCCGACCACTATCTTGTAGCAGCCAAGTACGCACCCGCCTCTGTGCAGCAAAGAATGTGCCAACAGGACAGCAAGGAAAGTTTGAAATCGAAAGGCTGCACATGACGCAGACAGCCAATGAATACACCACTCGGCTCTCACTCCTGCTCTCTGAGAGCAACCCTTCACCAAACGATGTATCTGAGGAATGGGAACATCGCTCGTTCACTTCGTATCGCCGCTGAGGAATCTATAGGATACAAGCGAGCCCACAAAAACACCTGGTACGATAAGGAATGTCGCGATGCCTCGGAAAGAAAGAACGCCGCCTACAGGGCTACATTGTGTGCGGGCGCAACGCGAAGCGTATGGGAGCGTTATCGAACGGCGAAGAAGGAAGAGAGGCGCCTTTTTCGAAAGAAGAAAAGGGAGGCTGAAAGGCGCGAGTGTGAAGAGCTTGAGATGCTGGCGGGTAGGAACGATGCTCGAAAATTCTATCAAAAAATCAGGCGGATGACTGAAGATTTCAAGACCGGGGCAAATTCCTGCCGGAATGATAACGGTGATCTGGTAACTGATGTCCAGAGCATACTTAAGTTGTGGAGGGATCACTTCTCCTCCTTGCTAGATAATGGCAACAGTGAAAGTGCGGAAGGAGAAGATGTACGACCCGAATCCCCAATAGCAGATGATGGTAGGCATGTTCCACCACCTGATCATGACGAAGTGCGAATAGCAGTATCTAGGCTTAAGAATAACAAGGCCCCGGGCGCTGACGGCTTGCCAGCCGAGCTATTCAAACATGGTGGCGAAGAGTTGATAAGGAGCATGCATCAACTCCTATGCAGAATATGGTCGGACGAGCGCATGCCCGACGATTGGAACTTAAGTGTGCTCTGCCCAATCCACAAAAAAGGAGACTCCACAGTACGCGCCAATTATCGTGGGATAAGCCTCCTGAATATCGCATATAAGGTCTTAGCAAGTGTATTGTGCGAAAGACTGAAGCCTATCGTCAACAATCTGATTGGACCTTATCAGTGTGGCTTCAGACCTGGTAAATCTACCATCGACCAGATCTTCACAATACGACAAATACTGGAAAAAACCCATGAAAAAGGATCCGACACACACCATCTCTTTGTCGATTTTAAAGCCGCTTTTGATAGCACGAATAGGAATTGCCTGTATGCCGCAATGTCTGAATTTGGTTTCCCTGCTAAACTTATACGGCTATGCCAAATGACGTTGACTAACACCACCAGCCCCGTCAGAATTGGGAAGGACCTCTCCGAGCCGTTCGAGACCAAACGAGGTTTCAGACAAGGTGGCTCTCTTTCGTGCAACTTCTTCAATTTGATGGTGGAAAAGATAGTACGAGCTGCAGAACTTAACCATACAGGAAGCATCTTATATCACAAGAGTGTGCAACTGCTGGCGTACGCCGATAACATCGACATCATTGGCACTAACACGCGCGCCGTATGTTCTGCCTTCTCCAAGCTGGATAAAGAGGCTAAGAAAATGGGTTTGGCGGTCAACGAGGACAAGACGAAGTACCTCCTGTCATCACACAAAGAAACAGCACGCCTTGGCAGCCACGTCAATGTTGATAGCTACAAATTCGAAACTGTTAAGGACTTCGTCTATCTGGGAACCAGCATTAACACCAAGAATGATGTCAGCACGGAGATCCAACGAAGAATCACGCTTGCCAATAAATGCTACTTCGGACTAAGTAGGCAACTGAAAAGTAAAGTCCTCTCTCGACAAACAAAAATCACACTCTATAGGACGCTCATCGTTCCAGTCCTCATGTACGGCGCAGAAGCATGGACAATTTCAAAATCAGATGAGATGGCACTTGGAGTATTCGAGAGAAAAGTTCTTCGTAAGATTTATGGACCTTTGCGCGTTGGCGTGGGCGAGTATCGACGGAGATTTAACGATGAGCTGTAAGAGCTTTACACAGACATCGACATTGTTCAGCAAATAAAGATCCAGCGGCTGCGTTGGGCAGGTCATGTCGTGAGAATGGACGAAGGCGCTCCGGCCAAGAAAAAGGATTTCTATCGAAACCCGCTGAACGCAAAAGAAAAGGGAGACCTCCACTGCGTTGGGAAAATCAGGTGGACAGCGATGCTGCCTCCCTAGGTGTTCCCAAGTGGCGCCATGCTGCACGAAACAGAAGCAATCGGCGCGCTCTGTTGGACTCGGCCAGAATCGTCTAGACGGTTAAGCGCCAATCAAGAAGAAGAATGTAAGAGAAAGCCCTGCTTTGTCTTAAAAATGTTGTTCGCTTTTGAATGTGTTTAGCTCCGTTTCGTTGATTCTGTTTTTCAGTTGTTTTTCTGCATGATAAATATAATCTTTCGTACTCTTTATGTTTAAGTTCGTTTGTGTAATTTCCAAGCTGAGCCCTTTTCGTAGAAATTTGTGTTTTGTTGTTGTTTAATTTTTTGTGACGTAGTGTATATCTGTAAGTTTTTGACTGCATTTGCTAGGTGAGGTGGTATGAAGTCATATCTTTTACATTCTGATAAGAATTTAACTTGCTCTGATTGTTTTGCCAACTTTTGTTGTTGTTTGATATATTGTTTCAGAAACATGCAAGTGTGTTCGCCATATTTGTATTTCATATGCTTGTAGAAATCCTTCATTTTTGCCAGTGATTATTTTTATTTTTTATTTTTACGATTTTATTTGTTTCGTACTTTTATCAATCGGCAGGCCTTCCGAGATATTAATTTTTATATACAAGTTACGGTCAAGTTATTTGTTTATATATTTTTGTTTGAGCTCTTTTGACCAATACGTTTTTAGCGCGAATAAAACCGATTTATTCCACTATTACAGCCCAACGTTTCGCTAGACACCCTAGCTTCTTCAGGGGCGAAAAATCTATTTTATTTAATAAAAATAAAATACAAAATAAAAGTACACAATTAAAACCATATTACACACAAAAATATTACAAAAAAAAAAAAAAATAACATACAAACATATATACATATGAACGTACAATCACGGCACTTACATCGATCTTAAAATTAAACTCTTAAAATTTTTAAAAATTATGTCGTACCATTTCGGCCATGGTATTGTCGTCATACTAAATCTGCTATAAGCAGAGTAGATAAGCAGAGCAATGTTGTCAGTGTCTTCTTTTTTGTTCATTGTCCTCTCCCTATTTTGTAAAATTCGTAAGCTTTCCACCGTAAACCGCGTTTTACCCTTTTTGTTTTTATCTATAATTCTTGTGTTTTTACGATCAGCGGTTAGTCCTGTTGTTGTTACGTGTTGTGAGAGTGCAGTGCTTTGTTTATTTTTTCATATGTCCGTTTCGTGTTCTGTTATTCTCACACCGAGTGCTCTTTTAGTAGTTCCAATGTATATTTTGTTGCAGTTTTCGTCGTTTTTTCCATTGCATTTGATCTCATATATAACGTTGTTTTGTTGTAGGGTGTTCGTTGGGCTTTTTGTTTTTGTGAAGATATTGGAAAGTGTGTGGTTCGATTTTAAGAGTTTAATTTTAAGATCCATGTAAGTGCCGTGCTTCTACGTACATATGTATATATGTTTGTATGTTAACTTTTTTTTTGTAATATTTTTGTGTGTAATATGGTTTTAATTGTGTACTTTTATTTTGTATTTTATTTTTATTAAATAAAATAGATTTTTCGCCCCTGAAGAAGCTAGGGTGTCTAGCGGAACGTTGGGCTGTAATAGTGGAATAAATCGGTTTTATTCGCGCTAAAAACGTATTGGTCAAAAGAGCCTAAACAAAAATATATGAACAGTAATTATGTTGATTAATTACATCGCCAACACGCGATAGGTATCCCAAAGCCGTAGATGTTATGAAATCGATACAATTATGCCACCAACAATTACCGTGTATTTTGTTAGAGCTTTATGGCAAGTAGTTGTCAAAATTAGCAAACAAATTTTATGGAGGGAATAAGAGCCCGTGCACAATTGGCTTTATCTGCTCCAACTTTGATAGAAAAAACCTTAAAGCAAAGCGAAATTCCAGATGCTTGCTACAATTAACACTTTGACAATTTTCACTTCACTTCTTTGCTTTAATTTATAAACCTGAGTTTTGGTAAAATATTTGGGGAATTTGCTTTTTTCTGCTTATTCGAATGTTATTTTTTACTTTTCTCTGTTCACTTCTCACGAAATCGCTGAAATAAGTGTAGATATACAAACATACACACACACACACACACAAGGGGAGATGTTTGTCAAAGTGTAAAAAAGTTGAGACATGGCTAACTTTATACTTTGCTTTACTCGCTTCATCTCAATTGTGAACATGTCCCTTTGTAAAACACATGCTGAACGAAGCTGTCAAAGCAAAACTCTGAAGCAAAGCGAGGTAGAAGTCAATTGTGCACGGGCTCTAAAAGCCCGTCTCCACCATGGTTCAATTATAGAAGGTTTTCGCAGTACGATATACGTACATAAATACATACATACACACTCCATGTAAATTGTTTGTGTATTCTGTGATGCTACTGTCAAAATCATAGTCCGCCATTGTAGAAATCATATTGCGTCAAGATCAAAATTGACATAAGTTTGACATCAGTATCACAATATGAATAAAAAATAGAAAAAAGTTTGCAATCATCTGTTTAGTAGGTTAACCTTCTATAAATTAGCCTTCGTCTCCACATAACTTGATTCGCCAGCGAAACACCTAGGAAAACATCTCGCTAATTAACCCGTCTCCAAGTGGCTGATCGTTATTCAGTTTAACATTTATCTTTCTTGTTCTTCATAAATGTTTGTATGTTTGCTTATTTTTGCGTTTTTGTTTTGGTCTGTGTGAGATTTCGATAGATTTTCGATACAAAATTAGAGAAGGTATCGATATAATAATAATTCCTCGCGTTTAGCAAGAAGATTGAGAACGAAACAATTGTTTCAATCTTCACTTGCTCTCAGAAATTTGTATGGAAATTGGCGTGTTTCGGCACTCGTTTTGAGGTCGAAACAAGATTGAGAGAGCGAGTGTAGAAAAAAAGAGCGAAACACGTTATGTGGAGACATGGTATAAGATAACTCTGTTTGATCTTTAGGTGCTCTGGCACTTGCTCCTAGCGAAGAAAAAAAATCAGCTGATGGCATGCTAAAGCCGCTGTTAATGAGCCCTGATCACTACTAAATATACATGTATCAAACAAGTTTTAAAAGGAAATTAGAGTGATCTAGATGTAAAAATTAAATTAATTCAAAGCGCGATAATTTAATTAATGTTTGGTTTGTTTTCTTTAATTTTTTAAAATCATTGGATTATATGCTCCATTTGTGGTAGGTTGGAGCACTTTCAAAGTGACCACTAACAAAGCCCAAACGACCGATTCATGTATCTGCATTGGTTCGTAGTTAGCCGAACATAACAAAAACGAAATGCTTTTCGCGACGACGACTATATGTCTATACATACATACATACATACATATCATGATTCAACAATAAAGTTTTTCGCATGACGACATACCTTCGTACATAGTGGGCCAAAAGTGTCATGCAAACAGGAATGTAGAAGAATTTGACAGAACGATGCTCAAGGAAAATGTCATAGAAACCATGAAGGCAAAAGAATTTGACAGTTCACAACCCCGGAAGAATGATGGAAACAAACAAAATAAAAGTGAATTTTACAAATTCCAAAATTGAATTCTATAAAATATTTTTACGGATTTCAATAAAATTCGCAGTGAAATTGAAAAGGAGACAGATCGTGCCGTCGGTTCCAACAAGGGCATTTGCCCCAAGCCAATAAATTTAAAAATATTCTCAACGCTTGTTGTAAATTTAATACTTGTCAATTTGCCTGGCATCACCAAAGTACCAGTGGGCGATCAACCAAACCATATTGAAGCACAAATTAAAGACTTAGTATTGAAATACACTGATAATCCTAATTCGATAATATTGGTTGTAATAGCGGCCAACACATATATGGCAAAAAGCGAGGCACTCAAGTTGGCCAAAAATGTGATCCCGATGGTCGACGCACATTGGGGGTTGTCACCAAACTCGATCTCATGGATGCGGGCACGGATGCTATTGATATATTATGCGGTCATGTGATATCAGTGAAATTGGACATTATTGGCGTGGTAAATCGATCGCAGCAAGATATCATTGGTAAGAAACAAATCGATGATCAGCTGAAGGATGAAGCAGCCTTTCTACAACAGAAATATCCAACATTGGCTACCCGCAATGGTACACCTTATTCGGCGGATACCTTAAATCGTTTGCTTATGCATCACAGCATCACATACGTGATTGCCTGCCAGATTTGAAGGTATAAACCAAATGTTTTATATAATATATTTTAAGTTATTTAGAGTACATACATATGTACATAATTTTTACTTTTTGCAGACGCGCGTTAACGTTATGTCATCACAATTTCAATCGTTGCTCAATGGCGAAGACGGTTCTGATAAAAGACAAACGCTATTGCAAATAATAACTAAATTTGCTAGCGCCTACTGCTGCACAATTGAGGGCACGGCTAGGACTATAGAAACAACAGAGTTGTGCGGTGGTGGGCGTATTTGTAATATTTTCCATGAGACCTTCGGTCGCACGCTCGATTCCATACATCCACTGGCTGGCTTAAGTAAAATGGACATACTCACGGCTATACGTAATGCAACTGGCCCAAGACCGGCATTGTTTGTGCCTGAAGTATCATTCGAATTGCTAGTAAAACGGCAAATGCCGACGCCTAGAAGAGCAGTCATTGCGTTGTGTTGAATTGATACACGAGGAAATGCAACGCATAGTGCAACATTGTGGCAATGAGGTGCAACAGGATGATACGGTAAGTTAAAACAAAAACAACGGGAGAATGGAATCAAATAAAATAATTCACTTTTTTCAATTAGTTTCCCGAAATTGCATGAGATCGTTGATGATGTTACACAGCTGCTACGTCGGCGCTTACCAGCCAACAACGGGATGGTCGAAAATTTGGTAGCTATAGAATTAGCTTATATAAATACGAAGCATCCGGACTTTCATAAAGATGCTGCACTGGTGCCCAGTCTTCTGAAGGCAGACAATATTACTGAACCATTTAGCCAAATTCATCACCGCAAGTAACAGCAAACCATCAGCAACAACATAATCAGCAGCTGCAGCAACAACAACAAAATAATACTCAAGAACAAGTACATAAATACATATATGGAAGTAATTATTAAAAAAAAAAATAATTTCATTTTGTTTTTGTTTGCCTTCGTAAAATTCAAAGTTTTTTTATTTTGTATCAAATATACATAAATACATACATATTTAATATTGCAGTTTTAAAATTTGATATACATACATATTAAAATATCTGACTTACAATTTCGCTTGTGTACAAACGCAATATACAATAATGCACAAAAATAATTTTACGCTTCTCCATGGGCTTGCCACGCGATTTGGCATATCATCTGTCGATGCAAACTGTTTTGGGAGTTGGGCAAATGGTGCGTGACACGAATGAACATCCGGGTGTATTAAAGGATAATGTTAAAAGTCCTCAAGGCGTTCCAATTCATTGAGTTCACCTTCTTGCATTGCCGCCTCTTCATAGATTCGTTTAACTTTCTCCATACGCTCCTTGTCGCTGAAATTAGCATATAAAAACATCATATACGATTAAAGATAATGCACAGTGTAAGGAAAATTGAGTTCGGTTTGGAGAAACGAAAATGAAAAACTACATACCTTTCAATCTTCTGTTGCAACGCATCTTCTGTATGAATTCTGTGTCTCTGCGTATTTCACGTATGGCGCCTTTAGTTTCACGTCGTATTTTATGCAATAGCTTAGCCCTTTCCTCTCTATCTGTTATTATATCCTTGATCAGCTTGAGGCTCATATTTAAAGCTCTTATTTTAAAATCTAATGAAAATGTGATTAATGTTAAATCTTCAGATGTAAGTAGTTCTTCTTTGTAAGACTCCTTCTCATCGCATTCAGCAATGGCCCGCAACTTGTTCATTGGTCCGGTGCTTTGAAAAGGTGGCACGTTTTTCAGCATTTCTACAGGTCTTTTTGGTATACTTAAATACACTACACAAAGTGAGAAGTTGAGAGCTGCCGGTAAGAAACGTTTGGACAAACGTGCGAATTCGTAGGCTATGGTTACCAAGAATAGACCGCCAGCAATGTCCTGTCACGTTCTCACGCGCGCTTTCGATCTCCTTTAAACTAATAGCTGAGTCACTCACCCAAATTGAACAGCTGGAGTGGGTGTCGATATAGACGCACTCGACGAAAGCCCGCGTGGTAATGCTTTCCCCAACAGTCTTGGATTTCTAACTGTTAATATCATATCCGAGCATAAAAAGTGGTCGGAACACACAAAAGCTGTTGGTGCCAGTAGCGTCTGGCACGATGAGGACCACATCATGCGCAAAGAATCGCACGAGGGAACACTAAGAAAAGGTCCATTCCCTTTATCATTTTTTTTTAAACAAACTGCACATTTCCTTCGCATTTTTGTTTTTTTTTATTTAATTTCTTATTGGAATTTTTTCACACCGGCGTCGTTTCACTTTTCACAAATATAAAACACGTTTTGCAAATCATATGATATCGCCATTTCCTTTTAGTGACATACGCTTTTAAGAAGAAGTAGAAGTCAGCTGATCTTATGCGTTCTCCTTTATGATTCTTTCATGCATACATATGTTTGAATGTATACACATCATTCGTCGTCGTCGCGATAAACATTTTGTTTTTATGTTCGGCTAACTGTTAGGTACTCCATCAATTAATCCAATGTAGGTAATCCATGGATTTATTTGATTGTTATGCGGGACTGGACTCTATACTCCATTGCAATGCCATGCAATGTTAAATGGACCATATTTTTTGTATGAAGTGTGGCAAGTTATGGAGTAATCGGTTGGTCCTTAGCGAGCACTCCACTGATTAGCGAATGAGGTACTCGGAATTTTTTAATTGATATAAAGAAATTTTTAAAGCCAATTTAAAGTACTTTTTGGTTGCTTGTTTTTCCGACTGGGTAGGAATATGATGTATTGTGGAACGATCTTCCGTCATCCCTTGTCAAGGTTGGGGTGGAGACAAACCGGTTTCGGCTAATATGCGCCATCTTCAGTGCCTTTTTTCGTTCGAGAACGAAACTTGACAAGGGATGACGGAAGATTGTTCCACAATACACCAATTTAAAGTGCCAACTCTTTAAGTTTAACGGCAATTTTCCGGCGCCGAAAAGCCATTTTTAAAGCAATTTTTTGGCTGCCCTACTGATCAGAAACTCTCCAAGATGTACATGGTAAGTTAATATCGCCCAAAAACAAGCATAAGCTTAGTATCGACCTCTCAAGAAACGCAAAAGTACAAGAAATGCTCAAGAAATTTTTCTTGTGAAACTTTTTTACCACTATTTTTATACTCAGCTGTACTAGTACACAGAGCATTATAGTTTTGATTTCCTAACGGTGGATTGTAACAGAATGAAATAATCGAGATAGATATAGACTTATATATATCAAAATGATCAGGGTGAAAAGAGAAATCGATTGAGCCATGTCCGTCCGTCTGTCCGTCTGTGCGCACGATAACTCGCGCAAAAATTGAGATATTTTGATGAAATTTGAAATGTAAGTTGGTATCAAGACAGGAACGGATGATATTGAAAATGGGCGAAATCGGACCATGACAACGCCCACCTCCCCTATATAGTAAAAATCGGAAATTTTGTATCTCAGTCACTAATAGAGCTAGAGTGATAAAATTTCACACACGTATTGAGCTCAGGCCCTTATGAAGAAATATGGGGAAATTTTGGAAAATGGGCGGCGCCACGCCCACTTATTAAGGGGCAAACATTGAAAGTTTTATGAGTCATAACTCAGAAACCGTTGAAGATATATCGATGAATTTTGGTAGGCGTGATATACTTACTTAGGCAAATGTTTTGACGAAAAACTGCCAAAATCGGTTGACGACCACGCCCACTTTTATATATGGGTATTATAAATTGACCTAATAAAAACATTTTAAGCGATATCTCTGTCAAATATAAAGATATATCATTGAAATTTTATGGAAGGTGTCCAACTATAGACATAAAACAAAAAATACAAAAATTTTGGAAAATGGGCGTGGCACCGCCTCCTTTTAGAAGCAGGAATATACGAGATTTCTGAGCCCATAACTCGACAAATAATGGATATATTATGACGAAACTTGGTGTATACACTTTCACTACTCGTAGTAATACATGTTCAAAATTTTAGCGAAATCGGTTGACGACCACGCCCACTTTTATATATGGGTATTATAAAGTGGCCTAATAAAAACATTTTAAGCGATATCTTTGTCAAATATAAAGATAATTCATTGAAATTTTGTGGCATGAGTTCTACAATAGATCGGAAACAAAAAAATTAAAAATTTCGGGAAAATGGGCGTGGCACCGCCTCTTTTCAGACAAAGGAATCAACGAGATTTCGGAGCCCATAACTCGACAAATAATTGAGATATTATGACGAAACTTGGTTTATAAACTTTTATAACTTGTGTTAATAGACACGCAAAAATTTATTGAAATCGGTTTATGACCACGCCTACTTTTTAACAAAGATATTTCTGGAACACCCTTTGGGAATTTGTAACGTGACACCTTTGTAACTCATAAAGGGATGAAATTTTGCACAAAGAATAATATTCATAAGCTTAGTTGGATGACTGATAAAAATTTAGAAAATGGGCGTGGCTACGCCCACTTTATGCAGCACTCGCTTTATATAAAGTACACCGTGTTTCCATCAAACGCAAACAAACAATGAAAGCATACAGCTGAGTATCTAATGTTCGATTCCACTCGAACTTAGGCTTCCTTACTTGTTCAACATAATGCGAACACAGCAACATAGGTTTTGCCAAGATATATATCATCGAGCATTTATTTCTTAAAGAAATTTTGAAGTCTGTCGGCTTTTGTTCTACTCTTCTTGATTGGCGCTTAACCGTCTAGACGATTCTGGCCGAGTCCAACAGAGCGCGCCAATTGCTTCTGTTTCGTGCAGCATGGCGCCACTTGGGAACACCTAGGGAGGCAGCATCGCTGTCCACCTGATTTTCCCAACGCAGTGGAGGTCTCCCTTTTCTTTTGCGTTCAGCGGGTTTCGATAGAAATGCTTTCTTGGCCGGAGCGCCTTCGTCCATTCTCAAGATATGACCTGCCCAACGCAGCCGCTGGATCTTTATTCGCTGAACAATGTCGATGTCTGTGTAAAGCTCGTACAGCTCATCGTTAAATCTCCGTCGATACTCGCCCACGCCAACGCGCAAAGGTCCATAAATCTTACGAAGAACTTTTCTCTCGAATACTCCAAGTGCCATCTCATCTGATTTTGAAATTATCCATGCTTCTGCGCCGTACATAAGGACTGGAACGATGAGCGTCCTGTAGAGTGTGATTTTTGTTTGTCGAGAGAGGACTTTACTTTTCAGTTGCCTACTTAGTCCGAAGTAGCATTTATTGGCAAGCGTGATTCTTCGTTGGATCTCCGTGCTGACATCATTCTTGGTGTTAATGCTGGTTCCCAGATAGACGAAGTCCTTAACAGTTTCGAATTTGTAGCTATCAACATTGACGTGGCTGCCAAGGCGTGCTGTTTCTTTGTGTGATGACAGGAGGTACTTCGTCTTGTCCTCGTTGACCGCCAAACCCATTTTCTTAGCCTCTTTATCCAGCTTGGAGAAGGCAGAACATACGGCGCGCGTGTTAGTGCCAATGATGTCGATGTTATCGGCGTACGCCAGCAGTTGCACACTCTTGTGATATAAGATGCTTCCTGTATGGTTAAGTTCTGCAGCTCGTATTATCTTTTCCAGCATCAAATTGAAGAAGTCGCACGAAAGAGAGCCACCTTGTCTGAAACCTCGTTTGGTCTCGAACGGCTCGGAGAGGTCCTTCCCAATTCTGACGGGGCTGGTGGTGTTAGTCAACGTCATTTGGCATAGCCGTATTAGTTTAGCAGGGAAACCAAATTCAGACATTGCGGCATACAGGCAATTCCTATTCGTGCTATCAAAAGCGGCTTTAAAATCGACAAAGAGATGGTGTGTGTCGGATCCTTTTTCATGGGTTTTTTCCAGTATTTGTCGTATTGTGAAAATCTGGTCGATGGTAGATTTACCAGGTCTGAAGCCACACTGATAAGGTCCAATCAGATTGTTGACGATAGGCTTCAGTCTTTCGCACAATACACTTGCTAAGACCTTATATGCGATATTCAGGAGGCTTATCCCACGATAATTGGCGCGTACTGTGGAGACTCCACTCCTTTTTTGTGGATTGGGCAGAGCACACTTAAGTTCCAATCGTCGGGCATGCGCTCGTCCGACCATATTCTGCATAGGAGTTGATGCATGCTCCTTATCAACTCTTCGCCACCATGTTTGAATAGCTCGGCTGGCAAGCCGTCAGCGCCCGGGGCCTTGTTATTCTTAAGCCTAGATACTGCTATTCGCACTTCGTCATGATCAGGTGGTGGAACATGCCTACCATCATCTGCTATTGGGGATTCGGGTCGTACATCTTCTCCTTCCGCACTTTCACTGTTGCCATTATCTAGCAAGGAGGAGAAGTGATCCCTCCACAACTTAAGTATGCTCTGGACATCAGTTACCAGATCACCGTTATCATTCCGGCAGGAATTTGCCCCGGTCTTGAAATCTTCAGTCATCCGCCTGATTTTTTGATAGAATTTTCGAGCATCGTTCCTACCCGCCAGCATCTCAAGCTCTTCACACTCGCGCCTTTCAGCCTCCCTTTTCTTCTTTCGAAAAAGGCGCCTCTCTTCCTTCTTCGCCGTTCGATAACGCTCCCATACGCTTCGCGTTGCGCCCGCACACAATGTAGCCCTGTAGGCGGCGTTCTTTCTTTCCGAGGCATCGCGACATTCCTTATCGTACCAGGTGTTTTTGTGGGCTCGCTTGTATCCTATAGATTCCTCAGCGGCGATACGAAGTGAACGAGCGATGTGTTCCCATTCCTCAGATACATCGTTTGGTGAAGGGTTGCTCTCAGAGAGCAGGAGTGAGAGCCGAGTGGTGTATTCATTGGCTGTCTGCGTCATGTGCAGCCTTTCGACTTCAAACTTTCCTTGCTGTCCTGTTAGCACATTCTTTGCTGCACAGAGGCGGGTGCGTACCTTGGCTGCTACAAGATAGTGGTCGGAGTCGACATTGGGACCACGGACTGTGCGCACATCTAGGATGCTGGAGCTGTGTCTGCCGTCGATCATGACGTGATCAATTTGATTTCGCGTTTTTCGATCAGGAGACAGCCATGTGGCTTGGTGTATTTTTTTTGTGCTGTAATCTGGTACTGCTAATGACCATGTTTCGTGACCCGGCGAAGTCGATCAGCCTCGTCCCATTGGGACTGGTTACGTCGTGGAGACTGAATTTTCCGACTGTGCTGCCAAAGATACTTTCCTTACCCACCCTGGCATTAAAATCGCCAAGCACAATCTTAATGTCGTGACGGGGGCAGCGGTCGTAGGCATGCTCTAACTGCTCATAGCTCGGCTTTTGTTACATGTTGATAAAAATGGTGGTGAAAATGGAAAAATTAATTGGAAAAAATATAGTGCACAATTTTTGTAATGACGCAAAGCGGAAGTTGACATCAATTTCTTACATCTACTTCCATTCCGGCCATCAATATACCACAGTTTAGCAGTAATATTAGGTCATCCTCGTCGCTGTCGATAATTTCCTAAAATAACAACAAAATAAAACTATTGAAAACAAATATTTAAAGCTTTTATTTAATGTTTTTTAAGAACTTATCAATTTCTCATGTTTACAAAATGGTTTATTTTGTTTACGTTTTTGATGATCTTCTTCGTTTCACTTGGTATTCACGATGGAATAATAAACGTCAAAATTTCTTGCCTACTATTATTTTTCACTCAAGAAATAAAGCTAAAAATTTCTTGAGCTGTTTCTTGAGAGGTCGATATCAGCCTATAGAATCAGAGGAGTTCATCAGCGAGAGTAGGTACGTCTTTATGAATAGACGTTAGTTGTATGTACACGGATATTTCACGTGGTGCCGGGATATAGCAAGCGAATAAATAAATAAAATCTTTTCCTTGCTCAATTCTGACGCAAATCGACTGTACATTACTAATATTAGGTGTAATGACCACTTCAGAAGGTAATGAGGACTTAACAGCAATCAAACCAACCCCACCGATTCTGTTAACGCAATCACATCTATATACTTGGAAATCATTACAAAAAATGAGGTTTTAGCCACGTTTCTGTAAAGTAAATTACGTTGTAAGTGCAGCTAATCGTTTTTAAATAAAAATCTGTTAATTTTGTTTCAGGCCTCTTACATTTTGATAGTACAGATTTAAGACGGAATTTAAATTTTTTTTTCAGTTTTTTGGAGCTTCACGAGTAATTAGCCATATTTTGTCCTTGTGTTTTGGGTCTATTTTCGAACTCGCGAACAAAGGCACCAAAATGAGCTATCTAGTAACGTTTGATAATCTTGAGGATATACTTTAATTTTAAAGGAGGTAATGTCTCTTGTGTAAGTAAAGTTAAATTTTTTAATTGAAATATTTTCGGATTTGAATTTTAACGAAATATAGCCCTTTAGTGCACCAACAAAATAAACAAAGGTGAACACAGAAGCAATTTAAGTTAAAAAAATTTAATAGCCACTCAACTGCAACAAAAATATGCACAATGACCCGCACCCAGAAAAAAAAAAACCCTGTAAAATCAACCAAAAACCAACAAATTTTGTGATTAATTTTTTTCAACACGATTCTTAATGTATGCCAACCTGTAAACGTGTAAATTTAACACTACTGTCAAGTGTTAGTTTAACAGGATGATAACTGTAGAATTAACACTAAAAAGTATTGAATTTTCCTGTAGATTTTACAATTTTAACTAGTTAATGTTACAATTTAAGCTAGTTAAATTAACACGATATTGTCGTGTTGAATTAACAATAAAATCTTTTTGATTTTACCTTAAATTAAATTGAAAGTCTTGTTGATTTTACAATTTATTTTTAAAAATAAAAAAACTATATATGTAATAATATAAAAAATATATATATTCATCAGATCAATAAACAGCTGCTTCGGTAACGCTCGATATGGGCCGACCACAAAAGCACTTACATATTGGCACCGAGTAATTTTTGGCCGCTAACACAACGGTATATGCACCGCAAAACTCGTGCTAAACATCTCCTCGTGGTAAAAATTGCAAACTATGAAGAGGAAAGAGAAAATGTTGAACATTAAAAACTTTTAGAAACAGAAATGCAATCCACTTTTAACTCACCTGCAAACTAAAGATATACATGGAAAAACCGCTACCACGCACTTCCAATGATGGTAAAATACCGCCACAAAATTTTCTTTTTGCTAAAAAAAATAATAATTTGTCTTTTGACACTATATAATCTTAAAAAGTGTTAAAAAGAACGTCAAAACTATTTTGAAACATACACAATTTTTTCAACGTTTGAAGTTCTGCTGTTCGTGCAAAAGACAAATTATTATTATTTTTTTTAGCAAAAAGAAAATTTTGTGCCGGGATTTTAGCATCTTTGGCAGTGCGTGTTGAATAAACCAAAATTCCAAATGACATTTATGTTTCAAAATAGTCTCGTGTTATATCAACAAACTTTTATTGTTAATTGTGGTTCTTGTGTTTTAATATTTGTTTTCATGTTTTATTAACACTAGAATTGGTACGTAATTTTTTTAACATTTTCCTTTGTTTATATTGACCCTATCTTCATGTTAAATAAACCAAATTCCAAATGATATTTAGGAATAAAATTTTATATTTGAATCATCTTGTATAATTTAAAATTTCTTCATGTTGTATCAACAATAAAATTTGGTTGAATTTACCAAATTTCAGATGACAGTTACAAAGCCAAAATCATGTTTCAAGCATCGTGTAATTTAAAAAAATTGTTGCTGTTCTATGTGTAAAAATCGATCGTGTTAATTTTACATGAATCGTGTTGATGGTTTTTTTTTCTGAGTGCGGAAATTACACTTGAAATTAAATATAAAATATTCAATGTGAAACAAACCTAAATCAAAATAACTTTAATTGCTTTTATAGCGCACAAGTAGAAAAAACACTTTATCACAAAAAAAATTTTGAATTTAATTAAAAAGTTATATATTTTTATAGCACAAAAATGAACAGCAAGAAATTAGTGAATGCACAGTATTTTGAATCTGATAAAATATTAGGTTTGTTTCTTATTAAACTAGCAGCTAGCTGTCAAGTGAGCAAAACGGAAATAATCAGAGACGAAAAATAACTCTTATTGAATTTTTTTAAATCAAAAACGTTGGGCACATTTCAATGAAAAAATTTTTCCCTTACATTTAAAAGTTATTATGGGAAAGAAAAATTTTTCTGTTGCTCATAACGATTATATTCAGATTTTAATTTTTTCAATTGCCTCATAACTGTTATTCATGAGAAAAAAATTTTTCCGTTGCTAATAACGTTTATTTTGAAATTTTTATTTTTTCCGTTGCCTCATAAAAGTTATTCATGAAAATAAATTTTTTCTGTTGCTTATAGCCAATTTCTATTTCAGATTTTTGATTTTTACGTTGTATTGTGAGTATTATTTTGTGGAATTGGTTCCTTTTTTTGCTCATAGGACTTCATATTTCGGTATCTAGTGTATGTAATTGGATGGTGCTATGTAATACAGTATATTTATTTTATTCCCAAACCCCAAGCTAGAATGTTTCAATTGGTACTAGCTGTAAATATATCCTAACTAAAATAAAAAAATGCTGATTAGAAATCGGTTTAGGCCCATGGTTTCATATGCAAAGTTACTTAGAATAATCCGTAGGATTTTTTTCCGCGCAACGATTTTTCGAAAATAAAAGAATCGATCTCGTGATAAAAATCGATAGCAATAAGAAAACAAATCATTGTGGTAGTCAGACTTAGCACGATATTGTCAGGAAGCGTCGATATATATATACATTAGAGTGTGTTTAAAATTCAAATTAACGATATTTTACTGTATCGCCCCCTCAACATGGTTAAAAAGATCACGGATTTTTTTTAATTATAAAATATTTAAAGTAAAATTGGCAATACACCAAAATAAAAATCCAAGCGGAATCCATTCGAAACCTAAATTAAAATCGAATTAATTTATGATCTTCCATCTTCCACCAAGCTTCAGTTCTCCCTCATTCTCGCTCTTTCCTTTCCTATTCCCTCTCCGCTGTGGTGCAGTGGGTAGAGTGCTCGCCTGCTATGCCAGAGGTCTCGGGTTCAAACCACGGTCCGAGCCAAACACCAAAACAATTTTTCTAATTAGTAAAAATCCAATTATTGGGTTTTTTAAGAGCAGCGGTCACCTCTCGGCAGTGGGCGGCATACCCTGCGAGTGTTTTTCTCCCATGAAAAAGCTTCTCACAAAAAATGCATTCGCCGTTCGGAGCCGGCATAAAACTGTAGGTCCCCCAATTAGTAGGAAAAACAAAAAGGAGCACACCTTGAATTGGGAGAGAAGCTCGGCCATAAAACTCGTCAGAGTTATAATAGCGCCATTGTATTATATTATATTATATTATATTATATTATATTATATTATATTATATTATATTATATTATATTATATTATATTATATTATATTATATTATATTATATTATATTATATTATATTATATTATATTATATTATATTATATTATATTATATTATATTATATTATATTATATTATATTATATTATATTATATTATATTATATTATATTATATTATATTATATTATATTATATTATATTATATTATATTATATTATATTATATTATATTATATTATATTATATTATATTATATTATATTATATTATATTATATTATATTATATTATATTATATTATATTATATTATATTATATTATATTATATCATATATATTATTTCTAATTGGTGTTTTATAAATATCCCTTTTTCTGCTCATATAATTCACCAAAATTAATAAGTAAGGCATCGTTTTAAAGGTATTAATTAGCTACGCATGCGAAACGTTGTTTTATTGGGCGTGGTACTTTATATGAAAAGTAAGGGGGGTAAAAGGGGGGTTTACCCCCGCAGCGGGGAGTGTTATGGAACCCACATAAAATGTATATCAAATTAAAGGGATTCAAAATACCTATCGAATGGTATAAAAATATGAAATCGGTTCAGTAATTTTTAAGTAATTGCAATTTAAAAAATGCATAATATAAACTTTGACCTTTAATAACTTTGGTTGTTGTTGTTTCCAAAAAAAAAATCACTTTTATACTCAACTTAGCCTGTTTATAAATCCTCATACTTCGTTTTTTTTGACTTCATAATTGTAGAAATTTCACATTTGTACCAGATCGTGCTATTTTTTCAACTTTGTGGGGCTGGGGGCACCTCTAAACATGCGAGTAGGTCAATAAAATTTTAAAGGCTTATTACTGGGCTAGAAAGGTGCCGTTCTATCTTTGGAACAAATTGAATTTCCAAAAAAAAAAAATTTTCACTCCACCTTAATATATACGAGTATATCAAAACGATCAGGATGAAAAAAAATGATTGAACCATGTCCGTCCGTCCGGCCGTATACACTCTAACTTGCGCAAAAATAGGAACAGAGAAAGTTGGGGTTGAAAATAAGGCATATGTGTGCATTTCGAAAAACACGTAAAACATGATAATTCAGTCACTAATAAAGCCCGAGTGATGAAATGACGTTATGCCGTTATGAGGAAACGTGCTGAAATTTTGAAAAATGGGCCAAGAGGAGCAAATTTTCAAAGATTTATAAGTCAAAACTCAGTAACTGTAGCAGATAAATCGATTAAGCCAAGGCAAACGTGTGGAAAAAAAATTACCCAAGTCGGCAAAAACCACATATACGCACATACAAATATATATAAAATATATAAAAATATATTGCACATACCTATATAGGAAAAATAAAAACATTTTATGCGATATCTTTGTCAAATATAAAGGTAATTCATTGAAAGTTCCATAAGGTCCACCAAACCAAATAGATAATAAGTTTTTTAAAATGGGCGTGACAGCACAAACCATACCGACTGGCGCCACGTATGTTTTGTTATTTTTTGCGCAAGATGCGCACGGGTCCGGCTAGTTATATTATATTATATTATATTATATTATATTATATTATATTATATTATATTATATTATATTATATATTCCCTCTCTCTCCCCCCTCAATCTTTAACTATCCATATCGTTATCTCAATCTTTTTTCACTTTCCTTAGCTAAAAAGCCAAATGGGCTAAGAAGGATGGGTGACAACGCGATGTAGTGGCCCATATACCAAATATCATTGATTTACGCAAATAGACTCCGAGTTATAAGGATTTTAAGGACTTCTATTGAAGGGGAAGAAAAGTAGGGGGACTTTTCTGTGTACCATACATGATTTACACGAACGCTTATCTAAAAATCACTTGCGAGGAGTAAACGCTTTTTTTAAAAATCATAACCGAAGATCTTTAGCATGGATAACAAATTCCTACCACACTAAGCCATCTAATCGTACATTCACGTACATATGTACATATCTCATATTATTCACCGAAAAATAAAGTCCTATAACCAAAAAAATAAACATATTCTGCAAAATAATATTCAAAATATAACGAAAAAATTAAAAAATTTGAAATGTAGAAGTTATGAGGCAACGGAAAAAATAAAAATTTTAAAATAAAAGTTACGAGCAACGGAAAAATTTTTTTCTCATGAATAGCAGTTATGAGGCAATTGAAAAAATAAAAATCTGAATATAACCGTTATGAGCAACAGAAAAAAATATTTTTCAAACATAATAGTTACGACTGACAAATATTTTTTTCGGTTTGAAATAACTCTTAAGAAATGAAAGAAAAAGATTTTTGAATTTTTTAATTGTTATGAGGCAATTTTTTTGAATATTTCTTATAACAGTTATGTCTCTGGAAATAATTGCGCTCATAAAGAGCGAAACGAACAGAAAATCAAGAAACGGAAAAATAATAAAAATTAGCAATTAATAATTTGAATGCTATTTTTAACTGTTAATGGTTATTTTTTCTAAAAAACCATTTAATTTTCATTATTTCTATTTCAAAAATTCAGAAAATTTCAAAAGTAATAAAATCAAAAGTAATCGTTTGTTTATTTTTTCAACAGCTGTTTCTTACTTTGGCTGCAAATAATTTCAGCTAGTGAAAATTTTACTAGCTGAAATTTGGAGCTGTCTATGGCTCTCTTCTGCTATTTTTTTTTTTTTTTTTGACTCAAGAAACGATTTGCCAGCCGAAACTTGGCTAACTATTCATAACTAGCGAATAATAAACAAACCTATTGTTTTCCTTATGCCTATATAACACTACGTTTTTTCTCTGTATTTTTGGGTTGAATAACCTACCGAAAGACGAAATACAAAAAAAATTGTCCTGTAGGTAAAGAAAAGAAAAGAATGAAATATAATACAATGGCGCTATTATAACTCTGACGAGTTTTATTGCCGAGCTTCTCTCCCAATTCGAGGTGTGCTCCTTTTTGTTTTTCCTACTAAAAAAAGAATGAAATACTCCCTCAAAAACAATATCATTGACATTTAGTTTCAATCTAAATGAAAATAAGATTTATTTGAAAGTTAATTTTTTTGTTTGAAATTTGAAAAAAACAGACTATGAAGCTCACATGGCAGTATAGCTGTGTATTCCATGTTATAAAAATAAGCCATTGCGCAGTATACTTTTTCAGAAGAAGCTTACAAGAAGCAAATTTTCCGAAATTTAAAATTTGTATTTCCATTTCTTTTTTATTTCAAATATAATTTATTTTATAGTTGGCAAATTAAAACAATTGTCAGAAAAAACTGCCGAATACCAAAAAAAACCTTTCGGAATACAAGCTGGCTGGATTGTATTTAATGGCCTAGATTGTATTTTTTTTTTTCGTTAGCTTTTTTAAATATAGTAGAGTGCTGCCTACTGTCGAAACTCGACAGTTTTTCTAGATGTTTTCTTTTAACATAGGTGCAACTATAGTTTTTGTATAATTGTTTGTTGTTATTGCCACTGTTACTATTTTGTTGTTGTTCCTGTTGATGCTGCTCCTTTTGTTGTTACTTTCACTGCTACTATTTTGTTGTTGTTGTTGGTGGTGTTATTGCCGTTACTCGCCTTCCAAATTCTCCTACCTACTTCTTTCTTTCTATTTCTGCTCTTTTCTTTCCTTAATTTCTTTCCTACTTATTCTTTCTTATCCTTATTTCCTGCCTTTATGTTTTTGTTGTAGTGCTTTTGTTACCTTTTTACGTTTCTACTTCTTTGAAACTACACACCACATCCAGCCAAACATGTTCAGAATTGCATGGTAAGTTTGGTGAAAACGCACAAAGTCAGCTACATATGCTTGCGCATTGAGACAGCTCTGTTGTGTGCAAAAGCATGTAACAACAACCACACGGCAATTTTCCAACGGCGATTGTGGATGCATTTTCCAACCAATTTTCATGAAAATTGGCGCAGTTCTATTTGAGAGCAATACCTTTCTAATGGTGTGCTTAGTTTTAAAATCGGTTCAGTAGTTTCGACGGAGAAGATGGAACAAAATTTATGTTAGCGTATTAATAATATATATGTAGCTTGCCTGCTTGTACCAATGCAAAGCTGTATTTGACTCTCTTTTGCACAAAAAACCATGCAGAGTACAGGAAAAATACAAGAAAAAAACGTAGTGTTATATAGGCATTAGGACGAGGATGGTATTGTACTATAGTACCTTATATAATCCTTCATTTATTCCATATATAATCCCTTATTTAATGGCTTATACAATCCCCCATTTCATGGATTAGTTAATCCCTTATATGAGGACTCATATATTATAGAATATTCCTTATACATACCTTAGGTATAATGTGTTCGATAGAGCACTATATCATGCATAAATATGAGAAGCTAATATGGAAGAGTGAGATAACAGCTCCACACACTTGAACTTATTCCTTAGATTTTTCCTTTTGCTCCGTACAAAATAATGGAAACTTAGGGTGTCAGTACAGAAAAATATTATACGCGTCCGGTTAATTTTGACTTCAGCTTTATAAACTGGAAGATTCCAAATGGGCAGTAAATATGGATAAGTTAAATATGCAAAAGTTAAATAATTTTTGTCAAGTTTTTATGTGCATAGTAAGTACGTATTAATTGTAATCTTTTTTCTATCTTGTTTCCCTTTTGTGATATTTTTCTTTTATGAGAGGAGGCTGTTTGAGGGTTTTAAGTAAATTCTGTTGGGGAAAAATGCGGGAACAAAGCTTAGATTACTTAATTCTAGTCGGTTACCAAGTTTTAAGCTGTGTTTCATTAACAGTATATTTATTACTTATGTTATGTTCAGACACAATCTTAATTGAACATTAAGAGCCTTCATTCAATTTTCAAGCCTAATGTTATGTTCAGACACAACCTTAATTGAACATTAAGAGCCTTTTTTCAAGCCCAATGATTCTCAATTTACCATACAAAAATTGACCAAGTTAATGCTTCATTAGAAATTAATGAGTTGTTAATGAAGAACAATTCTGCATGCAACCCTGTTAAAAGGCTTGTTTCATAAGTAAAATGAAATGTCATGAAAAGAGAAATGTGATTAGCGTCAGTGTCCACTAAACAGGTTGGTTCGTCAGATCAGCTGCATTCCTTTTCTTCTTCATCACCTACCAAATTTGTTTTTATTTCTGCTTATTTTATACATGCATTCGTGTTTACGATTGGTAAAAATTGTGAGATGAATGTCAAATTATTTCGTCCTCCTTGCAATTTTGACATTTAGGTCACGAGAGTTTGATATTCAGCTCACGGCGTGTATGTGTGTATGTATCTTGAGCCGACCTGTTAAATGGGCCAAGTAAATTAAATATGTCTGAACACCAAATCTAAAGATGTTCAATCAACCCCAATTGACTTAATTAATTTTTATGTCTGAACATGATATAATGATTCTCAATTTACCATACAAAAATTGACTAAGTTAATGCTTCATTAGAAATTAATGAGTTCTTAATGAAGAACAATTCTGCATGCAACCCTGTTAAAAAGCTTGTTTTATAAGCAAAATTAAATGTCATGATCAGAGAAATATCATTAGAGTCAGGGTCCACTAAAAAGGTTGGTTCGTCAGATCAGCTGAATTCTTGTTCTTCTTCATCACCTATCAAATTCGTTTTTATTTCTGCTTATTCTATACATGCATTCGTGTTTACGATTGGTAGAAGTTGTGAGCTGAATGTCAAATTATTTCGTCCTCCTTGCAGTTTTTACATTTAGGTCACGAGAGTTTGATATTCAGCTCACGGCGTGTATGTGTTTATGTATCTTGAGCCGACCTGTTAAATGGGCCAAGTAAATTAAATATGTCTCAACACCAAAAGGGAGTCAGCATCATTGTCCACCTGATCTTCCCAGCGCAGTGGAGGCCTCCCTTTTCTTCTGCGTTCAGCGGGTTTCGATAGAAATACTTTCTTGGCTGGAGCACCTTCGTCCATTCTCACGACATGACCTGCCCAGCGCAGCCGCTGGATCTTTATTCGCTGAACAATGTCGATGTCGGCATACAGCTCGTACAGCTCATCGTTAAATCTCCGTCGATACTCGCCCTCGCTAACGCGCAAAGGTCCATAAATCCTTCGAAGAACTCTCCTCTCGAATACTCCAAGCGCCATCTCATCTGCTTTTGATATAGTCCATGCTTCTGCGCCATACATGAGGACTGGAACGATGAGTGTCCTGTAGAGTGTGATTTTGGTTCGTCGAGGTAGGACTTTACTTTTCAATTGCCTACTTAGTCCAAAGTAGCATTTATTGGCAAGAGTGATTCTTCATTGGATTTCAGTGCTGACATTATTTTTGGTGTTAATGCTGGTTCCCAAATAGACGAAGTCCTTAACTGTTTGGAATTTGTAGCTATCAACAGTGACGTGGCTGCCAAGGCGTGCTGTTTCTTTGTGTGTTGACAGCAGGTACTTCGTCTTGTCCTCGTTGACCGCCAAACCCATTTTCTTAGGCGCGCGTGTTAGTGCTAATGATGTCGATGTCATCGGCGTACGCCAGCAGTTGCACACTCTTGTGATATAAGATGCTTCCTGTATTGTTAAGTTCTGCAGCTCGTATTATCTATACATATAATAAAATTGTAACAGGTCGATGTCTGTATATTGAAGATATTCAAGAAAAACTGATAGGAGAGGTCGTTATTGGACCAGCGTAACCCAAATCTACAATTTTTAGAATTTTTGTCTCTCTGTGTGTCTGTCCGTCTGTATGATTGTGCGCGCATCACGCAAAAACTACTGAATATAATTGCATTCCACCATTCTATCACTTAAAGTCTAACTTAAAATTTAGGACAACTTTCATTTGGATATCTCATCCAGTTCCCGAGTTATTGACCAAAATGTGGGAAAAATGTGACCAAAAATGTGGTTTTTTCATAACGCCTGCGTCACACAAAAACGACTGCATAGAAATGAATGAAACTTTCAATAATCATTTTCTAGGCGTCTCCTCGAATCGATTTTAGGCTAAAATAATTTGAAAATATTGAGGGGGCGTGGCACCTCCCATACAAACTTAATCTTTCATGCTGCACCCAGAAAAAAAATAGTGTGAAATCAACCAAAAATCAACAAATTTTGTGGTTAATTTTTTTCAACACGATGCTTAATGTATGCCATCATGTAATCGTGTAAATTTAACACTACTGTCAAGTGTTAGTTTAACAGGATGACAACTGTAGAATTAACACTAAAAAGTATTGAGTCTTCCTGTTGATTTTACAATTTTAACTAGTTAATGTTACAATAAAAGCTGGTTAAATTAACACGAAATGATCCTGTTGAATTAACAATAACATCTTTTTGATTTTACCTTAAATTTATTGTTAAATTAACTAGAAAGTCTTGTTGATTTTACAATTTATTTATTTTTAATAAAAAAAACATATATCTAAAACATAACATATATAATCATCAGATCAATAAAGCATATTCGAGTACATCACCCGCACAACTGATCAAATTGAAAGCGTCCTTCTCATACGAATAGTTTATACATGGGCGATAGTACTTACTATCACTGGCACCGAGTAATGTTTGGCCGCTAATGCAACGGTATATGCACCGCATGCTGCGTGAAAGACTCCATTCGCTAAACATCTCTTCGTGGTAAAAATTGCAAACTATGAAGAGGACAAAGAAAATATTGAACATTAAAAACTTTTAGAAACAAAAATGCAACCCACTTTTAACTTACCTGCGAACTAAAAGCATAAATGGAAAAACCATTATCACGCACTGCCAATGATGCTAAACTCCCATCATTGCCACGGCACAAAATTTTCTTTTTGTTAAAAAAAAAAATAATATTAGTTTGTGTTTTGCACGAACAGCAGAACTTCAAATGTTGAAAAATTTGTGTATGTTTCAAAATAGTTTTGACGTTCTTTTTAACACTTTTTTAGATTATATTGACACTATCATCGTGTTGAATAAACCAAAATTCCAAATGACGTTTATGTTTGAACATTGTTTCGTGTTATATCAACCAACTTTTATTGTTAATTGTGGTTCTTGTTATTTTAACATTTGTTTTCATGTTGTATTAACACTAAAATTGGGACGTCATTTTTCTAACATTTGTTTTTAGTTTATATTGACACTATCATCATGTTAAATAAACCAAATTCCAAATGACATTTAGGAATAAAATTTTATATTTGAATCATCTTGTATATTTTAAAATTTCTTCATGTTGTATCAACAATAAAATTTGGTTGAATTTACCAAATTTTCAGATGACGGTTACAAAGCCAAAATCATGTTTCAAACATCGTGTAATTTGAAAAAATTGTTGCTGTCCTATGTGTAAATCGATTGTGTTAATTTTACATGAATCGTGTTGATGATTTTTTTTCTGAGTAATGTGATGAGTGATTTTTTTTCATGAATATCTGTGAAAGTGTTTATGGTAGTACCCTGTAAATTAGTACATACATAGATAAAAACAAGTAAGCAAGCCTAAGTTCGAGTGGAATCGAATATTAGATACTCAGCTGTATGCTTTCATTGTTTGTTTGCGTTTGATGGAAACACGGTGCACTTAATATAAAGCGAGTGCTGCATAAAGTGGGCGTAGCCACGCCCATTTTCTAAATTTTTATCAGTCATCCAACTAAGCATATGAATATTATTCTTTGTGCAAAATTTCATTCCTTTATGACTTCTAGTTACAAAGATGTAACGTTACAAATTCTCAAAGGGTGTTCCAGAAATATCTTTGTTAGAAAGTAGGCGTGGTCATAAACCGATTTCAATAAATTTTTGCGTGGCTATTAACACATGTTATAAAAGTGTATAAACCAAGTTTCGTCATAATATCTCAATTATTTGTCGAGTTATAGGCTAAGAAATCTCGTATATCCCTTTGCATAAAAAGAGGCGGTGCCACGCCCATTTTCCAAAATTTTTCTATTTGTTGTTTCCGGTCTATTTTAGTAATCATACCACAAAATTTAAATGAATTATCTTTACATTTGACAAAGATATCGCTTAAAATGTTTTTATTAGGTCACTTTATAATACCCATATATAAAAGTGGGCGTGGTCGTCAAACCGATTTCGCTAAAATTTTCAACATGTATTACCAAATGTAATTAAAGTGTACACACCAAGTTTAGTCATTATATATAAATCATTTGTCGAGTTATGGGCTCAGAAATCTCGTATATTCCTGTTTATAAAAAGAGGCGGTGCCACGCCCATTTGCCAAAATTTTTGTGTTTTTCGTTTTATGTCCGCAGTTGGACTCCTGCTATAAAATTTCAATGATATATCTTTATATTTGACAGAGATATCGCTTAAAATGTTTTATTAGGTCACTTTATGTTTCCCATATATAAAAGTGGGCGTGGCCGTCAACCGATTTTGGCAATTTTTCGTCCAAATATTTGACTAAGTAAGTATATCACGCGTACCAAATTTCATCGATATATCTTCAACGGTTTCTGATTTATGACTCATAAAACTTTCAATGTTTGGCCCTTAATAAGTGGGCATGGCACCGCCCATTTTCCAAAATTTTTGTGTTTTTTGTTTTATGTCCATACTTTGACTCGTGCGACAAAATTTCAATGATAGATCTTTATATTTGACAGAGATATGGCTTAAAATGTTTTTATTAGGTCACTTTATAATACAAATATATAAAAGTGGCCGTGGCCGTCAACCGATTTTAACTATTTTCCGTCCAAACGTTTGCCTAAGTAAGTAAATCACGCGTACCAAATTTTGTCGATATATCTTCAATGGTTTCTGAGTTATGACTCATAAAACTTGCAAGGTTTGACCCTTAAAAAGTGGGCGTGGCACCGCCCATTTTCCAAAATGTCATCAAATTTCTTCCTAGGGGCCTGAGCTCAACACGTGGGTAAAATTTCATCGCTCCAGCTATATTAGTGACTGAGATACCAAATTTCCGATTTTTTCTATATAGGAAAAGTGGGCGTGGTCATGGTCCGATTTCACCCATTTTCAATACCAACCGTCCCAGTCTCGATACCAACTTGCATTTCAAATTTCATCAAAATATCTCAATTTTTGCGCGAGTTAGAGTGTTTACAGGCGGACGGACAGACGGACGGACATGGCTCAATCGATTTCTCTTTTCACCCTGATAATTTTGATATATATAAGTCTATATCTATCTCGATTATTTCACTCTGTTACAATCCACCGTTATGTGTTTAAAACTATAATACTCTGTGTACTAGTACAGCTGAGTATAAAAATAACTGTACTATACTCACGAGAAAAAATGGAAGCTATCGGAAAAGGGGGCGTGGTACCTCCCATACAAACTTAATATTTAATGCTGAATATCTCTGGAAGTGTTTTCCGTAGGATATCAAAACTTGGAGCGATAGGATAGGGATAGAGATTAGGGATATGGATATAATGGTGAGCAACACGGTAATCTAGGACTTTTTCTTTAGGCTTTATAGGAATAACTTTTAGGCAGAACAACGTCTGGCGGGTCAGCTAGTAAAAAATAAAATAACTTTACACAGGAAAGATATGTAAATGTGTCCACCATGGTATAAAAATTCAAAAGATAATTTCACTTCAAACTTTTTGACGGCCATTGAATTTTTCTGAAGTATCTTTTTTGTAAACATTATGAATTAGGCTGCCATATTGGACAAATATAAAAATGGAGATTTTTTAAGAAAATTTTGGTAGTTTTAGTTTTAGTTGAAAAAATCTCAGAAAATATCAAAGAAAGTCGTATATTATAAAAAGGGATGTGAAAAGTGGGAAGTATTTGGCTCGAATATTTAATACAAAGCCTTACGCAATACAGCAGATAGAGCATTTAACAAAGAAGTAACGCTGGAGTCATAGTTATATCCGAACAAATTTTTTGTTTACATTTTGCTCGTTCTTTTTCATTTCTATCTTACAGAAAGGGAAGAAAAGGAGTACAATACAAGCAAAAATTTGGTGGAACAGAAATGCAGAATTCAGATTAAAAGAAAAAAGAAGGCATATTTTAAAGTTCTTTATTAAACTCATTTAGGTTGTAATTTTTTTTCTTTTTTTTGTTTTCGTTTTTTTTCTTTTATTTTTCTATTTAAGTGCCGTATACGGAAAAATTTTCTGCCTAGGAAAACCCGTTTAACAATTTTTATATCACAATTAAATTTAGAATTTTGTACTAAATTTTCCAAATAATGATGTTGTATACGTAATTTTTCTTTATTAAACTTTACGAAGACCGAACTTAGTTGTTCCAAAATATTTATAAAAGTTGAGTTTGGCTTGTATAAGCCTCCCTCAGATAAATAATTATTAGCCGTATTCGATTGGGCAAGAGTTAGAGACTTGCGAAAAAAACAACCACTGGTATAAAAACAAGAGAAAATTAAACAACCGTTCGTTAAAGTAAAGGAATTGGAAAAAAGTTGTGTTTATTTGATGAAATTTCTTCAACTTTTTATCGATAGATGTCTCCCTTATCTTCGAACACGGTTCGTTAAAGTACGTACAAAGAACGTAAATTGTACAATATACGTTCTTTGGTACGGAATTGGAAAACATTTTCTAATGAACGGTATTGCGTTGAATTCGAAGATAGGGGAGACATCTATTGACAAAAATTTGAAACCATTTCACTTATTGACAATAGAAAAAATTGGCATAATCAGTAAAGATAATTGGCATAATCAGTAAAGATCAGTTTAATGAGTAGCTGGCATACTCTCTAAAGGTCTCTTAAAGTCTCTAACATTTTGTATGGAAACTGTCAGCCAAGAGAGCAGAATCGAGTATAAGCGAGCAGAGAAATGTCCAATAAAACACTCCTATTATAATTTACAAACGAATAATTTTGATCCTTTTTCTCACACGTTCTATGTCCAAATTCTTTGCAAAGTCAACTCATTTTTCAAATCTTTTTTTACAAATTACGCGTATTTATTTATTTATTTTGCACAAATCACACAAACTTCAGATTTCGGCCCAAAAAAACATTTGCTGCTGTCTACGTTGGTAGCATGATTTCAATGAAATGTCATAAATTCAATAAAAGTCAAATGGCTAAGATAGCTGCCTACGTCAATAGCTGATTTTACCTCTATTTTTCTACCATGGTGTCCACTAAAAATATTCGTATTTCAAAACCGGCGAAAAATTTTTTTTGTCGCCAAACCGGCCAAAGTAGATTTACCCGACCAGATTTGGTCACAATGTCGGGGATGGCAGAAATTCGTTCCACAATACATGGCAATTTGTAGGAACTTTATATGTAAGTCTATTCTGGCAACTGTCTTTCCAAAGACAACAATCTTTCCAGAGGAAAATTTTTGTTTTTTTCCTTTTGAAATATATGTAGTTGACTTTTGAAAGACAGTTGCCAGAATAGTCTTGTTAAGCTAATTTAGAACAGAGCTGGGCGATAAGGATTACGATTATAAAAGGATTACGATTACAGTAATCGTAATCTTAAAAGTTTAGAAATTACGATAACTGTAATTGTAATCGTCGTTACAAAAATAAGAATTACTGTAATCGTAATCGTAAGAAACTTGAAATTACGATTACTGTTATCGTTTTCTGGGATTAAAGGTTCAGACATTGGTGACTTATAAGTATTTCAGTATCGTTAACCTTATTGTAAGTTTATCGCTATCCATGTGAGCTGTTAATGGTGCCGTAAATCTGTAAACAGCTGACACTTGTCGAGGCAAATCTTGGAAGGTAGGCGCATAGGCGAATTCAGAAATTTCCCATGTATTTTGTAGTTGTATTTGGCAGATTGTAATGTCAAAATAATATTTATCTTTGTTAAAATCTAAATTCGCTTGGGACTCGCCCATTACTATTGGCCATGATGTAAATTCGCTTTGATTTTGATATTATAATCTACCTTTGTAAATAAAAAAAAGAAGTTTCTGAATTCGCCTATGCGCCTACCTTCCTATAATTGCTTTCACAAGTGTCAGCTGTTTACGGATTTAGGGCCGTTTACTCAACATCTGATTAATTTAACCGCTGGTTAGTTTGACGTAAATTGTATGGTGAGCTGTCAAATAAATTACTTAACCGGACAAAAATCTGTGGTTAAGTGCTTAACCGGAGCTTGAGTAAACGGCCCTTAGGGTTGCTAACCAAAATCCAATTAGTCTGTAAGTTAACGATACAGCTACAGAATTAAGATAAGTCACCAATGACTAGTAACACAGCTTGCCGTAAGGTTGGTTGAATCAGCTGTTGTATAAGGTTACAGATAAGTCACCAATGTCTGCACTTTACAACGTGTACAAAACAGTGATATGCTTACCCCACATCGTTTTCCAAGAAATAATAATAATTTTTAAATACATATGTGTTTATTTCTCACACATTAAGTAAACAACTAAAACTGGTATATGTATTAGGGTGAAAAGAGAATCGATGCGGAACGACACGACGTTGCGACAACAACAGCCTGTCAAAATTAAAACCCATTCATTCTTATGAAAGCAATTATAATATAGACGACGCGGCACGACGTCGTCCACCGACAAAATTACGTTGTCGTCAACTTAGACCGATTTCTAATTTTGGTAACGACAACGAGTGGACGACGAGTTGCCACTGGATTATGAAATATCAAAATTTTGACAATTCAATAAATCTAACGAAACTTTACAAAAAAAAGCAGAAGTATTTATACACAACCAAATGTAATAACAGTTTAAAGCATTATATTCATAAATTTAACTATTTAATTTATTATTTTACATTAAAAAATTACGATCTGAACCAAAAAATTGTTTGTTGTGAATGAAAAACTGTAATGTGGCGGCAACGAGCCTTCTGTAGGGGCGGTCGTTGCCGCATTTATTATGTTTCAGTCGCTGGATTGGCATCGACATTTTTACGTCAAGAGACTGTCGTTGTCGCAACGTCGCACAATGGGAACGTTTCATACAAAAAACGGCCATAAATAGTAAAAATGGACCTAGAGTGCTCAAATTTTGAAAATAAGCTTTTTTTATGAATATTAGTACATGGTGTAAAAATGAACTTAATCTCTTGACAAATTCTCCCACCCCCCATATAACGGGTGTCGCGAAAAACCATTAAATTGCATTTATTTTCCAAACTAATTAAGTTACAATGCTTAAATTCAGTATGTAAGATTCTTTGATGAATATTAGTACATGGTGTGAAAATGAACTTAATCTGATGACAAATTCTACCACCCTCCATACAACGGGTGTCGCGAAAAACCATCAAATTGCAATTATTTTGGAAATTAATTAAGTTACAATGCTGAAATTCTGTATGCAAGCTTCTTTGATGAATAGTAGTACATGGTGTAAAAATGAACTTAATCTGATGACAAATTCTCCCACCCCCCATATAACGGGTGTCGCGAAAAACCATTAAATTGCATTTATTTTCGAAACTAATTAAGTTACAATGCTGAAATTCAGTATGTAAGATTCTTTGATGAATATTAGTACATGGTGTGAAAATGAACTTAATCTGATGACAAATTCTCCCACCCCCCATATAACGGGTGTCGCGAAAAACCATTAAATTGCATTTATTTTCCAAACTAATTAAGTTACAATGCTGAAATTCAGTATGTAAGATTCTTTGAGGAATATTAGTACATGGTGTGAAAATGAACTTAATCTGATGACAAATTCTCCCACCCTCCATATAACGGGTGTCGCGAAAAACCATCAAATTGCAATTATTTTGGAAATTAATTAAGTTACAATGCTGAAATTCTGTATGCAAGCTTCTTTGATGAATAGTAGTACATGGTGTAAAAATGAACTTAATCTGATGACAAATTCTCCCACCCCCCATATAACGGGTGTCGCGAAAAACCATTTAAATGCATTAATTTTCGAAACTAATTAAGTTACAATGCTGAAATTCAGTATGCAAGCTTTTTTGATGAATATTAGCACATGGTGTAAAAATTAACTTAATCTGATGACAAATTCTCCCAAACTCCATATAACGGGTGCCGCGAAAAACCATTAAAATGCATTTATTTTCGAAACTAATTGAGTTGGAATGCTGAGGGGCAATTATATATATAGGTATAAGCATATATTTGTAACTATGTACTTCAAAAATATTTATTTCATTATCTACATATGTGACGTTTATGTATGCTTATTTAAAATCTGTACTCTTAGGGCTTGGATCCCCACGTAAACTTCCATTTATAAGGTAACGGCACAGGTGGGAGACGAAATAGATAAATGCAAATATCAACAAGTTTATGCGTACCAAAGACTTTATACCATTTATGAATGATAGAAATTAAATTTTATCTGTTTAACTGAATAAGTTACAAATACTCAAATTTATCTTGTACATATGAACAATCCGTTGTATGGGAGCATTATTTTATACTGGATTTGGGAGATTCCGACAAATGATAAACTTTACATAAAAATACATAGTATTTCGGCACAAAGTTATAACACTATTTCATGTTCATGGCTGGTATAAAAAGCAGCAAATGATAGTATATCGCTATACTATCATACCTTAATAAGCTGATTTTACGAAAAAGCCCTTTAAGTTTTCGATGGCTATATATGTATGTACATCAATAGTACATATACTTAGCACAGATAATTTTTTGATCTCAAACTCTAAATTTTCAATATATCAGACCGAAATTTCGTCATATAATGCACATACATATATGTACATACGCACACATGCATGCATGCCCATCCTTACCTGAAACTCGCGTTTTTGATTTATGATACTTTTGAAGTAAATAGGCTAAAAGTAAGTATATATGTAAATATTCTATATAAAATTGCATTAGTTAATATATTAGCGATTTTAAAGCATAAACATGTCAAAACTTCTCATCAATGCTTTTCTCTCTAGCTACACATGTGTACATATATATGTACATCCATAGTGATAGCGCGCATATACACCTCGTCGAAAAATATGAATTAGTGAGAAGAGCGCGCGTGAATGATGAAACTGACTATGGGGGGTTATAAAGCACACTTGGGGTGAACATATATTAAAAAATTGAGGAGACCTTTTTTTTTAATTTTTTTTTTATTTGATTTCAAACTTTTGGAATTTTTTTGAATTTTTTTATTTTACCCTGCAAAAAAAAACAATATATAATAGAATCTATATAGCTAATTCAAAAATGAGCTGCTGTATTTCATATTGTGAACCATTTTCTATATTACAGATGTAAATTGGATGATAGATCTTCTATACACTTTATTTTTTTTTTTCAATTTTTAATATGTCATTATAAATGTAATTTGAAAAATGCACTTTTAGCCAGTTAGGAGAATAATTAAAACACGCGAAGGCGCGCGTGAAATTAATATATGTTAATGTGATCTGATAAAGAATATATTAGTTCATAACACAAAAAAAAACCAAGATACCTTTTTTTTTTGTTTTTTTTATTTTATTCCTTAAAGTGGACGAAGAAAAATTTTTTTCTATATTTTTTTATCAGTATTTGAAAAATCATATAAAATCAGATTTCAAAGTTAGAAGAAACGAGATTACTTCCTAGAAAAGTAGAGGTCCTTTTCTATATTTAGATGTCAAAACCACATATATATGTCGATAAATGGCTTAGATAGAGCTTTTCGTATCAGGTCATAAAATTCATAATTCATATGACATATTTTTTATTCAACTTTGAGCACCCTGTATGGCTAAACGAAACGGAACTCAAAAATTTTACATGGGCTTTTTTTTTTGTCACATAAGATATCTGTCGATTGCAGTTAAAAAATATTTATTTATCACTACTTTAATTTCGAATTTATTTTTGGCCAAAATCTCCCATTGTGCGTCGTGTCGTTTCGGATTGTCTCTGTTTTCACCCTTAGGGCCGTTTCACATTACTCGGTACGACATCGGATCGACATTTTTTGCTCGGTATTTTCAGCTTACCGAAACGATTCCGCGTTGCTGTGTTTTTCACACTTGTGGGAATACTTTCGGTGCGTAATCGGCAGAAAATAGGAAAACAAACATCGAAATTTGCAAAACAAAATTTTTAACTTCAACAAATCACTCAATAATAACAATAATGTCTTCTAGCGAAGACGAAGACATTATAACTTGCTACATTTATAACCGAAACGAGTTTTTTACTGACTTTGTTCTTCTTCTTTTATTACGCCGCAAAAATGTATGCAGTAATTCCTCAAATTTTACTGACCGGTCTTACCGCGTTGCGGTATACCGAAATTAATCCGCTCCGATTTCATGTATTCAACACTAATGTAAAGTGCCAATTGAAATACATGTGGTCAGTAAGGTTTCGGTATACTTTCGGTAAAAACCAAAAATGTCGATCCGATACCGCACCGAGTAATGTGAAAGCGCTCTTAAGAAGAGAGAAAATTAGCGCAAATAATAAAGATACCATGGTATAAGTATACCAGGTAAAACAAACGTCAAGTTTTCCTCGCCATATTAACCACCTGACAATTAAGCAGATTATGACATTTCGTGCTGCCATACTCAATGATAAAAATCCTCCATTAATAGTATTTTTCACTGCTTTCTTTTAAAAATAAATTGTAACCATGGTATTCATAGTAACCGAATTTTTTCAATTTGAATTGAAAGACATTTTTTCAATTTGAAAAAATTACACATCCTGCAGTAAATTTGTTTCACTGCTGAATGATCATTGATGATTCTTCTGAGTACAATTTTTATTATTATTATAATTTTTTTTTTTTTTTGAAAAAAGCAAACCATTTATATGAAAAATTCAGCAGTCTTTATTTGAAAGTACTCACTGATGCCTCCTCAGTCATAGATGAATTTCATCAGTGATTCATAAAAGATTCATTTCGGATTTTTACTTCGCGGAATATCAGTTTGGCCGTACTACAAAGATACGGGAACGTGATGAATGAAACGGTCACAAAAGTTCCCGATGCCCTTAAGAATGTGATAGGAAATATCCCAAAACTTTTGGTCATGCCTGCTGATCATATGACCGGTCAAATGACCTGCACAGTTCTTGCAGGGCCCTTTCCGGTATTCTCGGTGAGTTTTTAATTTAGTTTAGTAGTTACGATCACTTATTAGGCTTTGTGATCACTCTGGTATATATTTTTGGGAGGTTTTAGAGATTGATCTATTATAACTCCATATCGTCGCATAAAGTGCAATACCGCGTATCCGCTACCACCCAAATTTTACAGGAGGCAGTAAAAACTGTTTTAATGCAAAACGGTTCGGAATTTTGCAAACCCACATCCAAATCAATGTAGATTTTTGGATTATATTCTTAATCCAAATATCATTTTGGCGAAAAACAGTTAAATGTGTAGTTATTGGCTTACTTATGTATTTATAAGCGGTTTTGCGTCTTTTATTTTGTTCAATAGTGACGTATAGGCGGTTTTGCAGGCGTACGTATAAACTTTTCTTCAATAAAGCAAAGTTATAATCCATTTCGTGTTTATGAAAGTATAATCAACTTTAGTACATTACAGTACAGTTATAAAGCAATGACACCTATTATTCGCGGTATTGGTTCGAAAAATGTCCTTAAAAAAAGCGGTTTTGAAACTGTGTCATTATTTGGAATTGCGTTGTGTGAATCTCAAAATGGATGGGGACGGACGCCAGGAATGTATTTTTGATGAAATCTCATTTTTGGCAAAAATGTCACGCGGTTTTGCACTTTAAACGACGATATGTATGTACACCACCATACCAAGTGAGCATTTCAGTCTATATATGTATGTATGTACATATCGACGGCTGAGAATAAGATCGCCCTATTTCAAAAATTGGTTCAAAAACGCCCTATTCCAAAAATTGTTTGAATAACGTCCTATTTCAGATTTTGCTTCAAGAACGCCCTATTTCAGAATTTGTTTCAATAACGTCCTATTTCAGACAAGTATTCAAAAACTCCCTATTTCAGAGAAATATATACGGAATTTTCTCTGAAATAGGGCGTTTTTGAAGCAAAATCTGAAATAGGACGTTATTGAAACAAATTTTGAAATAGGGCGATCTTATTCTCAGCCGTCGATATGTCCAATCCAATTACAAAAAAATATGTACCCTAGATTTTAACAATATGAGTTGCTTATTTCCGCAGTGCAATAATACCATATATGGCTGCAAAGACGGTGATATAAAATTTTCCAATTTCCGACGATAGCCTTTATTCGCGGAGAGTGGATGAAGATTTGTGGAGTGAGCGAAGAGGACCTACCGGGAGTTCTATAAATCTGTTCACTAGTGCCCTTTCTCTTTATGTCCTTTGATTCCTGAAATACCCAAACTTTCAAACAAAAATCTACGCAATCAAAAAATAAAAGTCTGGCATCGCTATACTCCAAAACTGACATAAGATCAAACTTCAAAAATCTGCTTTTTAATCAAAAAGACAGCGTCAAAATGACAATGCACATACCTGTATTTTTTATACCATGTAAAGATACAAAACTAAGACTGCTTTTTGGATAATTTAAATTCAATAATATTCAATACAATGCCGCCCATTAACCATACAATTCATCGTACTACACCGTCGTACGATAAATCGCATGCTTTGTCACCAATGTTCCAACTTCTACGTCGATTTACCGTCAAACATCATTTTTACCAACGCTTTGAAGAGTAAACAACAAGCCAATGCATACGGATTGTACATGTAATAATTAAAAAATGCTAATTTTTATGTTATAAAAATATTTGTTAACTGTTCACATTTTTCGCACTTAACATTGCACATGTGGCAATATTTTTGTAACAATTTATTAAATTTTGCCACTTTTATTTCTTATTTCCAACGCGATGCGCGCGATGCCTTCACTTCAGCGAGAAAAAATTATGAAGTTTGTCCAACATATCCACTAACCTTCCAATTTGTTGTACAACGCGACAAAATATCAAAATCGTTTGAACTTCATCCAACTTGCAGTCAAAGGGCCTTTTCACATTACTCGGTACGACTTCGGATCGAAATTTTTTCCTCGGTATTTTTAGCTTACCGAAACGATTCCGCGTGTCTGTATTTTTCACACTTGTGGGAATACTTTCGGTGCGTAATCTTCAGAAAATAAGAAAACAAACATCGAAGTTTACAATATAAAATTTTAAAATTCAACAAATCACTCAATAACAACAATAATGTCTTTTAGCGAAGAAGAAGACATTATAACTTGCTACATTTATTTACCAAAACCAGTTTTTTACTGACTTTGTTCTTCTTCCTCAAATTTTACTGACCGGTCTTGCCGCGTTGCGGTATACCGAAATCAATCCGTTCCGATTTCATGTATGCAACACTAATGTGAAAGTGCAAATTGAAATACATGTGGTCGGCAAGGTTTCGGTATACTTTCGGTAAAAACCAAAAATGTCGATCCGATTCCGCACCGAGTAATGTGAAAGCGCTCAAACTTGTACAACAAGCCCACTAACCTGATGATTTGTTGTACAACGAGGCCAGGTCGTACGATAAATTGCATGGTTAGTGGGCTGCATTAGCTTTAACCAGAACTAACGCCGAAACTCCACAAAACATAAATTCTGTTAGAGTTTTTAGTGCTAAGCACGAAATTTTTATTTTTAATTCAATTTTTAATTGTTGGGGTGGCCGAGTGTGTTTATCCGGCGGGGTGTAATAAGGCCTTTTGAAATAAGGCCTTTAAGGCCTTATTTCGCTATCGATTGAGAAATAAAACCTTTATTAAGAATAAGGCCTTATTTCATTTCAAATGTGAAATAAGGTTCTAAAGGTCTTATTTCACTTTGTGGCCTACGCTGAAGGGTGTACTACGCAGAAGGACATCACCGTGGCGGTAGCCACGGTTGGGGCACACGTCCGGACGGATGGCGTAGCCCAGGGTTATTTTTTATAAGCGCGGCCGAAGGCCGCCAACGTAGAAAAGTGTTCTGCGCAAAAGCACTGTGGACCGGGCCATAGATATTACTCCGGAAAGAGAATTTTTTGTTAGCGCGGCCGAAGGCCCCCAACGCAAAAGTTTTTTCCTTATCTTCTCTTTCCTGAGTAATATCTATGGCCCAGTCCACAGGGATTTTGCGCAGAACACTTTTCTGCGTTGGCGGCCTTTGGCCGCGCTTATAAAAAATAACCCTGGGCTACGCCATCCGTCCGGACGTGTGCCCCAACCGTGGCTACCGCCACGGTGATGTCCTTCTGCGTAGTACACCCTTCAGCGTAGGCCACAAAGTGAAATAAGACCTTTAGAACCTTATTTCACATTTGAAATGAAATAAGGCCTTATTCTTAATAAAGGTTTTATTTCTCAATCGATAGCGAAATAAGGCCTTAAAGGCCTTATTTCAAAAGGCCTTATTACACCCCGCCGGATAAACACACTCGGCCATTGAGACTCTGTGCAAGCTGTTGGATTTTCCCCACTTTTGCCTTTTTCATTTTCAACATTAACGTTAGTGTGTATATGCTTTTGCATATATTCTCCACAAACGTGCTGAATTTTTGTTGTAGGCAGTTCGCAATGAACATTGTTGTTGGTATTTATTTTATGTATATACCAAACAACGTTAACAATTTTACTTGAAAGAGTTTTTAGTGCTTAGCACGAAATTTTTATTTTTAATTTAATTTTTAATTGTTGGGGTAAGTGGAAAAAAATTCAACAACTATTTACAGCGAAGGTTGAGTGTATAGCTATTTCACGAAAAACCATTTTCGATCATCAGCACTCTTTTCGGAAGTGGATGCACCGGGGATTGAACTCGAGTCCATTCCAACTTCAGCCGCAATGACCCAACGGATAAACACACTCGGCCATTGAGACTCTGTGCAAGCTGTTGGATTTTCCCCACTTTTGCCTTTTTCATTTTCAACATTAACGTTAGTGTGTATATGCTTTTGCATATATTCTCCACAAAGGTGCTGAATTTTTGTTGTAGGCAGTTCGCAATGATCATTGTTGTTGGTATTTATTTTATGTATATACCAAACAACGTTAACAATTTTACTTGAAAGAGTTTTTAGTGATATATTGTGGAACGATCCTCCGTCATCCCTTGTCAAGTTTGGTTTGGAGACAAACCGGTTTCGGCTAATATGCGCCATCTTCAGTGTCTTTTTTCGTTCAGAACGGAGGATCGTTCCACAATATATCATATTCCTACCCTGTCGGAAAAACAAGCAACCATAAAGTTTTTAGTGCTTAGCACGAAATTTTTATTTTTAATTCAATTTTTAATTGTTGGGGTAAGTGGAAAAAAATTCAACAACTATTTACAGCGAAGGTTGAGTGTATAGCTATTTCACGAAAAACCATTTTCGATCATCAGCACTCTTTTCGGAAGTGGATGCACCGGGGATTGAACCCGAGTCCATTCCAACTTCAGCCGCAATGACCCAACGGATAAACACACTCGGCCATTGAGACTCTGTGCAAGCTGTTGGATTTTCCCCACTTTTGCCTTTTTCATTTTCAACATTAACGTTAGTGTGTATATGCTTTTGCATATATTCTCCACAAACGTGCTGAATTTTTGTTGTAGGCAGTTCGCAATGAACATTGTTGTTGGTATTTATTTTATGTATATACCAAACAACGTTAACAATTTTACTTGAAAGAGTTTTTAGTGCTTAGCACGAAATTTTTATTTTTAATTCAATTTTTAATTGTTGGGGTAAGTGGAAAAAAATTCAACAACTATTTACAGCGAAGGTTGAGTGTATAGCTATTTCACGAAAAACCATTTTCGATCATCAGCACTCTTTTCGGAAGTAGATGCACCGGGGATTGAACCCGAGTCCATTCCAACTTCAGCCGCAATGACCCAACGGATAAACACACTCGGCCATTGAGACTCTGTGCAAGCTGTTGGATTTTCCCCACTTTTGCCTTTTTCATTTTCAACATTAACGTTAGTGTGTATATGCTTTTGCATATATTCTCCACAAACGTGCTGAATTTTTGTTGTAGGCAGTTCGCAATGAACATTGTTGTTGGTATTTATTTTATGTATATACCAAACAACGTTAACAATTTTACTTGAAAGGGTTTTTAGTGCTTAACACGAAATTTTTATTTTTAATTCAATTTTTAATTGTTGGGGTAAGTGGAAAAAAATTCAACAACTATTTACAGCGAAGGTTGAGTGTATAGCTATTTCACGAAAAACCATTTTCGATCATCAGCACTCTTTTCGGAAGTGGATGCACCGGGGATTGAACCCGAGTCCATTCCAACTTCAGCCGCAATGACCCAACGGATAAACACACTCGGCCATTGAGACTCTGTGCAAGCTGTTGGATTTTCCCCACTTTTGCCTTTTTCATTTTCAACATTAACGTTAGTGTGTATATGCTTTTGCATATATTCTCCACAAACGTGCTGAATTTTTGTTGTAGGCAGTTCGCAATGAACATTGTTGTTGGTATTTATTTTATGTATATACCCAACAACGTTAACAATTTTACTTGAAAGAGTTTTTAGTGCTTAGCACGAAATTTTTATTTTTAATTCAATTTTTAATTGTTGGGGTAAGTGGAAAAAAATTCAACAACTATTTACAGCGAAGGTTGAGTGTATAGCTATTTCACGAAAAACCATTTTCGATCATCAGCACTCTTTTCGGAAGTGGATGCACCGGGGATTGAACCCGAGTCCATTCCAATTTCAGCCGCAATGACCCAACGGATAAACACACTCGGCCATTGAGACTCTGTGCAAGCTGTTGGATTTTCCCCACTTTTGCCTTTTTCATTTTCAACATTAACGTTAGTGTGTATATGCTTTTGCATATATTCTCCACAAACGTGCTGAATTTTTGTTGTAGGCAGTTCGCAATGAACATTGTTGTTGGTATTTATTTTATGTATATACCAAACAACGTTAACAATTTTACTTGAAAGAGTTTTTAATGCTTGGCACGAAATTTTTATTTTTAATTCAATTTTTAATTGTTGGGGTAAGTGGAAAAAAATTCAACAACTATTTACAGCGAAGGTTGAGTGTATAGCTATTTCACGAAAAACCATTTTCGATCATCAGCACTCTTTTCGGAAGTGGATGCACCGGGGATTGAACCCGAGTCCATTCCAACTTCAGCCGCAATGACCTAACGGATAAACACACTCGGCCATTGAGACTCTGTGCAAGCTGTTGGATTTTCCCCACTTTTGCCTTTTTCATTTTCAACATTAACGTTAGTGTGTATATGCTTTTGCATATATTCTCCACAAACGTGCTGAATTTTTGTTGTAGGCAGTTCGCAATGAACATTGTTGTTGGTATTTATTTTATGTATATACCAAACAACGTTAACAATTTTACTTGAAAGAGTTTTTAGTGCTTAGCACGAAATTTTTATTTTTAATTCAATTTTTAATTGTTGGGGTAAGTGGAAAAAAATTCAACAACTATTTACAGCGAAGGTTGAGTGTATAGCTATTTCACGAAAAACCATTTTCGATCATCAGCACTCTTTTCGGAAGTAGATGCACCGGGGATTGAACCCGAGTCCATTCCAACTTCAGCCGCAATGACCCAACGGATAAACACACTCGGCCATTGAGACTCTGTGCAAGCTGTTGGATTTTCCCCACTTTTGCCTTTTTCATTTTCAACATTAACGTTAGTGTGTATATGCTTTTGCATATATTCTCCACAAACGTGCTGAATTTTTGTTGTAGGCAGTTCGCAATGAACATTGTTGTTGGTATTTATTTTATGTATATACCAAACAACGTTAACAATTTTACTTGAAAGGGTTTTTAGTGCTTAACACGAAATTTTTATTTTTAATTCAATTTTTAATTGTTGGGGTAAGTGGAAAAAAATTCAACAACTATTTACAGCGAAGGTTGAGTGTATAGCTATTTCACGAAAAACCATTTTCGATCATCAGCACTCTTTTCGGAAGTGGATGCACCGGGGATTGAACCCGAGTCCATTCCAACTTCAGCCGCAATGACCCAACGGATAAACACACTCGGCCATTGAGACTCTGTGCAAGCTGTTGGATTTTCCCCACTTTTGCCTTTTTCATTTTCAACATTAACGTTAGTGTGTATATGCTTTTGCATATATTCTCCACAAACGTGCTGAATTTTTGTTGTAGGCAGTTCGCAATGAACATTGTTGTTGGTATTTATTTTATGTATATACCAAACAACGTTAACAATTTTACTTGAAAGAGTTTTTAGTGCTTAGCACGAAATTTTTATTTTTAATTCAATTTTTAATTGTTGGGGTAAGTGGAAAAAAATTCAACAACTATTTACAGCGAAGGTTGAGTGTATAGTTATTTCACGAAAAACCATTTTCGATCATCAGCACTCTTTTCGGAAGTGGATGCACCGGGGATTGAACCCGAGTCCATTCCAATTTCAGCCGCAATGACCCAACGGATAAACACACTCGGCCATTGAGACTCTGTGCAAGCTGTTGGATTTTCCCCACTTTTGCCTTTTTCATTTTCAACATTAACGTTAGTGTGTATATGCTTTTGCATATATTCTCCACAAACGTGCTGAATTTTTGTTGTAGGCAGTTCGCAATGAACATTGTTGTTGGTATTTATTTTATGTATATACCAAACAACGTTAACAATTTTACTTGAAAGAGTTTTTAATGCTTAGCACGAAATTTTTATTTTTAATTCAATTTTTAATTGTTGGGGTAAGTGGAAAAAAATTCAACAACTATTTACAGCGAAGGTTGAGTGTATAGCTATTTCACGAAAAACCATTTTCGATCATCAGCACTCTTTTCGGAAGTGGATGCACCGGGGATTGAACCCGAGTCCATTCCAACTTCAGCCGCAATGACCCAACGGATAAACACACTCGGCCATTGAGACTCTGTGCAAGCTGTTGGATTTTCCCCACTTTTGCCTTTTTCATTTTCAACATTAACGTTAGTGTGTATATGCTTTTGCATATATTCTCCACAAACGTGCTGAATTTTTGTTGTAGGCAGTTCGCAATGAACATTGTTGTTGGTATTTATTTTATGTATATACCAAACAACGTTAACAATTTTACTTGAAAGAGTTTTTAGTGCTTAGCACGAAATTTTTATTTTTAATTCAATTTTTAATTGTTGGGGTAAGTGGAAAAAAATTCAACAACTATTTACAGCGAAGGTTGAGTGTATAGCTATTTCACGAAAAACCATTTTCGATCATCAGCACTCTTTTCGGAAGTGGATGCACCGGGGATTGAACCCGAGTCCATTCCAACTTCAGCCGCAATGACCCAACGGATAAACACACTCGGCCATTGAGACTCTGTGCAAGCTGTTGGATTTTCCCCACTTTTGCCTTTTTCATTTTCAACATTAACGTTAGTGTGTATATGCTTTTGCATATATTCTCCACAAACTTGCTGAATTTTTGTTGTAGGCAGTTCGCAAATGAACATTGTTGTTGGTATTTATTTTATGTATATACCAAACAACGTTAACAATTTTACTTGAAAGAGTTTTTAGTGCTTAGCACGAAATTTTTATTTTTAATTCAATTTTTAATTGTTGGGGTAAGTGGAAAAAAATTCAACAACTATTTACAGCGAAGGTTGAGTGTATAGCTATTTCACGAAAAACCATTTTCGATCATCAGCACTCTTTTCGGAAGTGGATGCACCGGGGATTGAACCCGAGTCCATTCCAACTTCAGCCGCAATGACCCAACGGATAAACACACTCGGCCATTGAGACTCTGTGCAAGCTGTTGGATTTTCCCCACTTTTGCCTTTTTCATTTTCAACATTAACGTTAGTGTGTATATGCTTTTGCATATATTCTCCACAAACGTGCTGAATTTTTGTTGTAGGCAGTTCGCAATGAACATTGTTGTTGGTATTTATTTTATGTATATACCAAACAACGTTAACAATTTTACTTGAAAGAGTTTTTAGTGCTTAGTACGAAATTTTTATTTTTAATTCAATTTTTAATTGTTCATTGCGAACTGCCTACAACAAAAATTCAGCACGTTTGTGGAGAATATATGCAAAAGCATATACACACTAACGTTAATGTTGAAAATGAAAAAGGCAAAAGTGGGGAAAATCCAACAGCTTGCACAGAGTCTCAATGGCCGAGTGTGTTTATCCGTTGGGTCATTGCGGCTGAAGTTGGAATGGACTCGGGTTCAATCCCCGGTGCATCCATTTCCGAAAAGAGTGCTGATGATCGAAAATGGTTTTTCGTGAAATAGCTATACACTCAACCTTCGCTGTAAATAGTTGTTGAATTTTTTTCCACTTACCCCAACAATTAAAAATTGAATTAAAAATAAAAATTTCGTGCTAAGCACTAAAAACTCTTTCAAGTAAAATTGTTAACGTTGTTTGGTATATACATAAAATAAATACCAACAACAATGTTCATTGCGAACTGCCTACAACAAAAATTCAGCACGTTTGTGGAGAATATATGCAAAAGCATATACACACTAACGTTAATGTTGAAAATGAAAAAGGCAAAAGTGGGGAAAATCCAACAGCTTGCACAGAGTCTCAATGGCCGAGTGTGTTTATCCGTTGGGTCATTGCGACTGAAGTTGGAATGGACTCGGGTTCAATCCCCGGTGCATCCACTTCCGAAAAGAGTGCTGATGATCGAAAATGGTTTTTCGTGAAATAGCTATACACTCAACCTTCGCTGTAAATAGTTGTTGAATTTTTTTCCACTTACCCCAACAATTAAAAATTGAATTAAAAATAAAAATTTCGTGCTAAGCACTAAAAACTCTTTCAAGTAAAATTGTTAACGTTGTTTGGTATATACATAAAATAAATACCAACAACAATGTTCATTGCGAACTGCCTACAACAAAAATTCAGCACGTTTGTGGAGAATATATGCAAAAGCATATACACACTAACGTTAATGTTGAAAATGAAAAAGGCAAAAGTGGGGAAAATCCAACAGCTTGCACAGAGTCTCAATGGCCGAGTGTGTTTATCCGTTGGGTCATTGCGACTGAAGTTGGAATGGACTCGGGTTCAATCCCCGGTGCATCCACTTCCGAAAAGAGTGCTGATGATCGAAAATGGTTTTTCGTGAAATAGCTATACACTCAACCTTCGCTGTAAATAGTTGTTGAATTTTTTTCCACTTACCCCAACAATTAAAAATTGGATTAAAAATAAAAATTTCGTGCTAAGCACTAAAAACTCTTTCAAGTAAAATTGTTAACGTTGTTTGGTATATACATAAAATAAATACCAACAACAATGTTCATTGCGAACTGCCTACAAAAAAAATTCAGCACGTTTGTGGAGAATATATGCAAAAGCATATACACACTAACGTTAATGTTGAAAATGAAAAAGGCAAAAGTGGGGAAAATCCAACAGCTTGCACAGAGTCTCAATGGCCGAGTGTGTTTATCCGTTGGGTCATTGCGGCTGAAGTTGGAATGGACTCGGGTTCAATCCCCGGTGCATCCACTTCCGAAAAGAGTGCTGATGATCGAAAATGGTTTTTCGTGAAATAGCTATACACTCAACCTTCGCTGTAAATAGTTGTTGAATTTTTTTCCACTTACCCCAACAATTAAAAATTGGATTAAAAATAAAAATTTCGTGCTAAGCACTAAAAACTCTTTCAAGTAAAATTGTTAACGTTGTTTGGTATATACATAAAATAAATACCAACAACAATGTTCATTGCGAACTGCCTACAAAAAAAATTCAGCACGTTTGTGGAGAATATATGCAAAAGCATATACACACTAACGTTAATGTTGAAAATGAAAAAGGCAAAAGTGGGGAAAATCCAACAGCTTGCACAGAGTCTCAATGGCCGAGTGTGTTTATCCGTTGGGTCATTGCGGCTGAAGTTTTCCACTTACCCCAACAATTATAAATTCTGTTACTTTTGTCGAACATTATTATGTCTAAAATCCATGTTTTCATATGCGTGGGCACTTCATTATGTTAGACATAATTTGCAAAATGGCGCCGAATTGGCATGCCGTGTATGCAGAAGCACTTAGAAGGTTAAAAAAAATTGTTCAAAATTGGCGATGATGCTCGCAAACTGTATATATGCACTAGGGATTCCAATCCCGGGATCCCGGGATCCCGCCCTTTTTGACTCCCCGGAAATCCCGGGATTACTAGATTTTTATCCCGGGATTTTCGGGATAAAATAAAGAGAGAATATTCCCCTATTATAGCAATGAAAAATTGTATTTTATATAATTTTTATTGGTCTCAGATCTGTATACTAATAGCGTTTCCTATTCTGAACGAAAATGTTGCATTATTACATGGCAGCATTATCAACATGTGCCCTGTGCCCTATGAAAATGGTGCATTTTGCATGTGATAAATGAAACAAAAATAATGCAACCCTTCTGTGGTAAGAACAGAAAATGTTGCCCCTTAGTCGGGCCAGTTTTACATTTTGTCTATAGAACAAACAGCCCTAAAAAATGTGTGGAATCTTTGTGGAAGAGAATAAAAAAACTTGACAGTCCGAAGAAAATGCAGAATAAGTTTGACATTTTTGCCAGAATAAAAAAATCAAAGTAAGGATTAATATTTTTGATTTAATAACACTACAAATAATTAAAAAAAAAATACCAAGAAATTCAGGTTTGGGGTAGAATAGATTAGGGGCTGCTGAGCTCGGAACTATTTTTTTTTTTATTTTTTTTATGGTTAGGTTTTTTTTGGTTATCACTTCATTGAAAAATTATTTTCGCGGGAGTCACAAATGCGATAATCACAAGCAGTACAGTACCTCGTTCGAAAGACAATTAAAATTGTCGATGTACAACTTGTAGTAATTGGACATTACCTCGCTGAGTGACAGCTGGTCGAAATCAAAATGTTATTAACTACTTGCGATTTTTGAAAAAAATTTGATTTTAAAATTAAGTTTTTGTAGGAAGTTGTAAAATTCAGGAAAGTTTTATTCTTTTAAAAATTAGCCTGCTTAATTGTGGTTATCGCATTTGTGATTTCCGAAAATAATTTTTGAATGAAGTGATAACCAAAGAAACACCAAATTACCGTTATCTCAAAAACCTACCCATACAAAACATTAAAAAAAATAGTTCTGAGCTCAGCAGTCCCATACCTATCCTCCCCCATACCTGAATTTTTAGATATTTTATGGCTATAAACTAGTGTAGTTAATTTTTTTTTGTTGTGAAATACGCGTTGTAAGGAAACGTACGTTAGGTATTTTTTAAATCGTTAGAATTCTTGTGGTAAAATTCATTTGATAATTTCTATTTCCTGATTTTTGGCCATTTATTTCTCAAAGGTTTTTGCAATTTCCTCCCAAGAAAAGTAAATAATGGAAGAAAATGCAAAAAAAAATTGAAAAATAATATTAGTAAAAACCAGGAAAAAGTTTAATTTTATTTGAGAATTTCACATCACGTACTAAAATAAAATACGCAGTTGTATACACGGAATTCATCTCAAAATTTCTGCATCCGATTTTAAATTGTTTTCCGAATTTTGTATTAATTTTCAGTATTTTTCGGCAAGCTTGGAAATATTCGCTTAAACGAAGTACGTCATTAAATTCTAAAAATTTGTATTGGAAATTATCAAATGATCACAAGCTTTATTATTAATATCCTAGAAGTACCAACTGTAAAGGCAAATGTTTTGTATTTATTTTTCTTTGTTGGTTGCGTTTTTTAAAGTAACTCTTATTATTAAATAATACGCATGATTTTACGTTCCTATTTTATTTTGTTACTAATGAAATAATAAAGATGGCAATAAAAATCAATTTTTTCTTTGCACTTTAAAGTTGTAGCGTTCCTCGAAATATATATTTACTTTTTTCAATCCCAAAATGTGCGAAAATAATTAAGGTCCAAATCCCGGGACAAATCCCGGGATCCCGGGATTACAAAAACAAATCTCGAAAATCCCGGGATCGTAAAAATCGGAAAAATTGGAATCCCTAATATGCACTTAATGTTCTTTTTATTTATTTTTTAAGCCAGAACACTCAAGCAAAATGGACGCCGTGCGCAATTTCACGTTCCATGTGGAGATGTTGCCACTGTGAATTTTTCGTTGAAATGAAAAATTAGCTGTCAAATCATCAAACTGACAGCTCATGTTAAGGCAATCTTGTTAAAGCAATTGCCTTGGCATCTCTGTTATACCAGAAGACAGAGGCGGTCTCCATTTGAAATCTATGTTATAATGGTGCTTGTGATGACAGAATTCTGTTTTGAGGAGACGCCGGGTAATTTTTCAAAAGAAACATAAAGGTTGTTCTCTCTGTGTGATTTTGGCCTGGTAAATTTGCCGGAATTACAACAAAATACACGTCTTGTCAAATTTGGAGCTTCGGTAAATTTCTCATACCCCAACCCGTGATATTTGATATCATGAGAAAAATATCACGCGAAATGCAACAATGTTATTACATTCACAATACTCTTCTATGAGAAGTGAGTTTAAATTTATGTTTCTAGTTCTTTTTTTTAAGTACCTTATTTTATTCAGATAAAAAATTAATTAATTCGAAATTGAAGTAAGCAAAGCAAAGCGACAACAGTCGTATAAAGAGTGGAAAGAATATGGTTAACATGCTAGTTCACAATGAGGTCAGTTCGAAATTTATTTTCTTAAAGGTGCGCTCTCTGTGTGAAAAATTTCTCAAGATATCATGATATCTCGGCAAAAAGATTAGAGCGAGAGAATAACCTTATAGTAAAGTGTGCATGGCGTCGAGGACTGTTTATAAAGCCCGCCAACGAAAATAGCCTTAATTTTACCTTGGACACGTGGTGACATAAATTTACTTACCCTTTTCATGTCCACTTTTCAATTAAAACAAGTAAGCAAGCCTAAGTTCGAGTGGAATCCAACATTAGATACTCAGCTGTATGCTTTCATTGTTTGTTTGCGTTTGATGGAAACACGGTGCACTTAATATAAAGCGAGTGCTGCATAAAGTGGGCGTAGCCACGCACATTTTCTAAATTTTTATCAGTCATCCAACTAAGCATATGAATATTATTCTTTGTGCAAAATTTCATTCCTTTATGACTTCTAGTTACAAAGATGTCTTGTTACAAATTCCCAAAGGGTGTTCCAGAAATATCTTTGTTAAAAAGTAGGCATGGTCATAAACCGATTTCAATAAATTTTTGCGTGTCTATTAACACAAGTTATAAAAGTGTATAAACCAAGTTTCGTCATAATATCTCAATTATTTGTCGAGTTATGGGCTCCGAAATCTCGTTGATTCCTTTGCGTAAAAAGAGGCGGTGCCACGCCCATTTTCCAAACATTTTCTATTTGTTGTTTCCGGTCTATTGTAGAAATCATACCACAAAATTTAAATGAATTATCTTTACATTTGACAAAGATATCGCTTAAAATGTTTTTATTAGGTCACTTTATAATACCCATATATAAAAGTGGGCGTGGTCGTCAACCGATTTCGCTAAAATTTTCAACATATATTACCAAATGTAATAAAAGTGTACACACCAAGTTTAGTCATTATATATAAATCATTTGTCGAGTTATGGGCTCAGAAATCTTGTATATTCCTGTTTATAAAAAGAGACGGTGCCACGCCCATTTGCCAAAATTTTTGTGTTTTTCGTTTTATGTCCGCAGTTGGACTCCTGCTATAAAATTTCAATGATATATCTTTATATTTGACAGAGATATCGCTTAAAATGTTTTATTAGGTCACTTTATGTTTCCCATATATAAAAGTGGGCGTGGCCGTCAACCGATTTTGGCAATTTTTCGTCCAAATATTTGACTAAGTAAGTATATCACGCGTACCAAATTTCATCGATATATCTTCAACGGTTTCTGATTTATGACTCATAAAACTTTCAATGTTTGGCCCTTAATAAGTGGGCGTGGCACCGCCCATTTTCCAAAATTTTTGTGTTTTTTGTTTTATGTCCATACTTGGACTCATGCGACAAAATTTCAATGATAGATCTTTATATTTGACAGAGATATGGCTTAAAATGTTTTTATTAGGTCACTTTATAATACAAATATATAAAAGTGGGCGTGGCCGTCAACCGATTTTAACTATTTTCCGTCCAAACGTTTGCCTAAGTAAGTAAATCACGCGTACCAAATTTTGTCGATATATCTTCAATGGTTTCTGAGTTATGACAAATAAAACTTGCAAGGTTTGACCCTTAAAAAGTGGGCGTGGCACCGCCCATTTTCCAAAATGTCATCAAATTTCTTCCTAGGGGCTGAGCTCAACACGTGGGTAAAATTTCATCGCTCCAGCTATATTAGTGACTGAGATACCAAATTTCCGATTTTTTCTATATAGGAAAAGTGGGCGTGGTCATGGTCCGATTTCGCCCATTTTCAATACCAACCGTCCCAGTCTCGATACCAACTTGCATTTCAAATTTCATCAAAATATCTCAATTTTTGCGCGAGTTAGAGTGTTTACAGACGGACGGACGGACGGACATGGCTCAATCGATTTCTCTTTTCACCCTGAGAATTTTGATATATATAAGTCTATATCTATCTCGATTATTTCACTCTGTTACAATCCACCGTTATGTGATTAAAACTATAATACTCTGTGTACTAGTACAGCTGAGTATAATAATCAATTTTGTTTCAGTTTTTCCTCTGCTCTTTCTTCTTCTTTGCTTTTTCATCCCGCCAGCAATATTTGCTGGTGGAAATCAATTAAGTAAAAATTAAATTCTCTCCCGCTTGCTGGCATCAAAGTACGGAAACACAAAATTAGTAAAAATATATTACATTCAGGGCCGCGGAGAGGGGGGGCAGCCAGGGAAATCGCCCTGGGGCCCGGAAGGTATTTGGGGCCCGGAAAGGCAAAGCATTATTGACAGTACTCCAACTAGGATTTCATAGATACATACATAGGTATTTTGTTGCTACAAAAAATTGTTTTAAAATTGAAGTGTTTAACTTAACCAAATCACCAAACTAAAATTATAAGCATCCAATCAAATATTTACCTTGTTTATACATGGGCAAATCCTAGAAAAGTGAGTTGAAATTGAGGAAAATCGACTTTTATTTAGAGTTTCCAAAGTACCGCAATTGGTAAGGTGGTGAACCAAGCTTCTCAGAAATATTTACTTTTTAAATGAAAAATGTTGGTAACCCTGTTTAAATTGATTTCAAAGAGATAAGGAATACAAAATTTAAAAAATTATTAAAAACAATACCATTATCTATCTACTATTATTTCCAAAATTTTATAGTTAGATACTAGAGTTATTACCAGGAACAAGTGCAAGAAGGATTAAATAAATAAACTGACATTGCGATTAAATTTAGTTTTTTGTGGATCAGGATCTGTCGGAAGAAGAGCTCAGAGAAAAGGCAACGGCATTCTGCACGATTTATGGCATAGATATTTCTACGGATCTAATAGATGAAATCATTTATCTCAAAGCCATCCACTTAACACGGTCCGAGCAAAACACAAAAAAATTTTTCTAATTAGTAAAAATCCAATTATTGGATTTTTTAAGAGCAGCGGTCACCTCTCGGCAGTGGGCGGCATACCCTCCGAGTGTATTTCTGCCATGAAAAAGCTTGTCACAAAAAATGCATTCGCCGTTCGGAGCCGGCATAAAACTGTAGGTCCACGCAATTAGTAGGAAAAACAAAAAGGAGCACACCTCGAATTGGGAGAGAAGCTCGGCCATAAAACTCGTCAGAGTTATAATAGCGCCATTGTATTATATTATACATCCACTTAACAAATTTGGGATGTGATTCGCTACCACCATTACAACTTCTGAACAAACTTCATAACTTGAAGATGGAAGTATTATTTCCTAACATCTGCATAGCATTAAGAATATTTTGAACACTTCCAGTCAGTGTGACTGAAGGGGAGCATTCTTTCAGTCTATTGTCTCGCGTGAAAAATTTTTTTGCGTTCTACTATGAGCCAAAATAGCTTGACAAGCCTTGGAACATTGGCATTGGCGTCCAGCCTTGTTCGCAGCATTAGTTTTGACTCAGTAATTTCCATATTCGCAGACCAAAAGGCACGGAAGGTTTTCCTTGGATGATTCAAGCTCTTAAAATGTATTTAAAAAAGTTAATGTAAGCAAATCAAACAATGAGATCTATCATTTCATTTATGTATGTATTGGGGTCTATACACAGTGCGTCTGACTCGCGAGTCATCTGTGTACGTGTTGACTCGCTGTCATTCTGGGCTCACTTGCGTCATTCATTTGTGAATAGTTTTCATTGCAGAAGGTTCGAAATGAATATTTCAGACGACCTGTATACTTCGATGAATTCAAGTAAAAAAAATTTTATCTTCCTCAATATCGAACTTATTGGCAAACATTTTTGAAAATAAAATATATTTTTTCTTTTCGTTATTTATTTTTTAAACGGTTTGGAAATTAACTGACAAAATTTGACAGGCGAGTCACAGCAAAATATCAAACTAATTTTGATTTTCTTGAGTCATGCCAGAGTCATGTCGGTGTAACTACTACATGCGCATTTTCACTAATACACCTAAACTGACTCTTGAATCAGACGCATCGTGCATAGACCCTATATGTAAGAGCTCTAGTTAATCTTATTTTATATGAAATAAAACTGACAATGTGAATTGAAAAATTTTTGTATGTTATTTTTTTTACTAGATTGAATTTATTTTTTAGGGGGCCCGTAAACGCGAACTGTCCCAGGGGCCCGGCTCGGCTCTCTGCGGGCCTTATTACATTAGATAGTACGGAAACAGACATAAGTTCACATCAACACTTAGAAGTTGGCTGCGATTCAAGACAGCGGCAGCGAATTTAGAATTTGGGCTAAACGGAGCGGTGCTGCCAGTGCCCTCTGCTGTATTTTGTGCCACTTCTTTGCAAACCGTAGTTTCTAAAAATCAGCTGATTTCGAAAAACAGTCGCTGCCACTGTCACAGCGCTATTGTAATTCCGGCTTTTATCAGCCGCTACCAGGAAGCACTTCAGGTAAATCAGTGTTTTCTATAGGTATGTATATTGAGTTTTAAATAAAAGCCAAACATATTTTCCTCCCTACACCGTTTAATATCAAAAAGTAATTTTAATAATTTTTTACATGTAATTCTTAAATTTTGTAATTTAAGATTACAGAAAATAAGGATTACTGTAATCGTAATCGTCAAAAACTTGAAATTACAATTACTGTAATTACGATTAATGTAATCGTAATCCTATGTCTAATCGATTGCACATGTAATCCTTATCGCCCAGCTTTGGTTTAGAACAATCGAATAGGTAATGCTGTGCCTATAACATGTTAAATTCGCCAGTTACTAACATACTAGTGCTGGAAAACCATCGATTGAACTATCGATACTATCGATGGGGCCGATGCCATAGCGATTATCGATGGTTTTTTAAACCATCGATAGTATTTTACTTGGTAAATAACTATAACGTCTGTTAAAAAAATTAATCAAAAAAACTGAGATTTATAATTTTTAAGGTACTTGTTTGGAATATGTGGGCTGTGAATATATAAATAAAAGATTAGTGAATAATTTTATGAAAAAAAACTTACAAATAAAGCGGTTTTTTTCACTGAGAATTGAGTAATTTAGGTTTTGATTTCGCCTCTCCTATTATTTTGTGGACAACTGTATACGTACAAATGTGTGTATGTAGTATTCTTACTTTGATTAGTTATTAATTTATTTTTTGTATTGAACTTTTTACATAAACTTTGGTTTTTTTTATTAATTTTATATGTTTCTAATAAAAATTTATATTTTTCTTTTAAATATGAGAACGTTATGGCGACGACGACGATGTGTGTATACATACATAAAAACTACATACATACATATGTTTGAATGCATGCACGTCATTCGTCGTCGTCGCGATAAACATTTGGTTTTGTTGTTATGTTCGGCTAACTGTTAGGTACTCCATCAATTAATCCAATGTAGGTACTCCATGGATTAATTTGATTGTTATGCGGGACTGGAGTATATACTCCATTGCAATGACATGCAATGTTAAATGGACCATATTTTTTGTATGAAATGTGGCAAGTTATGGAGTAATCGGTTGGTCCATAGCGAGCACTCCATGGATTAGCGATTGGGGTACTCGGAATTTTTGCAGGGTAGTAGTTGTGAAAAATGCATCAGAGGCGCATTAGTTATGAACTAGAGATTTTACACATAGGGTATGAATATCTACTCATGTGCGCAAAGCACGCTGTCGGCTTTATAGCCCCGACACATAGCATACGTCAATCCGTCTACGTCGACGTATGTGACTGACAGCTCAGTAAAATGTCGGCATTTAAACGTACGTCGTCACACGTACGACGGATCCGTCGCCGCAACGTACCGAAGTTGCCCAAAAGTCAACTTTTGGTATACGTCAATCCGTCGCTATGTCAGCTGATTGCTTTTGATTGTTAACCTTTAGCTACTCTTGAATTTCAATTTTTTTTTTTTCAAACAGCTGATTTGTGTATATCCGCCAACGTTTCCTATGTGGCGACCTCTCCGTCAAGTACGTGAGCTGTCAGTCACATACGTCGACGTAGACGGATTGACGTATGCTATGTGACGGGCCTATTATGCCTACGCAAGGGAGCGCACTCAGCAGTGTTGCCGCTCAAAAATTTCAAAAGGTGGCCCAAAAAATTAAAAAAAAGTGGCCCCCATTTTTTTTTAGCTAAAACACATTTTTATATATATTTGTGGTTTATTTAATGCTTAAAGAAAATGGAATTTAAAATATTCTCTACACTAACGCAGCGTTAATATGATCGTTCGTTGAGCAGACGGAATAACCCGAGAAAGGCAAGGAATTAAAAAAAAAACTGTTATAGCGTCCGTTGAGCCGTAGGAAAGTGCAATAACCGTATGAATTTTAACAAAAAAGAGCGAATATGAGTGCAAAGAATGTAAATTGTGGTAAAATTCCTACGTTTCTTGCACTTTTCTACGGATCAACGAACGCTATATGTGTTTGTGTGTGTCTGGGCTGCTCCGTGCGTTTTCATTATCTTAACGCACAGCCCAAATTTCAAAGTATTCAAGGGTAGTGTTGGCAAACAAATTAAATTAAGAACCTTTCGAAACGGAGAGTTGCCAATGCAAAGTAAAATAGTAACAAAGAGGTTTTTTGTTCTTATATTTAAGAAAAAACTAAAAATTATTTAATAATTATAGTTATGAATGTAAAAAAGGACCAAAAGTGGCCCGAATTTTTAAAAAGGTTCAAATATTGCATATTTTCAAAAAGTTGGGTTCAGGTGGCCTGGCTTTAAAAAAGGTTCTAATTGCCACTTTAGTGGCCTAAACGGCAACACTGGCACTCAGGTCGAAAGTGATCTGCAAAAAGTGCGCAGCCGCATTCGTTTAGAAATATGCGTGTTGTGTACAACTATGTAAATGTTGAACGCATGTAAAAATATACAGACATGTATATATGTATGCATGAATCAATTATTGAATGAATAAATTAATTTCATGTGAGTGTTATATGTACATACATGTATAAATATATACATATGTACATACAGGGATACATATATATATGTGCATATATATAAATAATCGACAAGTGTATGAATTTTGTGTGAAAATTTCGTATTTCATATAAATATAAAACAAATCATTCAAAAAGTTTCTGTTTTGCACGATTGAACATACGTATGTATATACATACATATCGCTAGCTTAGAGTGCAAATTGTGTAAATCCTTTTATAAAACTTTGTGGGAGAGACAAAAAACAAAAAAAAAGGAAATGAAAAAATTTTCTGTTCATATAAATATTTTGGACTTACACAATTTTCTTCACTCTTTGGACTTACACAATTTGCATATCACTGAATAACAACGAGTAGAAATATGACGAGTATCACAGACTTGTTTAGCGCGGTGTGTATTTGATTTTTCTAGCGTTCTACATAAAAATACACTATTTCATAAAAGCGAACTTACACAGTTTGCACTCTAAGCTAGCGATATGTACTAGTGATGAGCGATATATCGCAAACGGTGATTTTTTCACTGTGAATAAAAAATCACAAAAACGCAATTGCGATCACTTTTTCAAAATAGCAGTTCACTACTTATTGGCAACTGCTATCGATGTAGCAAGTAAGCAGTTCACCTATGTGAATCGCAATCGCAAAAGCATTATAAATTTCTTTTTGTTTACACTTTTGAGCAGACCACATACGTACATATATAGAAATATAAGAAAAAAAAAATTATTAAATTTACAATTTGTCTTTGAAAAATATTTACAAACAGCGATATTACTGCGGAATACGTTGTTATTGCTATCATTTTGTTAACATAAAATAAAGACAGGTTATATCGCTCAGAAAACGCAAAATTAATCTCTACCGGTAAATGATGATTTTATACCAGTCCATGCAATCGCAATAGCAGTTTAAAATCACAGTGATTTAAAAATAGAAATCACAGATATCGAAAAATCGCAGTTTCGCTCATCTCTAATATGTACATCCATATGTATGTATGTATTTTGAGCAGTGTCTGTGAGCGAAACGACGCGTCGTTGGGGTAAGCATGGTAGAAAAATAGAAGGTAAAATCACTTATTGACGTTGCCAGCCATCTTAGCCATTTGACTTTTATTGAATTTATGACATTTCATTGAAATCATGCTGCCAGAGTAAACAGCAGCAAATGTTTTTTTGGGCCGAAATCTGAAGTTTGAGAAAATAAATTAATTTATTTTCAAAAAAACAATTGTGATTTTTGCAAACTAAATAAATAAATAAATTTACTTTCATACGCGTAATTTGTGAAAAAAGATTTGAAAAATGAGCTGCATCTTCAGGGGATGCGAAAATACCGTGCACTTTTGCAAAGGCTCAGCGGTGAAGTTTTTTAGGTTTCCAGCAATTCCGTTTATAAGGAATCAATGGCTTCAAGCGTGCCAAATAGAGGAAGTTGATCTTCCAAAGAAACCGTTGATGTGCTCAGTGCATTTCGGTGATAGCGATATTAGTAGCACAAATAACCAAACGTTATTATCGAAATTTGCAGTGCCAAGTTATAATGCGAAATCAAAGTATGGACGCAATAATTAAAATGTGCATAAATCTTAATAAAATATGTATTTTTAGAGTGCAATTAGTGGAAAGCTTTGTGAACAAAAATCTCGAGGCTGTAGATACGCAAGTGCTTTATAAACAAACATTTAATTGAAAATATCTCGAAAACATCCTGATGGAAAAAAATGATTACAAAAACAAAAATATTGAAAAAAATTACAACTTAAATGAGTTTAATAAAGAACTTTAAAATATACTTTCTTGCTTCCTTTAATCTGAATTCTGCATTTCTGTTCCACCAAATTTTTGCTTGTATTGTACTCCTTCTCTTCCCTTTCTGTAAGATAGAGGTGAAAAAGAACGAGCAAAATGTAAACAAAAAATTTGTTCGGATATAACGATGACTCCAGCCTTACTTCTTTGTTAAATGCTCTGTCTGTTGTATTGCGCAAGGCTTTGTATTAAATATTCGAGCCAAATACTTCCCACTTTTTACATCCCTTATAATAATATATGACTTCCTTTGATAATTTCTGAGCTTTCTTCAACTAACACTAAAATTACCAAAATATTCTTAAAAAATCTCCACTTTTCTATTTGTCCAATATGGCAGCCTCACTCATAATGTTTACAAAACAGATACTTCAGAAAAATTCAATAGCTGTCAAAAAGTTTAAAGTGAAATTACCTTCTGGATTTTTATACCATGGGGGTAAGTGAATCCAAAAGGCCGCTGTTACGCCATGATAAAAATGACCATGGTCAAATTTCTGCTATTGCTTTTCCATTAAGTCCCTTGGCAACTTACAATCTGGATTGTCCAGTTTGAGTGTTTTTTTGAGTTAGTTAGTCAAATTTGAGTGTATGTAGCAGCTGCCGCAGGGATGTTTCCCCCAGAGCGTTGAAGTTATTTTGATATATGTATGTACCTACATATCGTCGTACCATACGAAAACTAACATATTTAAAATTTCTGGCGAAAGCTATCAATAAAAAAATTTTGTACGAAACGTAGAACATTTGACTTTTGGAAGACGAAAAGTAACAAAATCTACTTTTGTCCAAAACATCTTAATGTTATTTTATCTGGTTCCAGTGTTAGTGATATAAATGAGTTATTGAAAGTAGCTGATAATATTTGGGAAGCTATTAATAAATCAGAAATAACAGCTGTAGATAATTTTCAAAATTCTAAATTGCAAAACAATATAATTGAGAATTTAGTTAAGACAAATAATACTTTGTGCGAAATTTTCAAAAACTTTCACTTGAATTAGATTTAGTTAAACAAAAAATTGATAAAAATTTTCAGTCAACATCGCAAATATTTCATAGAAATAACTTTAGAAATACATTTCAAAATCGGTCAAGATCTCGCGATAGACAAAATTGGTTGTGTAGGTACCATTATAAATTGTGAAACAAGGCTCAGAATTATGAACAACCCTGTAATTTTTATAAAAATAAAATTTCGGAAAACTAAAATCATCTGTTGTTGCGGCGACAAACAACGGGAACATAAATTTTTCAACTCGTCGTCTATTTGTATTTGACAAAGTTAACAAGCTAAATTTCTTAATTGATAGTGGAGCAGAAATTTCAGTACTCCCAGTAACATATACGAAACGTTCTACTGAATTATTTCTTACTGCTGCCAATGTTTCAACAATTTCAAATATGGTAAAAAAGTTTTGAATATTAATTTAGGATTAAGACGTGAGTTTCCTTTTACGTTTATAATAGCTGATATGGCTAAACCAATTATTGGTGCAGATTTTCTATGCAAATACGGTCTTTTAATTGATATGAAACGCAAATGTTTAGTCGATCCAACAACAAATCTTTCAGTTAACACTATTTCTTACATTTGTGATATTTCACTTCCCAAAATTTTTGCAGTGGATAATAAGTACACAAAATTATTAAAAGAGTTTCCTTCTTTAATTTCTGAACCAGATTATTCGAAACCAGTCAAACATACAACAGTTCACAGACTTATTACTGAAGGTAATCTTCCATTTTCTAAGCCAAGGCGGTTAGATCCTCTTAAATTTAAAGTAGCCAAAACTGAATTTGATTTTTTAGTTAAGACAGGTATTTGTAGACCTTCAAATTCTTGTGTAGCATCTCCACTTCATTTAGTACCAAAAAAAGAATTAAATGACTGGCGTCCTTGTAGCTACAGTCTATGTATTTTTCACACGTACTTGTTTGACGCCGATTTGACGAATATCAAAAATTTTTGTACTTTAGAATAAGTGGAAAAATCCAATTAGCTCATACAGCGATGGCAGATGTGATTGCTATTTCGAAGAAAAAACACTTTCTTCATCATCAGACATCTTCTCGGGAGCACACCAGGCATTGAACCTACGCTCCAACCATCAGTAGTCGAATATTAGCGAAACGCTAAGCACCGCGGCTACCGATGGTCCTGCTGAGCTGTTGGATTTTTTCCACTTATATATGCCATTGATCTATTAAAAAATTTTTGTTTTTCATCAAATTGGATGGCTAGTTGACGAAAGTTGTGGATGCGTGTAAGTTGCTGTTTGAAAAAATTTCAGTGGCAAATGAGCATTTGATGCGTGTTATAATTATTTGATCAAATTTCAAATGTAAACAAGCGTGTGAGTGAGCAAAATTAAATTAAAAGGACAATTAAATTTGGGTCGAGACAGAAAATTAATAATTACGGTATTTTTAAAACTCGAATATTGCTAATTGTGAATGCTACGGACATATATCCCGCTTCAAATCGCTTATATTTTAATAATTTCCTTTGGCGAAATTAATTAAATTTGATAAAATATTTGATACAGATTTGATGTGTGTATATCAAATCGTCTAATCACACAGACACGCTATTTGATCAAATGATTTGATCGTGTAAGGGCCCAATAAGGGATAAGGCCGAAGATAATCGCTAATTTTATTTTTTAAGGACCACCCTAAATACATACATAAATCCATAATATCCAAAAATTTAAACCAATACCTACATACATACATATGTAGGTACATACATATGTAAAATAACTTCAACGCTCTGGGGAAGCATCCCTGCGGCAGCTGCTACATTTTGGTTTTCCTACCCTTGTCTATACATGGGTGTATATCGACGCTTCCAAACAAAACTGTACTAAGTCTGAAAACTGTGTTTTGCAGAAGAAGCGCTCAAAGTTTAAAGTCGATATGAAACTTCGGTTGTATGCTAAGTATATTTTCACTTGTAACTTCTGTTTGGATTAAACGACCAACACCAAAACTCGACAATATCAAAGTCAGGGTACGCTTTATATAAAACCGTAAGAAGAAATAAAAATTTTCTGCGTGTTTTTTCATGGCAAGCTCTCAAAGTTTTTGTTCTGTAAAAATCACGAGTTGTATTATGTGTACACTTTTGCTTATAACTTTTGATTGGATTGTCCGATTGATACCAAAATTAGACAGCATCTAAATTAAGACACGCTCTACTCGAAAACGCCAAAAACGGGAAAATGTACTAAGTCGACTTAGTACAGTATTGTTTGGAAGCGTCGATATGTACATATGCATCAAACCCTGCAAAAATTATTCGACTACTTGGTACATTTGTGCCAAAGTCAACTACATAGGTACACGCTTGTCGTATGTACCTACATATTTAATCATTGGGCTAGTGTCATGCAGGTACACTATCGTATTTGTTACGACCATCGCTCGTTTTTACGATCGCCCTACAGTGTCACAACAAACTAGCCCAAACAAGCATTTCATATAAAAAAAATTGGTCCAATTAACATTGTGATGTCCTAGGAGAGGACCAGTTCCGCTATACCTGTATAACAGCAGAGAGTAGCCACGACAAGTTAGTTTATAAATTAGTTTGATGCGATCGAGAGATCAGAACTTCTTATAAAAACCAATTTTTAAAATCAAAATTAAAAAAAAAATCGCAGAACAGCTATCGCTCAGCGAGATTTTATTCAGCCACTACAAATTGCACGTAGTTAAAAGTGCATTTTAATTACCTTTCGAACAAGGTATCGTTAGCTGTTATTGCAATTGTAATTTTAGCGAAAAATATTAAATAAATAAAAAAATTACTTTTATCTCAAAAACTAACCGTAAAAAAAATAAAAATAAATAGTTTTGAGCTAAGGGGGCCGATGCCAATTTTCCCCTATACCTCCATTCTTAGTATTTTTTGCTGTAAACTAGTGTTATTGTTATAGTGGTTTACATTTGCAAGATCTGAAAGTTCAATGAAAATATAAATATACATAGGTTTATTCACTTAATCTCTTATAACTTTGCCATTTTCCACAGATTATAATCCGGAAAGTGCCAAAATGTTCACTAAGAAATAGTCTATTGACCCAAAATGTGAAACCAGGAGGATATTTAATATTTCGTAAAAAAATACAAACACAGGGATTGCAAATAATCGTTATTTTTTAAATTTTGACTAAAAAAATCATACTGAAGGAGAAATGCTAAACGCAAAAGAAGTACACAGCTGTATTCACCGTAACGCAGACTATCTCTAGGTGCATTAACTTCTATTTTTTTTTTTGGATTTTTATAAAAAAATTGATTTTTAATCATTATTTTCTGTTTTATTTTCTGCTCAGAAAATAAAAGTTATTTCTTGAGTTTTATTTTTCCCTCAGAAAATAAAAGTTATTTCTTGAGTTTTATTTTTCCATCAGAAAATAAAAGTTATTTTCTGAGTTATATTTTTTTGCTCAGAGAATAAAAGTTTTTCAGTTTAATTTTGGCTGCAACTGTAGATTTTGCCATATAAATACTTAGGTAAAGTAATTAAAAAAATTTTTAATTTTTTTTATTTATAAACTTTACCTACGTTTTATAAATGGGTATTATAAAGTTGTTTAATTAAAACATTTCAAGCGATATCTTTGTCAAATATAAAGATATATTATTGAAATTTTGTAGCAGCTGCCCAGTACAGACATAAAATAAAAAACATAAAAATTTTGGAAAATGGGCGTGGCACCGCCTTCTTTTAGAAGCAGGAATATACGAGATTTCGGAGCCCATAACTCGACAAATAATTGATATATTATGACGAAACTTAGTGTTTACACTTTTATTACTTGTGATAATATACGTACAAAAATTTAGCGAAATCGGTTTATAATCACGCCTAATTTTTCATAAAAACATTTCTAAAACTACCTTGTGAAATTTGTGACGTGGCATCTTTGTAACCAAAGGTTATAAAGGAATGAAGTTTTGCTCTAACAATAATGTTTATATCATAGTTGCCCAAGCCTTATGCTCGCATACACATTTTGTTTTTGTAATGCTCGTAAGTATAGGATCCCTGCAGGAAATGAATCTAACGTAAAAGTAACTTTAAGTTGCTTACAAATCAACTGGTATTGACTATTTACTGTAAATTTTCATATACTCGGACTAACTATTTTTGTTTGGCGATGGCCACAATCCGGTCAACTATGGTTGCTTCTGCTTGAGATGTCAACCAACTATAATGTAGCTACTTTTCGAACACAAAAAAGTCAATGGCTATTTTCTGACTACATCTAAACCAGATAGTAGCTAGTTAGTTTGACATTACTTAGAAATTAGTAAAAAAAGGTTTACAATTCAACACACAATTTAACTTTTCACGCGGCCGGTTGAAAATTAAATTTTGTTTGACTTCATCAAACAGCTGATTGCTGTCATTGCCAGTGTGGCCAGGTTAGCCTTTTCGAGGCTAGAGCTAACCTTTTTTTTGTCCTTTAGCCTCATAATTTTCGGTTGAGCTTCGTGGCTTTTTTTAGCCTTTTTTTACTAAAATTTTAATTTTACTAATTTTTACAACAAGAACTTTCAGTAATTCATATGAACGTACATCCCTCATGATATAGATTTTTTAATTTATGAGACTTACAACTACCACTTAGTAATGCAGATGTTGAAAGAATTTTTAGTGCCATGCACATTTTAAAAACTAAGCTAAGGAATGGATTAAAAATTAAAATGCTTAATTCACTGCTTAATATTAGATGTTCATTAAAACGTGTATCCAAATGTTGTGATGATTTTGAAATTACTGATGATGTCATCATAATTTATACGAAGAGCTTCTTCTGATTCATCAGACAAAGAAGATATTATTTAATTTATTAGTCTTTGGGAACTTTTATACTATATACATATACGTATTTATTTAAAAACAAAGTCATTTACTACTTAGTCGAGAAAATGTGCCTGATATGTGTTCAAACAAGAATAGTCCCTTTAAGTTACGTTTATAATTTTTATATGGAAATGAACAAAACCAAATAAAAAAAATTTCAATGGATTTCTTTAAAAGAAATTGCTGATTTTTTAGCTTCTTTTTTTTAATTTCAGCCTTTTCTAACTTTTTTTGCCAATCTAGCCTCACTTTTTGTCATCAACTGGCCACACTGGTCATTGCTATCTGTGCTGCCACATTGCCATTTTAATTTATTAACAAATACAAGTGGTAATCGAATTTTGGATTCCTCTGCATGACCTATGGTAAAATTAGACGTTAGTTGGCTAGCGTAGAACTAAACTGGTCTATCTAACAAAATACAAAATTGGAGAAAACAGATGAAACGCGTTTTAATGCGGTGTGCGATTGTTGATGTATGTTAAGTGAATATTGTAAATTATTATGTTAGCTTAATAGTTAACTTAACATTCTGCATTAAAAAAAATTATTATAGAAACGGTTTTTATATAATATTTATATGTAACAAGAAAACTTGTTACATAGAACACTTTAGAATTTTCAATTTTTAAGGTAGTTTGAACTACAAATTGAAAATTATATGTATAAAGTAAACAATATGTGAAAGGAAGTACTTTAATTACAAAAATAACATACACATGCTCGTAAATGATCACATCTGCATGAAAAGTAACAGTAACCTAGTTTTCTCCACGGCGGGCTGGTAGAAAATCTTCTGGATTGTTTTCTGTTTCATCTCTGCGGTTTACATGTGGAGAGACAGGTAAAAGGGGTGATGAATCGGTGGTACAAATTTCAACATTTTTTTTAAGTCCGGAATTTTTTTGAATTTCAAAAAGCGTATGTCGCTGCCCTGATCTGGTGTAAAATTCTGCAAGAACTCTATGAAATCATGTAGGTTCACGCTAGATTTCTTTATATCGACGGATTTATATGTTTCACAATAATCATCATTAAACTGCATCACAGATTCACCCTTGACAAATTTTGCCTTTCGCATTTGGGAAATTTTTCCACCGTCATCTGCCATACTCTGGTAGTACCTGAACATTGGCCGTCGTTCATCAAATGACATAAATTTCCCCACCATATTATTAACATCAAAAGGAGCATGCTTTCTACAATTTTTGACCAATTCCATCCACTCATCTGGTGTAAGATCATACTGGTCTATGGTAGTCTATGCTAGTTGGACCACTTTAGAATTTCTTGAAATGACAAAAGGACGTGAATTCTAAAGTGACATTTTTATCGTTTGGACACTTTGGTGAAGAAATAAGACCTACATCAATTTTGCACGGATAAATTTATGATTTTCAAGTTCAAAAATGTGCATAACTCGATTTCTGAAAAAATGTTAGATAGACCAGTTTAGTTCTACGCTAGCCAGTTATTCTAATTACATTAAAAATTAACTATTTTCTGCAATTGCCACAAAGTAGTTACTTATAAGCTAGCTATTTTTCGCAATTGATATTTCTTTACTGCAGGTATTTTACTCGCCTATGCACATTCATAAGAAATTTGTGTATATACGCGAGCATAGGCGAGCACAGGAAAATAAAATTTGTATAATCCTGAAACGTTTCTATGGAAGTACAAAAACAATTTTTTATTTTGATTCGAACAGGTCCAACCCAGCAATGAAAAGAATGAAATGTGTGAACATATATGTATGTACATATCGTCGTACCATACGAAAACTAGCATACGATTTTTTGTGGCTGACGAAATGTAACAAGTTCGACTTTTGGCTGACGAAAACTATCAATTTCGTTTAAACAACAACAATTTTAATGTAAAAACAGTATATAATTAGTGATAATTTTCGTCAGCCAAAAGTCGAACATGTTACTTTTCGTTGTTTGTCTGAGATCCGGTTTCTGTGTTTTGATTTTACAATTTTTAATATTAAAAATACACTTTCACATTTATACGTACTAAAAACATTGACGAAAGTTTTAAAATAAACGCTCGGAGGCAAAGATATTTAATTTTGTCACACTAATAATTAATTAATTATTTATTTATATATTTTGAAAAATTTACAGGAGGTCATTGAAAATTAATTAATAAATTCAGTAATAGTAGCCAAAGTCCATAAATATCGCATTAAATATGCTTTTTAAGCTTTCTAAAAACAATCCACTTTTCAATATAAATTAATTATTTATTTATAAATATTAATATTAATTTTATTAATTAAAAATGTATACATATATTCCAACGCATATTCGATAGCTTTGTTTGCATAACATAAATATAAGTATGTAAATACAGAGTTGGATTTTTAGTTAATTTCGATCATCAGTCTGGTTTGTGTCCTATTTTTTTTACTGGGTTATCGAGATGTCAGTGAAGTTGTAGAAAACTAAGAAAACAAACATATAGAAAAAAAAATTTTCTTTAAATTACGACATTGCTTGCCCGTAAGAAATGTTTGGGCATCATTGGTTTATACGCTTAGTCTGATAACACTGATCTACAGCCAAAAAATACTCTTAACGCCACTATACTATCGCTGATTCCGAAAATCGGCTTCATTTTTAATTCTATGGTACCGTATAGTGGCATTGCGCGACTTGGCTGTATTTATTTGATCGCCTATAACTTTCCCATTTTAACATGGATTTTCTTCGTTGATAGCTTATTTTTTTGCCAATAGAATGGGGCTTCACGTAAAGGATTAAAACTAAGGGTAAAATCGATGTTTTAAAGATCTTGCCTGACAAAGACAATTTTTTCTTCAAATTTTTGTAAAAAATTGAAATTTTTCAAATTGACTCATCTTACTCCAACGTAGATAGCTTAATGCGTTAATAGTAATATATAGGATTAAGTGGAGTCATTGGCCAAATAACGGTAAATTGTCGATATTTCAAAAACGGTCCCATAGAATTAAAAACGAACTCGATTTTCTGAAAATTACTTCAGAGTTCAAACGGACATTAGAAGGAAATGTAAAGCTTCAAAATACCAAAATAATGACATGCAACTGTAAAAATCGGATATCAAATAAAGAAGTTACAATAAAAAAACGTTTTCGGCAGTATTTCGCGGGGTCAAAAAAATTTTTTTTGTGTCCCTTAACATAAGCTTCCTCAAGATAAGCTTCAAATTTACGGGCGGAATTTTACAACTTTTTTATTTCGTATGGGGACCAACCCAGTATTATGCATATACATATAAATTAAAAATTTTAGATATTTAAAATTATATTTAAATTGAAAAAGTGATCTTGTCGTGATCGTCACAAATTTTATTCTGAATTTTTTCCTTTTGAAAATTTTACATTTCAAAATGTAAAAGGTACATATTTCTTAGATTATTATTTTCTTTACCAAAACAGTAATTTTACCGATACAGTAGACATAACTTAACTACTCCCCCTTTTAAATTTTAAACGTCCCCGTTTAAATTATAAATAAATAAAAAATTCTTGCAATATTTAAAAAACTTAAAAGTAACATATTCCATATTCATAATGTTAAGCAATTTTATAATAATAATATGTAAACAATTAATACAAATTACAAACAATCAAAATTGATATGATTTATTTTAAAATACTAAAAAAAAACATAACAATTCATCTAAGGTTGCTTTTATGAATTGGTTTTCCTTCAATTAGAACCGTGGTACCCAAGTCCTTTTCAACAACCTTTTCAATAAAAACTTTATTAAATTTGTTCCCCAATCTCTTATTTCTTTTAATAAAAACTCTTTCTCCTGGTTGATATAATTTCATTTTCTTATTTTTATTAAATTTTTTTTAATAATTTTTCTTGTGATTGAAGTAATCTTTCCCTAACAACACTCAATTCATCAGCTGAAAAATTTTGAAAAACATTAATTGGTTTAGCATTAATTGTGGAATTAATACTATTATTATATTTATGTGTTGCTAACAATACTAAATCTGATGTCTCACTTAGTTGTTGTTGAGCTTTCATACACCTACAAATGTCGATTAATGTTGAATGAAATCGTTCAACTTGTCCATTGGTTTCACTATGTAATGTAGGAATAAAAAATTGTTCTATTAAATAATTGTCTCGCAGTAAAGAGCTGATTATATTAGATTGAAAAGCTGGCTCGTTATCAGACACGATTGTTTTTGTATTTTGAAATACTAACAATATCTCAAGCAGAGCAGATTTAATATCTAAAGTAGATCGCCATGCAATAGGTTTGACGATAGCAAATTTTGAAAACTTATCTATGCACGTTAAAAAATTTTGTTTATCTGTAATGAAAATATCAAGGTGTAGAATTTCTCCTGGATAATGTGGAATTGGTGTTTTTCCAATTTCTAAATTTGACGGCTTACGCTTATACTTATTCTCTAAGCATATTTTACAATTAGCGATAATCGATTTCAATATCTTTTTGATATCGGGGAAAAAATATTCACTTGAAATTTGTTTAAAATTTTCTAATAAACAACGATGAGCGCGATTGTGTTCAGTAGTAGCAGTTTCAAGCTGATCATTTCTAATAATCAAATCAATTACTAACAAACACCGGGAAATGAAGAGACTATATGATTTTGGATTTCTGCTAATGCTAATGGTTTTAACTAATGATTGCCCTTTTGACAAAATAAACTGATTTCTAAATTGATTAACGGGACATTTCACTGTCTTAATTACATCGGTGTAAGAATCTTCACTATGTGGCGTTTTTAAAGTAGTACTATGATTATTAATAAATTGCCGAGATAGCGCATCAGCTACTTTATTTTCTTTGCCTGGCTTGTAATAAAATGTTGGCGAAAACTCTTCAATAAAAGCACGCCATCTCTTCATTTTCGTATTTGGATTCTTTTCTGAAGTAGAAAATATCAAAGGCTGATTAGTGATGGGCGAGTCCGAGATGTTTTATTCGATTCTCTCGATTGTTGAAACATCTCGAATGCTCTCGATGGTTTTCATTCGTATTCGAGTCAAGTCGTAAACGGCCGTCAGTCGAAACAATCGCTAAAACATCTCGGACTCGCCAACGATTCCTCTCGTTTTCAAAGCAACCCTACAACATCTCGGACTCGCTGCAAAAAATACAAAATATTTGTTGTTGCCGCTTGAATATTAAAATTGCTTTACAAAACATACAGAGTGGTACAAATCTATTGCCGTTGGTGCTACTCGTAAAATTCATTTGTTTCATAACGGTCTCACTTCAGAAAATTTATTAATGTTTAAATAATTAATTATTATTATTATGCACGACACTCTTTAGTTGTGATTGCAATAATGCAGCGTCTATGTATAGCATATTTTTCAATTTGGTTAATTTATTTATGTATTTGCCTCACTTCCATTAAAAATCCTACTTTCTTTATCAACAAACCTCATTCAGTTTATTTTATCAACTAAAACCTATCATCAAAACAACAGCCGGCCCGCCGACTCGGAACAATCCCAAAAACATCTCGCTTGTGTATTCGAGATGTCATCGAAACAACCTACGACTCGCCGACTCGGAACAATCGCAAAAACATCTCGCTTGTGTAGTCGAGATGTCATCGAAACAACCTCCGACTCACCGACTCGGAACAATCGCAAAAACATCTCGATTTTGTAGTCGAGGAGCGAGTCAACTTTTGACTCGATTGTGATTTTGCAACGATGGCGATTCTCTCGATTGTCTAAACATCTCGGACTCGCCCATCACTAAGGCTGATGATCTGTAAAAATTTTTATATCCCTAATACCATACAGATAATGCCGAAGAGTTTTCAGTGCCCACACGATTGCTAGCATTTCACGCTCATTTGTAGCATAATTTTGCTCTGTTGAAGAAAGAGTACGAGAAATCATGGTAATCGGTCTATTATTTTGTGATAACACAGCACCTAAAGAATTTGACGAAGCATCAGTTGTCAACTCAACTGGGCGACTGAAATCAGGGTATTGCAAAATTACATCTTCCGATGCAAGTATTTTTTTAATTTTAACAAACGTAGACATTGCTTCCGAATCAAGATTAATTTTAACGTTTTTAGATTTTTTTGCATCAACGTGACCATTCTCGTCACGCAAATATTTTGTTAATGGCTTAACGATTGCAGCGTAATCCCTGACAAACCTGCGCTAATATCCAGCAAGACCGAGAAAAGAGCGCAAACCACGTAATGTCTCTGGAGTTTTGTAATTTATTATATCACTCACTTTACTCGGACAAGTTCGAATTCCATTTTGAGATACTAAAAATCCTAAAAACTCAACCTCTGTCTTAAAAAATTTTGACTTCTCAGACGAAACCCTCATTCCACTCTTTTCCAACAATTTCAAAATTTTGTCCACATGTCTAATGTGCGCTTCTTCATCGGTTGAAAAAATAATAATATCGTCAATATAAACATAGCAAGTTTTACCTATTTCTTCACGCAATACATCATCAATTGCGCGTTGAAATATACTTAGAGCATTTTTTAAGCCAAAAGGTAATCGACAAAACTCATATTTTCCATTGTTAACATTAAAAGCCGTTTTTTGCCTATCTTTTTCACATACATTTATTTGATGAAAACCAGATTTTAAATCTAAAATTGAAAAGAACCGTGATTTCCCTAAATTTGCCAAAATAACAGAAATGTCGGGTATGGGATATCTATCTGATATTGTTTTATCATTAATCTTCCTAAAATCAATCACCATACGCAACTTTTGCTTTCCGTTCTCATCTAAACCCTTTTTATATAGTTGTCTTTGGCGACCTATATACGTCAATAATTTTTCTTCGCTGGCTTCAGGTCAATTAAAACAAGATTTTTTCCAAATTTTTTTTTTTTTTCCCGATATATTTCGTCGAAATCAAGTGACGTGTTAAAGCAATCCCTTGAAAATGATCACCGAGGGTGATCGAAATATATCGGGAAAATAAAAAAAAAAAATTTGGAAAACATCTTGTTTTAATTAGTGATGGGCGAGTCCGAGATGTTTAGACAATCGAGAGAATCGCCATCGTTGCAAAATCACAATCGAGTCAAAAGTTGACTCGCTCCTCGACTACACCATCGAGATGTTTTTGTGATTGTTCCGAATCGGCGGGCCGGCTGTTGTTTTGATGATTTGTTTTAGTTGATAAAAGAAACTGAAGGAGTGTTGTGATGAAGAAAGTAGGATTGTTAATGGAAGTGAGGCAAATACATATGTAAATAAATGAACCAAATTGAAAAATATGCTATACTTATATAGACGCTGCATTTTTGTCATCACAATTAAAGAGTGTCGTGCTTAATAAATACAATTAATTATTTAAACATTAATACATTAATAAATTTTCTGAAGTGAGACGCTTACGAAACAAATTAATTTTACGAGCAGTGACAACGGCAATAGATTTGTACCACTGTATACTTTTATAAGCAATTTTGATATTCAAGCGGCAACAACAAATGTTATGTATTTTTTGCAGCGAGTCCGAAATGTAGGGTTGCTTTGAAAACGAGAGGAATCATTGGCGAGTCCGAGATGTTTTGGCGATTGTTTCGACTGACGGCAATTTACGACTTGACTCGAATACGAATGAAAACCATCGAGAGCATTCGAGATGTTTCAATAATCGAGAGAATCGAATAAAACATCTCGGACTCGCCCATCACTAGTTTTAATTGACCTGAAGCCAGCGAAGAAAAATTATTAAACCCTTTTTATTTACAATATGTATTGGTGAATTATAAGGTGAATAAGATTTTCGGATTATACCATCCTTTAACAAATCACTTATTTCTTTATTAATGAATTCAGAAGCCGACATAGGATAGGGATAACTTTTACTATGAATTGCCTCATCCGTAGTAGTACAAATAGTTGCTTCAATATTAGTATTGTACGTTAAAGCCCGACTTAGATCCGCGAAAGCATTTACATTATTATTAATCATTTCATGGAATCGACTACGAATGTGATCTGGAACAGAATCATCTACAATAGTGATTAAGTTTACTTGATCACATTTTAAGTGTTGAAGCTCTACTTTACCAGTTCGGTAATATAAAAATCCAGCCTCTATATCTATTTTTGCATCAATCTCTTTAAGAAAATCATACCCAATTATTGCATCAAATGTACTTAAATTTTGTAACAAAAAAAATTTTGATGTATGGTCAAGTATATTAATCAAACAATATTTATTTATCAAATCAATTCCATTTATTGATTTTAATCTAAAAGTTTTTTCCAGTAATTTAACACCACGAAGAAAAGAAAATTCTTTTATATAATTTTTAGATGTACCAGTGTCAATTAAAATACGAAGCTCCTGACCATTTGATGTCTTTTTCGTAATAAATGGCAGGAGCGAATTTAGTTTAAAAAATTAATTTCCTCTTCATAATCTGAAACTTCGCTTCTATATTCATCATAATTATCATTACCATGATCAATATTATTGTCATGTCCACTACAGTTAACTTCACCACAAGCTATGTCCTTTTCCGACATATGATTCACACGTTGTGCTTTTTGTTGTGGGTTTTGAAAAGAACCTGATTGATAGCGCTTAAATGATACTCCTCGTTGAGGCTACTCCTGTTGTTTATAAGTAAAATTAGTTGTCGGTTGAGCAAAGCTCATATCACGATAACGTTGAGAATGTTTATTTTGAAAAGAAGTCCTATTTCTGAAAAACGACGAACCAGGATCAACTTCCATTGGAACTGGTTGATCATTAAAATTGGCTTTTGGGAAATTACTTTCCTGCACAATTTTTTTGTGAGTTGTTTCTAATCGTGCTTTACTTGGCTTTATAAAATTACCGATAGCATACGTATTCGCAAAATCATATCGTTTATGATTAGTTTCCAGTTCTTGGGCAATAGCTAAAGCCGTTGAAAGATCCTTCGGCTTTGAAGAAAAAAGTATATCACATATAGGTCTACGAAGTCCCGAAATAAAAACACGCAATGCATTTTTCCTTGCTTTTTCATTAAGTGCATCTATTACTTCATCATTTCCTGTATGTGTCATTATTTGTTTATTAATTATCAACGTCAACTGTTCCTCCACTTTGTCATAATACTCTACAATTGACAGTTTTCCCTGCCTAAGAATACTCATCTCATTTTCCAAAACATATATAGGTCGCTTGTCTGCATAAATTTGATCAAGTCTGGACATGATAGCTTTAAAATTAAGGATAGTATTAAAAGATGATAACGTGGAATTAGCTGACCCTATAATTTTATTTCTGAGAATTCCCATTGCTACGTAATACTTTTCTCTTTATAATATTTTATTGCAATTAGCAACAGAACGCCAAGCCGGATAACTAGAAGTATCACCACTAAACTCAGGTAAAGATTTAATTAAATCAAGGCTACAATTTCCCGATTCAATTAAAGGATTTATTGTAACCGGTGTTAGGGATTCTACAACCGGTACTTCTAAATGATTAAGAGCCAACGTAAGTTGATCTATTTTAGAAGCTAAATCTTTTCTTGCGAGTTCGCTTGCTTCTAATTTTTCAGCAATTTCTTGCTTAATCTTATTATTGGCTGAATTAATAATTTCAATTATTTGTTCCCTAGAGACACTCATATTGTTTTCTTTTAATTAATATATTTAGGGAAAATTAAATTGGTTAAATATAATCACAATTAAAATAGAACTAGAATAATTTTTAACTATTACACTCAAGTACTCAAATTTAATTAACGTAATTTATAAATAAGGCTATTGAAAAATTTTCTTAAATCCACAGATAATTCACACAATCAGCACACCTTAGATGATGCGTTTAATGTTAGAAAATATCCTTCCACCACAATTCTCTTAATTTAGTTTATGTTTTTATATCAATTTTGATTACTTACAATCGATTTATGATGAAACTGCTTCTAATAGTAATCACGTAATTTAATTTTTTCTTTCCGTATGTTTCCTCTGCTTCTGTATTAGTTGTCTGTCTGCACAATATAATAATGTAAATTTAAAATTTACTGTTGTTGCTGTAGTTTTCTTGTTAAAGCTCGAAATTAAAATTTGTTGAAAATATGATTCCTCTCGCTGTTGTTTTATTGTAAAAGCTCTTTATTTTAATTATTGTTATTATTATATTTGTTGGTATTATTTTATTTTCTGTCGTTATTGTTGTTGTAAAATTTATTTTTGTGTGTTGTGTTGTATCTTGACTATTTTTCTGGTTTTTCAAAATGCTTAGTTACAAATTATTTGCTTTAAATTCGGACTAGTAGATTAATCTTCAGTAATTTTTTAAAATCAAATTTTTTATGCCTCTTTATTGGAGTTATCCTTCCTTGTTTGGCTCTTTATAATCCGCTTTAAATATGATCTCTTTTAACTGCTGATCCTCACGTCTTCAAAATTGGATGTTATAATCCTCTTCAAATAAAGATGTTGAAAATTTTCAGCAGTCCCTACTCGGGCGCCAATTAAAAATTTGAGATATGTATTTAAAATTATATTTAAATTGAAAAAGTGATCTTGTCGTGATCGTCACAAATTTTATTTTGAATTTTTTCCTTTTAAAAATTTTCCATTTCAAAATGTAAAAGATACATATTTCTTAGATTATTATTTTCTTTACCAAAACAGTAATTTTACCTATACAGCGAAACTTAACTTATATGTACATATATGTGTATTTAAAATTTACTTTTATTTCAAATGAGTAATTTAAATTATAAATATTTTTTTTATAATAAAGACCTTTAAGTGTTGTTTGACATCACTCTATCACTACTTCGCAACGGAATGGCTCAATGCCTAGAAATTCAGCGGCAGCTCCAAACAGCTACTGCCATTTTTTTAGGCACAAACTACAGTTCCTTAATTGTCATCACATTCACAATTTACATAACAATAACACAGTTTACAACTGCGCTTCCCGATTATACACACTCCCATCCCCATAATAACCATTACCAGAACTATAACGGCTTTGTGAAAAATTCAACGACATCTCACTCAACGAAACACATCACCAGCAGCGCAAATGACGACCCTTCATCTACAAGCATGTTAACTGGCATTCATCTTACAAATTGGCACCGCATTGAAATGATGGATGACAATGGCCTATACTGGTTGGAGTGGTGGCTAAAAGAGTCAATATCAAAAGAGATACACTTTCGTGCCACCGTTAATACGCGCGGTTTCATCGGGCTCGGTTTTGCTCGAAAGATTCCCCGCATGGCCAATGCCGATTTGGTATTACTTTGGGTTGATGATCATACTGGAAAAGCAAACATATTGGTAAGCAATGAGCGCATAAAAATATGTATAACATTTTATAATATAATAGGTTGGAAGTGGTGAAAATAAATCGTACCTATATGTTGATTTCACATATCGTCGTACCATACGAAAACTAGCATACGTTTTTTTATGGCTGACGAAAAGTAACAAGTTCGACTTTTGGCTGACGAAAAATAACAAGTTCGACTTTTGGCCAACGAAAAGTAACAAAATCGACTTTTCATGTAAACAACAACAATTTTAATGTAAAAACAGTATATAATTACTGATACTTTTCGTCAGCCAAAAGTCGAACTTGTTATTTTCCGTCAGCCAAAAGTTAAATGTGGTACTTTTCGTACAGAATTTTTTTATTGCTAGCTTTCGCCAGAAATTTTAAATATGCTATGACTTATATTCAGTGTTGCTAGAACTTTTCCAGAGTTCCAGCTAGATTCTCAAAAAAAAGCTGGAAAAAGCTAAAAAAAAAATGTTTCACACATCAAAAAAATTTAAAGCTAAAAAAAGAAGCTAAAAAAAATCACGAAATTAGAACTTGAAGCGGGATCTCTCCAAGCGAGAGCAGCAGAGTACTCTATTTGGTATCCTTTCCGAGCAATATCAAAATTTGTTCAGTTTTTTCATTTTGTTTGTATTTATTACCTCCCTTCCTAGTACATACAATGTTAAGTTAGCAGTAATAGAGTATCTATTGACAACTACTCCCGGATTAATAAGACGATGATCCCAAGTCTTACTGCGTATTTTAATGCTTTATTAATAGGTGATTTCCCGTGGCAGTGATCCGGAAAAAAAATTTGCAAGCAACTGCAACAACAATTTTTTGATCCTGATGTTTATCTGGTTAAAAAATCTATTACAATCTATACGGACCCGAAATGGATCCAGATAAACATCGGGATCACAAAATTGTGGATCCACTTGCATGAAAAATTTTTATGCGGATCTGGATAACAGCCAGGGGAACACATAAATTCAAGGTCAATTTAACAGGTCGGTCCAAGATACATACACACATATACGCCGTGAGCTTAATGTCGAACTCTCGTCACCAAGATGTCAAAACTGTAAGGAAGATGAAATAATTTGACATTCAGCTCACGTGCGAATGATAGATAAACTCAGAGAATGAAGAATGCATGTATGGAATATGCAGAAGTAAACAAATTGGATAGCTGTCGAACAAGAAGTCAGCTGATCTGAAGAACATACGTGTTTAGTGGAGTCTGCATAAGTTATTTATTTTCATATCTATTATATAAAAATAAGTCGCATTTTCCTCCCTGATGATTTAACTCCAGAACGGCTGGACTGAATTAAATGAAATTTTGCACGTAGTTTTCGATTGAGCCCGACATGGTTTCTTAGAGCTGCAAAACTATCGATGGCACTATCGATAGTATCGATAGTTTTTTTTCGTGTCACTATCGATAGTTTTTTTCCACTATCGATGGTTATCTCTATTCATTCTTGTAGTATTGTCCCAAGAGAAGAATACTGAATGTTAGGGAGGAGTTGGATTTCGATACCAAATTGGTCAAATTAATACCCCAGCGGGTTAGGGGGCTTAGAATATACCCGTGGTAAGGAATGTCTGTCGTAAGAGGCGACTAAAATCCACGCTTCTAACGATATATAACTTGTAGTAATTGAACCACACCTCGCTAAATGACATCTGGTCAATGTCAAAATTTTTAATTTTTTCCGATTTTTGAAAGTTTTGATTTTCAAATTAAGTTTTTTATAAAAACTTGTAAAAATCAGAAAAGTTTTATTTTTTAAAAATTAGCCCGTTTAATTGTTAACGTAATATCAAGGATATCTGATAAAAACATTATTGTTAGCGATTTCCTTCATGTGAAACAAAAAGGATAGTTTATGGACTAAAAACTCGGTTATATGACTCATCCGTGTATAGGGCGTCGTTTTACAACTTTTTTTTTTGCAAAACACTATAGACTTCTTGCGCGACCTTAAACTTCTCATATTCAATAGTACTGCCTTTAAAATAAGAAACAATTTGATCGCACAGCTAAATTCAATGAAGGTGCAAAACACGGTAACTCGCATGGAACATGGTGCAAGGTTTCCATTATATTAGCTGCGGAATGATTTGTATCTGACAGCAGCTTTTGTGTCTACAGTACAGCTACTCGCTTCTTCTGATATAAAATGACAAGCAATAGTTAAGTAATTTTCATTATTCCTTTTTTTGCTTGGTTTTCCGACGGGGTAGGAATATGATGTATTGTGGAACGATTTTTTCACAAGGGATGACGAAAAATCGTTCCACAATACATAAGTATCTATATCTTTAGCTTAAGGGCCGTTTACTCAACCTCTGATTAACGCTAATGAGAGGGTGAAGTCACAAACAAATTTTATCTTTTGTCTATACACGGATGAGTCATCTAACCGAGTTTTTCGTCCATAAAATATCCTTTTTGTTTCACATGAAAGAAATCGCTAAAAATAATGTTTTTATCAGATATCCTTGATATTACGTTAACAATTAAACGGGCTAATTTAAAAAAAAATAAAGCGTTTCTGATTTTTACAAGTTTTTATAAAAAACTTAATTTGAAAATCAAAACTTTTTCAAAAATCGCAAAAAATTAAAAATTTTGACATTGACCAGATGTCATTTAGCGAGGTGTGGTTCAATTACTACAAGTTGTATATTGTTAGAAGCGTAACTCCAGCGAACATAATTTTTGAATAAAGTGATAACAAAAAACACAAAATTACCGTTATCTCAAAAACGTAACCATACAAAAAATTAAAAATTAAAAAAAAAAAATGTTCTGTGCTCAGCAGGCCCATACCTATCCTCCCCCATAACTGAAATTCTTCGTATTTTTTGTTTTTTGATTTATTTAAAGCATAGTGTATTCTACATTAATAAAATATTTAAACAGTGTGCCTTTTGATTATCGGTATTTTACATTAATGAAATGTATACACAAAGTGCCTTATGTACTAGTCAGCGCCAAAGATGCTAAAAGACAAATGTACTACTTTTAGTTTTATTACTATAGCGTTTTCAAGTCAAATGAAACCTTTTTCAAATCAAGTGCAAATTTTAAATTGAAAAAGGTTTAATTTAACTAAAAAATGCTATATATATAAGTGAAGTATTTAATTCCTATTTGTTGTTCTTTCGTTAATTAATTAATGTAATGCGTTAAAAAAAAATAAAGACTTTGAAAAGGAAAATGTAAACAAAACCATCCCTCTTTTTAACACGCTTTTATTAGTTTCACCTGTATGTATGTATGTAATTTCTAGCTGCTGTCTAAATATATGCAACATATTTACTAATGAGATTAGGTTATAACCACCGCTATGTTCCAACAGATGGCGCGCGTGTATTTATATTTTTTAAAATATTCACTTATTTAAGGTTTAATTCAGGGGTCTTCGTTTCATAGCACTGAGGTGCAACGCTCAACTCACACAGATTGTTATACTCTCTCGTTTTGTCGTAGTAAGAGCGCAAAAGTTAGGTGACCATCTACGACCGTGCGACGATTCAGTTGCTTGCGGTAGCCATGGGTAATGGCGCAATTTTTTTGGCGCTGATACAATAACGCCAGCGCCAACCGTGGCGCCAACTCACGGTACTGGCGCAATAACACCTTTAGCGCAATTGTCATCGAATAATCGATAAATAAAATTTGTCGCTTGTTACTGTTTACCATCCCCGTTTTATTTCTTTTGGCGCAATTCTGCTTACATATACGAGGGCACACTTAATTTTAATTTTCATAATCATTTGGAAAAATATTCCGTATATATGTGAAAATATGGTGGAAATTAGAGTCACTTCGATCACTATCAAGCACACATAATTGTGACGTTGTCATACGTATACATATACTATGATGCTGTTATTGGAGCTGGTGTTAGCGCACGAAATTGATTCAGTGTTATATTGCAATAGCGCATCATTGAGTTGGCGCTACATTGAGTTGGCGCTATACTGAGTTGGCGCTACATTGAGTTGGCGCTATATTGAGTTGGCGCATTTCCCAAATCGGAGTTAGCGCAATAACACCAGGGTTGGTGTCAGCGCAATTGCGCCGCGCAGCGCAGTGTTACCCATGCCTAGCTTGCGGGCAAGCAAAAAGATAACAACGTACACGCATACTTCGTTTTCATTGTGCGACGTGGTATAGCAGCGCATAAAAGCGAAAAATATATGCGTGCACGTTGTTGTCTTTTTGCTTGCCCGTAAGCTACAGAACAATGCGACGGTAGTAGCTGGGCACTCAACTAGTCGTTTTTCACTAATACTGCTGCAGTTACTAACACTGCTGCAGTTAGAGTTTTGGGGATCTCTGGTTTAATTTAACCAGAAAATGCTATATACATACATAGAGAAAAAAGTACAATGGTTTTTTCAACCAACTTCTTGTCGTTTTATTGGTTGATTTATTCATGTCAAAAGGAAAAAATATAATATGTACATTTTCATTGTACCATTAACCAATATTTTGGTAACAATAAATATCAAACAGAAAGTTGGTTTCCCCAACATGTATATTTGTTATATTAACGAAAATATTGGTTAATTCATATCTAAAAAAAGTAAAAATATTTACGAAGCTTTATGGCTTCGGCTCTGTTGTTACCATCGCCTTCAACACCGTTTGTGCTTGACGAAGTTGAATGGCTGGACCCGAATTGTAGAGAGCGAGAGAGTGAGTATTTGGAAGTTTCTTTGTTATTCAGTTAACATATTAACACTCTCTTATAGATCATACATAGCAGTGCTGCTACTGGCATAAAAATATAAGCAACAAATTGTTTAATAGTAACAAGAAATTGGTTGAAGATTTGAACGAACATTTTGTTATATCAACAAATATCATGGTTAATATAACCAAAAACACTGTCTAGTATATCAACAATGGTAATGGTAATATTAGACAAGTGTGAAAGTAGTACTATTAACCAACTTTTGGTTGATTTTTCTCTCAGTGTAAGTGAAGTATCTAATTCTTATTTGATCTTTCATTTAATTATTGTTTTGCGTAAAAAATTAAAGACTTTTTGGAAAGAAAACTGTAAACAAAAACATCCCTCTTTTTATTTTAGTGAAATATTCATAAAAAACTATCGATAGTATCGATAGTTTTTTTTTTCGACTATCGAAACTATCGAGTGGTCCGACTATCGATGGTTTTGCAGCTCTATGGTTTATGGCCAAAAAAAAGTATAAGAAACCGGGAAGGTTTTGGAGATATTCCACAACATGTGTACCAGGGTAACCCTATAACGGGTTCGTACGATATGGGTATCAAATGAAAGTTGTTGACGAGTGCTTGAACAAGGTGTAGTTATTGGTCCCATATAAGACCCCGTATTCGAGGTATTTCCTGAAATATGAACCAGGTGTGACCCCAAACGTTTTTTTCTACAAAATGGGTATCAAATAAAAAATGTTGGTGCGTATTTAAAAAAGAGGTGATTTTCAAGACCCTATGCGACCCGTTTTCCGAGATATCGACCAAAATGTGGACCAGGGGTGACCCTAGAAAGTCTGGAGGGATAGAATCGGCATAGGGATAGGGCTAGAGATATGGATAGGGATAGGTTTGTGGATAGGGATAAGCATAGGGATATGGATAGGGATAGGGATAGCGATAGGGATAGGGATAGGGATTAGCGATTAAGGTTCGGGATTAGGGATCAGGGATTAGGGATTAGAGATTAGGGATCAGGGATCAGCGATTAGGGATTAGGGATAGGGATAGGGATTGGGATAGGGATAGGGATAGGGATAGGGGTTTTTTTCCACTATCGATGGTTATCTCTATTCATTCTTGTAGTATTGTCCCCAGAGAAGAATACTGAATGTTAGGGAGGAGTTGGATTTCGATACCAAATTGGTCAAATTAATACCCCAGCGGGTTAGGGGGCTTAGAATATACCCGTGGTAAGGAATGTCTGTCGTAAGAGGCGACTAAAATCCACGCTTCTAACGATATATAACTTGTAGTAATTGAACCACACCTCGCTAAATGACATCTGGTCAATGTCAAAATTTTTAATTTTTTCCGATTTTTGAAAGTTTTGATTTTCAAATTAAGTTTTTTATAAAAACTTGTAAAAATCAGAAAAGTTTTATTTTTTAAAAATTAGCCCGTTTAATTGTTAACGTAATATCAAGGATATCTGATAAAAACATTATTGTTAGCGATTTCTTTCATGTGAAACAAAAAGGATAGTTTATAGACTAAAAACTCGGTTATATGACTCATCCGTGTATAGGGCGTCGTTTTACAACTTTTTTTTTTGCAAAACACTATAGACTTCTTGCGCGACCTTAAACTTCTCATATTCAATAGTACTGCCTTTAAAATAAGAAACAATTTGATCGCACAGCTAAATTCAATGAAGGTGCAAAACACGGTAACTCGCATGGAACATGGTGCAAGGTTTCCAATATATTAGCTGCGGAATGATTTGTATCTGACAGCAGCTTTTGTGTCTACAGTACAGCTACTCGCTTCTTCTGATATAAAATGACAAGCAATAGTTAAGTAATTTTCATTATTCCTTTTTTTGCTTGGTTTTCCGACGGGGTAGGAATATGATGTATTGTGGAACGATTTTTTTCACAAGGGATGACGAAAAATCGTTCCACAATACATAAGTATCTATATCTTTAGCTTAAGGGCCGTTTACTCAACCTCTGATTAACGCTAACTCTATGAGAGGGTGAAGTCACAAACAAATTTTATCTTTTGTCTATACACGGATGAGTCATCTAACCGAGTTTTTCGTCCATAAAATATCCTTTTTGTTTCACATGAAAGAAATCGCTAAAAATAAGGTTTTTATCAGATATCCTTGATATTACGTTAACAATTAAACGGGCTAATTTAAAAAAAAATAAAGCGTTTCTGATTTTTACAAGTTTTTATAAAAAACTTAATTTGAAAATCAAAACTTTTTCAAAAATCGCAAAAAATTAAAAATTTTACATTGACCAGATGTCATTTAGCGAGGTGTGGTTCAATTACTACAAGTTGTATATTGTTAGAAGCGTAACTCCAGCGAACATAATTTTTGAATAAAGTGATAACAAAAAACACAAAATTACCGTTATCTCAAAAACGTAACCATAAAAAAAATTAAAAATTAAAAAAAAAAATTGTTCTGTGCTCAGCAGGCCCATACCTATCCTCCCCCATAACTGAAATTCTTCGTTTTTTGGTTTTTTGATTTATTTAAAGAATAGTGTATTCTACATTAATAAAATATTTAAACAGTGTGCCATTTGATTATCGGTATATACACAAAGTGCCTTATGTACTAGTCAGCGCCAAAGATGCTAAAAGACAAATGTACTACTTTTAGTTTTATTACTATAACGTTTTCAAGTCAAATGAAACCTTTTTCAAATCAAGTGCAAATTTTAAATTGAAAAAGGTTTAATTTAACTAAAAAATGCTATATATATAAGTGAAGTATTTAATTCCTATTTGTTGTTCTTTTGTTAATTAATTAATGTAATGCGTTAAAAAAAAAATAAAGACTTTGAAAAGGAAAATGTAAACAAAACCATCCCTCTTTTTAACACGCTTTTATTAGTTTCACCTGTATGTATGTATGTATGTATGTAATTTCTAGCTGCTGTCTAAATATATGCAACATATTTACTAATGAGATTATGTTATAACCACCGCTATGTTCCAACAGATGGCGCGCGTGTATTTATATTTTTTAAAATATTCACTTATTTAAGGTTTAATTTAACCAGAAAATGCTATATACATACATAGAGAAAAAAGTACAATGGTTTTTTCAACCAACTTCTTGTTGTTTTATTGGTTGATTTATTCATGTCAAAAGGAAAAAATATAATATGTACATTTTCATTGTACCATTAACCAATATTTTGGTAACAATCAATATCAAACAGAAAGTTGGTTTCCCCAACATGTATATTTGTTATATTAACGAAAATATTGGTTAATTCATATCTAAAAAAAGTAAAAATATTTACGAAGCTTTATGGCTTCGGCTCTGTTGTTACCATCGCCTTCAACACCGTTTGTGCTTGACGAAGTTGAATGGCTGGACCCGAATTGTAGAGAGCGAGAGAGTGAGTATTTGGAAGTTTCTTTGTTATTCAGTTAACATATTAACACTCTCTTATAGATCATACATAGCAGTGCTGCTACTGGCATAAAAATATAAGCAACAAATTGTTTAATAGTAACAAGAAATTGGTTGAAGATTTGAACGAACATTTTGTTATATCAACAAATATCATGGTTAATATAACCAAAAACACTGTCTAGTATATCAACAATGGTAATGGTAATATTAGACAAGTGTGAAAGTAGTACTATTAACCAACTTTTGGTTGATTTTTCTCTCAGTGTAAGTGAAGTATCTAATTCTTATTTGATCTTTCATTTAATTATTGTTTTGCGTAAAAAATTAAAGACTTTTTGGAAAGAAAACTGTAAACAAAAACATCCCTCTTTTTATTTTAGTGAAATATTCATAAAAAACTATCGATAGTATCGATAGTTTTTTTTTTCGACTATCGAAACTATCGAGTGGTCCGACTATCGATGGTTTTGCAGCTCTATGGTTTATGGCCAAAAAAAAGTATAAGAAACCGGGAAGGTTTTGGAGATATTCCACAACATGTGTACCAGGGTAACCCTATAACGGGTTCGTACGATATGGGTATCAAATGAAAGTTGTTGACGAGTGCTTGAACAAGGTGTAGTTATTGGTCCCATATAAGACCCCGCATTCGAGGTATTTCCTGAAATATGAACCAGGTGTGACCCCAAACGTTTTTTTCTACAAAATGGGTATCAAATAAAAAATGTTGGTGCGTATTTAAAAAAGAGGTGATTTTCAAGACCCTATGCGACCCGTTTTCCGAGATATCGACCAAAATGTGGACCAGGGGTGACCCTAGAAAGTCTGGAGGGATAGAATCGGCATAGGGATAGGGCTAGAGATATGGATAGGGATAGGTTTGTGGATAGGGATAAGCATAGGGATAGGGGTAGGGATATGGATAGGGATAGGGATAGCGATAGGGATAGGGATAGGGATTAGCGATTAAGGTTCGGGATTAGGGATCAGGGATTAGGGATTAGAGATTAGGGATCAGGGATCAGCGATTAGGGATTAGGGATAGGGATAGGGATAGGGATAGGGATAGGGATAGGGATAGGGATAGGGATAGGGATAGGGATAGGGATAGGGATTGGGATAGGGATAGGGATAGGGATAGAGATAGGGATAGGGATAGGGATAGGGATAGGGGTTTTTTTCCACTATCGATGGTTATCTCTATTCATTCTTGTAGTATTGTCCCCAGAGAAGAATACTGAATGTTAGGGAGGAGTTGGATTTCGATACCAAATTGGTCAAATTAATACCCCAGCGGGTTAGGGGGCTTAGAATATACCCGTGGTAAGGAATGTCTGTCGTAAGAGGCGACTAAAATCCACGCTTCTAACGATATATAACTTGTAGTAATTGAACCACACCTCGCTAAATGACATCTGGTCAATGTCAAAATTTTTAATTTTTTCCGATTTTTGAAAGTTTTGATTTTCAAATTAAGTTTTTTATAAAAACTTGTAAAAATCAGAAAAGTTTTATTTTTTAAAAATTAGCCCGTTTAATTGTTAACGTAATATCAAGGATATCTGATAAAAACATTATTGTTAGCGATTTCTTTCATGTGAAACAAAAAGGATAGTTTATGGACTAAAAACTCGGTTATATGACTCATCCGTGTATAGGGCGTCGTTTTACAACTTTTTTTTTTGCAAAACACTATAGACTTCTTGCGCGACCTTAAACTTCTCATATTCAATAGTACTGCCTTTAAAATAAGAAACAATTTGATCGCACAGCTAAATTCAATGAAGGTGCAAAACACGGTAACTCGCATGGAACATGGTGCAAGGTTTCCAATATATTAGCTGCGGAATGATTTGTATCTGACAGCAGCTTTTGTGTCTACAGTACAGCTACTCGCTTCTTCTGATATAAAATGACAAGCAATAGTTAAGTAATTTTCATTATTCCTTGTTTTGCTTGGTTTTCCGACGGGGTAGGAATATGATGTATTGTGGAACGATTTTTTCACAAGGGATGACGAAAAATCGTTCCACAATACATAAGTATCTATATCTTTAGCTTAAGGGCCGTTTACTCAACCTCTGATTAACGCTAACTCTATGAGAGGGTGAAGTCACAAACAAATTTTATCTTTTGTCTATACACGGATGAGTCATCTAACCGAGTTTTTCGTCCATAAAATATCCTTTTTGTTTCACATTAAAGAAATCGCTAAAAATAAGGCTTTTATCAGATATCCTTGATATTACGTTAACAATTAAAAGGGCTAATTTAAAAAAAAATAAAGCGTTTCTGATTTTTACAAGTTTTTATAAAAAACTTAATTTGAAAATCAAAACTTTTTCAAAAATCGCAAAAAATTAAAAATTTTACATTGACCAGATGTCATTTAGCGAGGTGTGGTTCAATTACTACAAGTTGTATATTGTTACATTACCGTTATCTCAAAAACGTAACCATACAAAAAATTAAAAATTAAAAAAAAAAATTGTTCTGTGCTCAGCAGGCCCATACCTATCCTCCCCCATAACTGAAATTCTTCGTTTTTTGGTTTTTTGATTTATTTAAAGCATAGTGTATTCTACATTAATAAAATATTTAAACAGTGTGCCGTTTGATTATCGGTATTTTACATTAATGAAATGTATACACAAAGTGCCTTATGTACTAGTCAGCGCCAAAGATGCTAAAAGACAAATGTACTACTTTTAGTTTTATTACTATAACGTTTTCAAGTCAAATGAAACCTTTTTCAAATCAAGTGCAAATTTTAAATTGAAAAAGGTTTAATTTAACTAAAAAATGCTATATATATAAGTGAAGTATTTAATTCCTATTTGTTGTTCTTTTGTTAATTAATTAATGTAATGCGTTAAAAAAAAAATAAAGACTTTGAAAAGGAAAATGTAAACAAAACCATCCCTCTTTTTAACACGCTTTTATTAGTTTCACCTGTATGTATGTATGTATGTATGTAATTTCTAGCTGCTGTCTAAATATATGCAACATATTTACTAATGAGATTATGTTATAACCACCGCTATGTTCCAACAGATGGCGCGCGTGTATTTATATTTTTTAAAATATTCACTTATTTAAGGTTTAATTTAACCAGAAAATGCTATATACATACATAGAGAAAAAAGTACAATGGTTTTTTCAACCAACTTCTTGTTGTTTTATTGGTTGATTTATTCATGTCAAAAGGAAAAAATATAATATGTACATTTTCATTGTACCATTAACCAATATTTTGGTAACAATCAATATCAAACAGAAAGTTGGTTTCCCCAACATGTATATTTGTTATATTAACGAAAATATTGGTTAATTCATATCTAAAAAAAGTAAAAATATTTACGAAGCTTTATGGCTTCGGCTCTGTTGTTACCATCGCCTTCAAAACCGTTTGTGCTTGACGAAGTTGAATGGCTGGACCCGAATTGTAGAGAGCGAGAGAGTGAGTATTTGGAAGTTTCTTTGTTATTCAGTTAACATATTAACACTCTCTTATAGATCATACATAGCAGTGCTGCTACTGGCATAAAAATATAAGCAACAAATTGTTTAATAGTAACAAGAAATTGGTTGAAGATTTGAACGAACATTTTGTTATATCAACAAATATCATGGTTAATATAACCAAAAACACTGTCTAGTATATCAACAATGGTAATGGTAATATTAGACAAGTGTGAAAGTAGTACTATTAACCAACTTTTGGTTGATTTTTCTCTCAGTGTAAGTGAAGTATCTAATTCTTATTTGATCTTTCATTTAATTATTGTTTTGCGTAAAAAATTAAAGACTTTTTGGAAAGAAAACTGTAAACAAAAACATCCCTCTTTTTATTTTAGTGAAATATTCATAAAAAACTATCGATAGTATCGATAGTTTTTTTTTCGACTATCGAAACTATCGAGTGGTCCGACTATCGATGGTTTTGCAGCTCTATGGTTTATGGCCAAAAAAAAGTATAAGAAACCGGGAAGGTTTTGGAGATATTCCACAACATGTGTACCAGGGTAACCCTATAACGGGTTCGTACGATATGGGTATCAAATGAAAGTTGTTGACGAGTGCTTGAACAAGGTGTAGTTATTGGTCCCATATAAGACCCCGTATTCGAGGTATTTCCTGAAATATGAACCAGGTGTGACCCCAAACGTTTTTTTCTACAAAATGGGTATCAAATAAAAAATGTTGGTGCGTATTTAAAAAAGAGGTGATTTTCAAGACCCTATGCGATCCGTTTTCCGAGATATCGACCAAAATGTGGACCAGGGGTGACCCTAGAAAGTCTGGAGGGATAGAATCGGCATAGGGATAGGGCTAGAGATATAGATAGGGATAGGTTTGTGGATAGGGATAAGCATAGGGATAGGGGTAGGGATATGGATAGGGATAGCGATAGGGATAGGGATAGGGATTAGCGATTAAGGTTCGGGATTAGGGATCAGGGATTAGGGATTAGGGATCAGGGATCAGCGATTAGGGATTAGGGATAGGGATAGGGATAGGGATAGGGATAGGGATAGGGATAGGGATAGGGATAGGGATAGGGATAGGGATAGGGATAGGGATAGGGATTGGGATAGGGATAGGGATAGGGATAGGGATAGGGATAGGGATAGGGGTTTTTTTCCACTATCGATGGTTATCTCTATTCATTCTTGTAGTATTGTCCCCAGAGAAGAATACTGAATGTTAGGGAGGAGTTGGATTTCGATACCAAATTGGTCAAATTAATACCCCAGCGGGTTAGGGGGCTTAGAATATACCCGTGGTAAGGAATGTCTGTCGTAAGAGGCGACTAAAATCCACGCTTCTAACGATATATAACTTGTAGTAATTGAACCACACCTCGCTAAATGACATCTGGTCAATGTCAAAATTTTTAATTTTTTCCGATTTTTGAAAGTTTTGATTTTCAAATTAAGTTTTTTATAAAAACTTGTAAAAATCAGAAAAGTTTTATTTTTTAAAAATTAGCCCGTTTAATTGTTAACGTAATATCAAGGATATCTGATAAAAACATTATTGTTAGCGATTTCTTTCATGTGAAACAAAAAGGATAGTTTATGGACTAAAAACTCGGTTATATGACTCATCCGTGTATAGGGCGTCGTTTTACAACTTTTTTTTTTGCAAAACACTATAGACTTCTTGCGCGACCTTAAACTTCTCATATTCAATAGTACTGCCTTTAAAATAAGAAACAATTTGATCGCACAGCTAAATTCAATGAAGGTGCAAAACACGGTAACTCGCATGGAACATGGAGCAAGGTTTTCAATATATTAGCTGCGGAATGATTTGTATCTGACAGCAGCTTTTGTGTCTACAGTACAGCTACTCGCTTCTTCTGATATAAAATGACAAGCAATAGTTAAGTAATTTTCATTATTCCTTTTTTTGCTTGGTTTTCCGACGGGGTAGGAATATGATGTATTGTGGAACGATTTTTTCACAAGGGATGACGAAAAATCGTTCCACAATACATAAGTATCTATATCTTTAGCTTAAGGGCCGTTTACTCAACCTCTGATTAACGCTAACTCTATGAGAGGGTGAAGTCACAAACAAATTTTATCTTTTGTCTATACACGGATGAGTCATCTAACCGAGTTTTTCGTCCATAAAATATCCTTTTTGTTTCACATGAAAGAAATCGCTAAAAATAAGGTTTTTATCAGATATCCTTGATATTACGTTAACAATTAAACGGGCTAATTTAAAAAAAAATAAAGCGTTTCTGATTTTTACAAGTTTTTATAAAAAACTTAATTTGAAAATCAAAACTTTTTCAAAAATCGCAAAAAATTAAAAATTTTACATTGACCAGATGTCATTTAGCGAGGTGTGGTTCAATTACTACAAGTTGTATATTGTTAGAAGCGTAACTCCAGCGAACATAATTTTTGAATAAAGTGATAACAAAAAACACAAAATTACCGTTATCTCAAAAACGTAACCATACAAAAAATTAAAAATTAAAAAAAAAAATTGTTCTGTGCTCAGCAGGCCCATACCTATCCTCCCCCATAACTGAAATTCTTCGTTTTTTGGTTTTTTGATTTATTTAAAGCATAGTGTATTCTACATTAATAAAATATTTAAACAGTGTGCCGTTTGATTATCGGTATTTTACATTAATGAAATGTATACACAAAGTGCCTTATGTACTAGTCAGCGCCAAAGATGCTAAAAGACAAATGTACTACTTTTAGTTTTATTACTATAACGTTTTCAAGTCAAATGAAACCTTTTTCAAATCAAGTGCAAATTTTAAATTGAAAAAGGTTTAATTTAACTAAAAAATGCTATATATATAAGTGAAGTATTTAATTCCTATTTGTTGTTCTTTTGTTAATTAATTAATGTAATGCGTTAAAAAAAAAATAAAGACTTTGAAAAGGAAAATGTAAACAAAACCATCCCTCTTTTTAACACGCTTTTATTAGTTTCACCTGTATGTATGTATGTATGTATGTAATTTCTAGCTGCTGTCTAAATATATGCAACATATTTACTAATGAGATTATGTTATAACCACCGCTATGTTCCAACAGATGGCGCGCGTGTATTTATATTTTTTAAAATATTCACTTATTTAAGGTTTAATTTAACCAGAAAATGCTATATACATACATAGAGAAAAAAGTACAATGGTTTTTTCAACCAACTTCTTGTTGTTTTATTGGTTGATTTATTCATGTCAAAAGGAAAAAATATAATATGTACATTTTCATTGTACCATTAACCAATATTTTGGTAACAATCAATATCAAACAGAAAGTTGGTTTCCCCAACATGTATATTTGTTATATTAACGAAAATATTGGTTAATTCATATCTAAAAAAAGTAAAAATATTTACGAAGCTTTATGGCTTCGGCTCTGTTGTTACCATCGCCTTCAAAACCGTTTGTGCTTGACGAAGTTGAATGGCTGGACCCGAATTGTAGAGAGCGAGAGAGTGAGTATTTGGAAGTTTCTTTGTTATTCAGTTAACATATTAACACTCTCTTATAGATCATACATAGCAGTGCTGCTACTGGCATAAAAATATAAGCAACAAATTGTTTAATAGTAACAAGAAATTGGTTGAAGATTTGAACGAACATTTTGTTATATCAACAAATATCATGGTTAATATAACCAAAAACACTGTCTAGTATATCAACAATGGTAATGGTAATATTAGACAAGTGTGAAAGTAGTACTATTAACCAACTTTTGGTTGATTTTTCTCTCAGTGTAAGTGAAGTATCTAATTCTTATTTGATCTTTCATTTAATTATTGTTTTGCGTAAAAAATTAAAGACTTTTTGGAAAGAAAACTGTAAACAAAAACATCCCTCTTTTTATTTTAGTGAAATATTCATAAAAAACTATCGATAGTATCGATAGTTTTTTTTTCGACTATCGAAACTATCGAGTGGTCCGACTATCGATGGTTTTGCAGCTCTATGGTTTATGGCCAAAAAAAAGTATAAGAAACCGGGAAGGTTTTGGAGATATTCCACAACATGTGTACCAGGGTAACCCTATAACGGGTTCGTACGATATGGGTATCAAATGAAAGTTGTTGACGAGTGCTTGAACAAGGTGTAGTTATTGGTCCCATATAAGACCCCGTATTCGAGGTATTTCCTGAAATATGAACCAGGTGTGACCCCAAACGTTTTTTTCTACAAAATGGGTATCAAATAAAAAATGTTGGTGCGTATTTAAAAAAGAGGTGATTTTCAAGACCCTATGCGACCCGTTTTCCGAGATATCGACCAAAATGTGGACCAGGGGTGACCCTAGAAAGTCTGGAGGGATAGAATCGGCATAGGGATAGGGCTAGAGATATGGATAGGGATAGGTTTGTGGATAGGGATAAGCATAGGGATAGGGGTAGGGATATGGATAGGGATAGGGATAGCGATAGGGATAGGGATAGCGATAGGGATAGGGATAGGGATTAGCGATTAAGGTTCGGGATTAGGGATCAGGGATCAGCGATTAGGGATTAGGGATAGGGATAGGGATAGGGATAGGGATAGGGATAGGGATAGGGATAGGGATAGGGATAGGGATAGGGATTGGGATAGGGATAGGGATAGAGATAGGGATAGGGATAGGGGTTTTTTTCCACTATCGATGGTTATCTCTATTCATTCTTGTAGTATTGTCCCCAGAGAAGAATACTGAATGTTAGGGAGGAGTTGGATTTCGATACCAAATTGGTCAAATTAATACCCCAGCGGGTTAGGGGGCTTAGAATATACCCGTGGTAAGGAATGTCTGTCGTAAGAGGCGACTAAAATCCACGCTTCTAACGATATATAACTTGTAGTAATTGAACCACACCTCGCTAAATGACATCTGGTCAATGTCAAAATTTTTAATTTTTTCCGATTTTTGAAAGTTTTGATTTTCAAATTAAGTTTTTTATAAAAACTTGTAAAAATCAGAAAAGTTTTATTTTTTAAAAATTAGCCCGTTTAATTGTTAACGTAATATCAAGGATATCTGATAAAAACATTATTGTTAGCGATTTCTTTCATGTGAAACAAAAAGGATAGTTTATGGACTAAAAACTCGGTTATATGACTCATCCGTGTATAGGGCGTCGTTTTACAACTTTTTTTTTTGCAAAACACTATAGACTTCTTGCGCGACCTTAAACTTCTCATATTCAATAGTACTGCCTTTAAAATAAGAAACAATTTGATCGCACAGCTAAATTCAATGAAGGTGCAAAACACGGTAACTCGCATGGAACATGGTGCAAGGTTTCCAATATATTAGCTGCGGAATGATTTGTATCTGACAGCAGCTTTTGTGTCTACAGTACAGCTACTCGCTTCTTCTGATATAAAATGACAAGCAATAGTTAAGTAATTTTCATTATTCCTTTTTTTGCTTGGTTTTCCGACGGGGTAGGAATATGATGTATTGTGGAACGATTTTTTCACAAGGGATGACGAAAAATCGTTCCACAATACATAAGTATCTATATCTTTAGCTTAAGGGCCGTTTACTCAACCTCTGATTAACGCTAACTCTATGAGAGGGTGAAGTCACAAACAAATTTTATCTTTTGTCTATACACGGATGAGTCATCTAACCGAGTTTTTCGTCCATAAAATATCCTTTTTGTTTCACATGAAAGAAATCGCTAAAAATAAGGTTTTTATCAGATATCCTTGATATTACGTTAACAATTAAACGGGCTAATTTAAAAAAAAATAAAGCGTTTCTGATTTTTACAAGTTTTTATAAAAAACTTAATTTGAAAATCAAAACTTTTTCAAAAATCGCAAAAAATTAAAAATTTTACATTGACCAGATGTCATTTAGCGAGGTGTGGTTCAATTACTACATTTGTACTACTACAAGTTGTATATTGTTAGAAGCGTAACTCCAGCGAACATAATTTTTGAATAAAGTGATAACAAAAAACACAAAATTACCGTTATCTCAAAAACGTAACCATACAAAAAATTAAAAATTAAAAAAAAAAATTGTTCTGTGCTCAGCAGGCCCATACCTATCCTCCCCCATAACTGAAATTCTTCGTTTTTTGGTTTTTTGATTTATTTAAAGCATAGTGTATTCTACATTAATAAAATATTTAAACAGTGTGCCGTTTGATTATCGGTATTTTACATTAATGAAATGTATACACAAAGTGCCTTATGTACTAGTCAGCGCCAAAGATGCTAAAAGACAAATGTACTACTTTTAGTTTTATTACTATAACGTTTTCAAGTCAAATGAAACCTTTTTCAAATCAAGTGCAAATTTTAAATTGAAAAAGGTTTAATTTAACTAAAAAATGCTATATATATAAGTGAAGTATTTAATTCCTATTTGTTGTTCTTTTGTTAATTAATTAATGTAATGCGTTAAAAAAAAAATAAAGACTTTGAAAAGGAAAATGTAAACAAAACCATCCCTCTTTTTAACACGCTTTTATTAGTTTCACCTGTATGTATGTATGTATGTATGTAATTTCTAACTGCTGTCTAAATATATGCAACATATTTACTAATGAGATTATGTTATAACCACCGCTATGTTCCAACAGATGGCGCGCGTGTATTTATATTTTTTAAAATATTCACTTATTTAAGGTTTAATTTAACCAGAAAATGCTATATACATACATAGAGAAAAAAGTACAATGGTTTTTTCAACCAACTTCTTGTTGTTTTATTGGTTGATTTATTCATGTCAAAAGGAAAAAATATAATATGTACATTTTCATTGTACCATTAACCAATATTTTGGTAACAATCAATATCAAACAGAAAGTTGGTTTCCCCAACATGTATATTTGTTATATTAACGAAAATATTGGTTAATTCATATCTAAAAAAAGTAAAAATATTTACGAAGCTTTATGGCTTCGGCTCTGTTGTTACCATCGCCTTCAACACCGTTTGTGCTTGACGAAGTTGAATGGCTGGACCCGAATTGTAGAGAGCGAGAGAGTGAGTATTTGGAAGTTTCTTTGTTATTCAGTTAACATATTAACACTCTCTTATAGATCATACATAGCAGTGCTGCTACTGGCATAAAAATATAAGCAACAAATTGTTTAATAGTAACAAGAAATTGGTTGAAGATTTGAACGAACATTTTGTTATATCAACAAATATCATGGTAATATAACCAAAAACACTGTCTAGTATATCAACAATGGTAATGGTAATATTAGACAAGTGTGAAAGTAGTACTATTAACCAACTTTTGGTTGATTTTTCTCTCAGTGTAAGTGAAGTATCTAATTCTTATTTGATCTTTCATTTAATTATTGTTTTGCGTAAAAAATTAAAGACTTTTTGGAAAGAAAACTGTAAACAAAAACATCCCTCTTTTTATTTTAGTGAAATATTCATAAAAAACTATCGATAGTATCGATAGTTTTTTTTTCGACTATCGAAACTATCGAGTGGTCCGACTATCGATGGTTTTGCAGCTCTATGGTTTATGACCAAAAAAAAGTATAAGAAACCGGGAAGGTTTTGGAGATATTCCACAACATGTGTACCAGGGTAACCCTATAACGGGTTCGTACGATATGGGTATCAAATGAAAGTTGTTGACGAGTGCTTGAACAAGGTGTAGTTATTGGTCCCATATAAGACCCCGTATTCGAGGTATTTCCTGAAATATGAACCAGGTGTGACCCCAAACGTTTTTTTCTACAAAATGGGTATCAAATAAAAAATGTTGGTGCGTATTTAAAAAAGAGGTGATTTTCAAGACCCTATGCGACCCGTTTTCCGAGATATCGACCAAAATGTGGACCAGGGGTGACCCTAGAAAGTCTGGAGGGATAGAATCGGCATAGGGATAGGGCTAGAGATATGGATAGGGATAGGTTTGTGGATAGGGATAAGCATAGGGATAGGGGTAGGGGTAGGGATATGGATAGGGATAGGGATAGCGATAGGGATAGGGATAGGGATTAGCGATTAAGGTTCGGGATTAGGGATTAGGGATTAGGGATCAGGGATTAGGGATTAGAGATTAGGGATCAGGGATCAGCGATTAGGGATTAGGGATAGGGATAGGGATAGGGATTGGGATAGGGATAGAGATAGGGATAGGGATAGGGATAGGGATTGGGATTGGGATTGGGATAGGGATAGGGATAGGGATAGGGATAGGGATAGGGATAGGGATAGGGATAGGGATAGGGATAGGGATAGGGATAGGGATAGGGATAGGGATAGGGATAGGGATAGGGATAGGGATAGGGATAGCGATAGGGATAGCGATAGGGATAGCGATAGGGATAGGGATAGCGATAGGGATATGGATATGGATATGGATATGGATATGGATATGGATATGGATATGGATATGGATATGGATAGGGATAGGGATAGGGATAGGGATAAGGATAAGGATAAGGATAAGGATAAGGATAAGGATAAGGATAAGGATAAGGATAGGGATAAGGATAAGGATAAGGATAAGGATAAGGATAAGGATAGGGATAGGGATAGGGATAGGGATAGGGATAGGGATAGGGATAGGGGTAGGGGTAGGGATAGAGATTGGGATTGGGATAGGGATAGGGATAGGGATAGAGATAGAAATAGTGATAGGTACATGGATAGGGATTAGCGATTAGGGATTCGGGATTTGGGATTTGGGATTAGAGATTAGGGATTAGGGATTAGGGATTAGGGATTAGGGATTAGGGATAGGGATAGGGATAGGGATAGGGATAGGGATAGGGATAGGGATAGGGATAGGGATAGGGATAGGGATAGGGATAGGGATAGGGATAGGGATAGGGATAGGGATAGGGATAGGGATAGGGATAGGGATAGGGATAGGGATAGGGATAGGGATAGGGATAGGAATAGCAATAGGAATAGAAATAGGAATATTAATAGGAATAGGGATAGGGTTAGCGATAGGAATAGGGATAGGGATTAGGGATTAGGGATAGGAATACGGCAACACGGTAATCTAGGACTTTTCCTTTAGGCTTTATAGGAATAAATTTTAGGCAGAACAACGTCTGGCGGGTCAGCTAGTTCTAATAATAAAAATAGTAAAAGCATTCAAAACAGCTGAATTCTGCGGTTCGCCATGTTATTAAAAATGCGAAGAACTTCGTTCAGATCAACCGATTTTGTTCTCTTTTTCTCAAAGGCGAGAAATACCATACCAGCCATTCTCTCGTGACTAATTGACAGCCTTTGAGGCCTATTGATTGCAGTTATGGGCCCGTCAGAATGAACACTGTATCAATTAATTATTAAGTGAACCATTATATATATGCAAGTGAATTGAGAAAATAATACATCACTCAAAGCGCGGTTAGCGTGGAGAGAACAAAGGAAAAAAAAAAAAAACCCCTACCCCTACCCCTATCCATATCCCTACCCCTGTCCCTATGCCGATTCTATCCCTCCCTCTAGGGTCACACCCCTGGTCCACATTTTGGTCGATATCTCGGAAAACGGGTCGCATGGGGTCTTGAAAATCACCTCTTTTTTAAATACTCACCAACATTTTTTATTTGATACCCATTTTGTAGGAAACCCGTTTGGGGTACACCTGGTTCATATTTCAGTAAATACCTCGAATACGGGGTCTTATATGGGACCAATAACTACACCTTGTTCAAGCACTCGTCAACACCTTTCATTTGATACCCATATCGTACGAACCCGTTATAGGGTTACCCTGGTCCACATTTTGTGGAATATCTGCAAAACCTTCCCAGTTTCTTATACTTTTTTTGGCCATAAACCATGTCGGGCTCAATCGAAAACTACGTGCAAAATTTCATTTAATTCAGTCCAGCCGTTCTGGAGTTAAATCATCAGGGAAGAAAATGCGACTTATTTTCATATAATAGATAAGTTTGCAGAAACAATAAACTTAAATGGTACTTTTGGTCGTATCTATTTACTCGTATCGCCCACCCGGTACTCACTCGCACTTAGACGTGGATCTCCACATTTAAATCTGGAAGCTGAACCATATTGTTGGCTTATTCTAAATGAGTATTGCTTATGTACTGTCACAATAATTATGTGTCAACAAGTAGGCATTAAATGTACGTAACTGACCTAGAAAAAAGTGATATACATGCTGATTGATTTTGGAAGCCATGCCTCGATGTCAGATTAATTGTGATACATTATTTACTTCTGCCCTACCTTAAACCAACGCTGCCCTACCTTAAATTTAAGTCTAGGTACGGCCGGCCGCGGCCCTGCCTATCCCTATCCCTATAGCTATTCCTATTCCTATCCCTATTCCTATTCCTATTCCTATTCCTATTCCTATCCCTATCCCTATCCCTATCCCTATCCCTATCCCTATCCCTATCCCTATCCATATCCATATCCTTATTCCTATCCTTATCCCTATCCCTATCTCTATCCCTATCCCTATTCCTATTCCTATCGCTAACCCTATCCCTATTCCTATTCCTATTCCTATTCCTATTCCTGTTCCTATTCCTATTCCTATTCCTATTCCTATTCCTATCCCTATTCCTATTCCTATTCCTATTCCTATTCCTATTCCTATTCCTATTCCTGTTCCTATTTCTATTCCTATTCCTATTCCTATTCCTATGCCTATGCCTATCCCTATCCCTATCCCTATCCCTATCCCTGTCCCTGTCCCTATCCCTATCCCTATCCCTATCCCTATCCCTATCCCTATCCCTATCCATATCCCTATCCCTATCCCTATCCCTATCCCTATCCCTATCCCTATCCCTATCCCTATCCCTATCCCTATCCCTATCCCTATCTCTATCCCTATCCCTATCCCTATCCCTAATCCCGAATCCCTAATCCCTATCCATATACCTATCCATATCTCTAGCCCTATCCCTATGCCTATTCTATCCCTCCAGACTTTCTAGGGTCACCCCAGGTCCACAATTTGGTCGATATCTCGGAAAACGGGTCGCATAGGGTCTTGGAAATCACCTCTTTTTTAAATACTCACCAACACCTCTTATTTGATACCCATTTTGTAGAAAACCCGTTTGGGGTCACACCTGGTTCATATTTCAGGAAATACCTCGAATACGGGGTCTTATATGGGATCAATAACTACACCATGTTCAAGCACTCGTCAACACCTTTCATTTGATACCCATATCGTACGAACCCGTTATAGGGTACCCTGGTCCACATTTTGTGGAATATCTCCAAAACCTTCTCGGATTCTTATACTTTTTTTGGCCATAAACCATGTCGGGCTCAATCGAAAACTACGTGCAAAATTTCATTTAATTCAGTCCAGCCGTTCTGGAGTTAAATCATCAGGGAGGAAAATGCGACTTATTTTTATATAATAGATTTAATAATTTTTCATCGAAGGAAATCAATTTAATTTATTTAATGTCAAACGCCCGACTTTTAGTAGAGGAATGTTCTACTCAGGCGCTATACTGTGTTGCAATGAACATACTATATTACAAAAACTTTACGATCAAACGCTTGAGGTCTGCGATTTGCTCCATATATTTACATATACATATATCTACTCACTTGTCAAAAGCGTGACCGACCGAACGCCAAATTGCGATTCTGGCATTAGTCTTTCGAGGGCCGCCACAGGGCGTTTCCGTACTTTTTTTGATAGTAAAAAGCGCTGGCTCGATATTCAATTTAGACCTATGGTTTTTTGGTCAAAAATGCTTGAAATGACTCAAAATTTCATAATCGCGATATGCCTTTGATGCAAAAAATTTTACCCGCCCTAATACACAATGTCTGTTTCAAGGGAGCCCATTTTCTTTGTTATTCTGCGTCTTCTAACCACAACTTTCTGTTCACTTTCATCCGGAATTGACAAAATGAAATTTGTTATCTGTACATCCTATCTATATGTAAAATTAGTCGCTGATTCCGAAAATCGGGTTCATTTTTCATTCTATGAAAAGGTTTTTGTGATATCGGCAATTTACCGTTATTTGGCCAATGGCTCCACTTAATGCAGTATGTCTCTTTAACACATTGAGCCATAGAATGAAAAATGAACCCGATTTTCGGAATCAGCGACTAATTTTACATATAGATAGGATGTACAGACAACAAATTTCATTTTGTGATCCAGTGTAATCCTTGTAAATTTTACTTATAAGGTTTTTAATCAATAAATTCATAATTGTATGTATATATTTTTTCTTAGGATTGTCATGGATCGCCAAAACATCCACATTCTGCACCCATTCAAGATGATACTCAAAATTACAATATTATAGATGGTGAACAAAATGCAACACATACCTGGGTAGAGTTTTCCCGAAAAGTTGAAACTTGTGATCCCTACGATCTGCCATTGCGGGTAAGTTTAAATCTAGTCTATTATACCCAATATATTTTTTTAAATCTGGAAGATATTTTTTTTTCTATTGGGGTTTAAATCGGTTTCTCATTGGTTATGTGTAGGGCAACAGGAAATATGCCCTAAAAAATTCCCTTTTAGCGCTAAAAATATGTCCTTCAAAATACGGTTTAAGTGCTAAAAATATGCTCTTAAAACTTGGTTTAAGCTCTGAAAATATGCCCTTAAATTTTTTTTTATATCTATTATATAAGATCTTTATGAAATTTTCACAGTAGATTCATATGGTATATGCGGTGATAGGTGATGGTGATAGGGTATACAGACTTTCGGAAAAGTGGGAACTACCCGGAATATAGGCCCAAATGTGGACCCAGAGTGACCCAGCAAGTCTTTGAGCAATATTGGTATCAAATAAAAGGTGCTGAGCACGCCTTCAACATAGAGATATTTTCATTGCGGGTCCCGAGATATGGGTCAAAACGTGCACCCGAGTGGCCCCGGAAAGTTTCTGAGCGATATTAGTATCAAATGAAAGCTGTTGAGGAGACTTTAACAAAAAGCTCTTTAAATAGTTATGCCTAGGCTGCTTTCCAAGATATGGGTCAAAGCATGGACCGGGATGACCCCTGAATGCTTCCGAGCGATATTGGTAGCAAATGTAAGGCGTTGAGTAGGGCTTCAACCTACAGCGGTTTTCAACGTGATTTCTAAGTCGGTTTCCCAGAAATGGCTCAAATAGTGAGCTCAGATGATGATGGACGGTCTCGATAATGTAAAGATAAAGGTAACGGTAAAGGTAAAGGTAAAGGTAAAGGTAAAGGTAAAGGTAAAGGTAAAGGTAAAGGTAAAGGTAAAGGTAAAGGTAAAGGTAAAGGTAAAGGTAAAGGTAAAGGTAAAGGTAAAGGTAAAGGTAAAGGTAAAGGTAAAGGTAAAGGTAAAGGTAAAGGTAAGGGTAAAAGTAAAGGTAAAAGTAAAGGTAAAAGTAAAAGTAAAGGGAAATGGGAAAAACTTTTTTGGTCGCTGCGAAGCGGGACGGGTATTTGCTAGTACTTAATAAAAACATATACGGCATAGTAGGTTGTGGGCTCACCTTTCATGCAAGAGGTTCCAGCTTCAAACCGGGCAGGGACAAATATCTAAAATTTGTTTTAAATAAAATTAGAATTTGTAATAAAAAAAAATATTTTTATTAAAGGTACATATTTATGTTTTTATAGGTACAAAAAACGAAATAAAAAATTAACATTTTATTAAATTAGAATATTTTTTGCAACAAAAAATTATTTTTATTAAAGGTAAATTTTTATATTTTTATAGGTTTATTTTTTTCTATTCAACCACCAGAATCGTTAAAGCTCACAGACGCTTCTGCAATTACACAGTGCATGCATATTTTTACATTTCTCCCATTCTCCTATTGGGCAAATTTACAAATTTTTTAGCACATTTGGATGAAGCATTGCGGAAATTATTAAATTCGCCTTGAACTTGTCACACAAAGACGAATGGCAAATGGTATGCGCATATACAAAACAAAGTAGGTAGAGTAAAAAATTTAAATAAAAACTATTTTACGAGCGAGACGCAAACATATGACGAAATAATTGCTAAAATATGCGTATATAGCAAAATATGCAAATAAGTCAAGATATGCAAAAAAAAAGCCTTTTTGACCTTAAAATGCAAAAATATGCCCTAATAAGTTAGGCTTATTCTCTTCGTCTTGAGCTAAAACGCCGATATATATTTATGATTTGTAAATAAGTCTGCATATTTCCTGTTGTCCTAGTTATGTGTATGTAGTTTATTTATTATATTTGATTTGATTTGAAAATAATTCGAGAACCTGCCCTTTTCTAAAATCTCTAAAATTAGAGGATGATGCGAGAAACTGCTGATAATAAAAGCGATCTCACACAATATTGAACATAATTCTCAAACCGAGAAAATTATAAGTTAATGAGATTCTAAGAAGAGAAGATAATTCGCAAATACCTTTTTTATAATCAGACTCCAATTGAATTCTAGTTTAGCTTTCTATCTTCGTTTTCGATTAGAGCAGGGATGGGCGCCGCAAGGCACATAAACGCAGCAGAGGGGCGATCATGGGCTTTCGTGGGCACTGCATAATTTCCGGGGAAAGGGGAGCTAACTGTGTAACCTAAATCAAACGCCAGTCGTCAATTTAACGCACGCACGCAAATTTTTCATATGCGTTGAACCGAAATTGACTTGCGTGCGTGTTCAGATAAAGAAATAGAAAAATACAGAAAATCAGAGAAAATCTTGTTATTTTGTGGAATATGTACCTAACAGATACGATATCAAAAGTAAGTGTCAATTTTTTTGCAAACAATCACCCACAATGCTTAATTTCAACTGTCACGCAAAACAAAAATTGGGCGTCGAATTTGCTTTTTACGCACGCCGTTCAATTTCGGTTACTCCCATACAAGTTGTATGGGCATGAGAAATTTTTGACAGTAAATTGACGGCGTGCGTTTGATTTAGGTTACACAGTAAGGCGATATCGAAGTTGATGTACACTCCGCCTTAAGTGATGTTCATCGCACAGCGCGTACGGAAACACTAAAAATGAAAACCACATTGTTTTATATAGAGAGAGGAATTCACCAATAATAAAATGTGCAGTGTTGCCGCTAAAAAATTTCGAAAAGTGGCCAAAAAAGTAAAAAAAGTGTTTCCCAAATTTTTTTTTAGCTAGAAACACATTTTTATATATTTTTGTGGTTTATTTAATGCTTAAAGCAATTTGCAAGCGGTTTGTACCCTTGGTCTTAAATAGTGAAAGTTTTGAAAATAATCTTTCTGCTGATGTACTGGTGGCAGCGTTATCATATTTGCAACAAATTCACAACTAGTTCTCATTTAAGTTGTTTTTCATTCCCCCACGTTGTGCGAAAACTCTTCTATTTCGGTTTGTTAAAACAATTTTCTTGCATTCTAAAAATTTTTACTCCCAAATAACTTTTTCGGGGTTTTCCTTCGCAGCGGAGAATTGCTAATGAAAAGTGGAAAGGTAACAAATAGGCTTTTTTATGTGAATTTTATATGAGCTATTGGCCAGCTTTTAATTAAGAAAAATTTAAAAAAATTTTTTGGTAGAGGTTATGGATCCATTTCGGAGACCACCACATCCCCTCATCAGACTTCTTCAGGCGGCCTCAACCGAGGATCGAACTGAAGTCGTTTCGATTGGTAAGCCAATAGCATCCCATTGAGCTACCACCGCCGCCAGCTTTGTTTTGCTTAATTCTCAATTTTCCTTTTATTACAATTTACATACCAACAACAGTAGCAGAAAACGGCCATGTAAAAACAAACGTAAAAAAGTTTTTTTTATATTTAAGAAAAAAACTAAAAAATATTTATTACATTATAGGTTTGAAAGTAAAAAAGGACCAAAAGTGGCCCAAATGTTAAAAAGGTTCAAATATTGCATATTTTCAAAAAGTTGGGTTCCGGTAGCCTGGCTCTTAAAAAAGGTTCAAATTGTCACTTTAGTGGCCTCAGCGGCAATTCTGTACAATCGCTGATTTTGCAGTTTCTTTCTCGCTACTGCTTTCGAACTCCGATGCCATTTACTTCATTATGCTATGGTTATGGTTACAATCTTGATTGCCAATCAAAATCGGAAACATTTCGTGATTGGTGAGAGGTGGTTACGCTTACATTGATGATTGGAGCGCACATACACAACATAACACGTGATAATTACTGAGCACATACACAACATAACACATTATTACCTCTGAAACCTCGTTTGCTGGCTGCCTGTTTCACACAGCAAGTTTGCTGGATGTGAGTCCGAAAATTCTCTCACCGTCGGAGTGCACAACAACAATTACACGGTGCTCGACCAGCTTGATTGGTAGCATAACCAGGCCATTAGTGTCATAATTTAAAAAAACCAATTTATGTCTTCTTCGCTATATATGGAAGTAAGCTACTATACTAAAGCAACAATATTTTTTAAATAAAGCCCTTAATTTTCATCTATGACCATAAAATTTCATAACAAATAAATAACACTGATTCTCACTACTAAGTATCGATTCAGAAAATTGTGTTGTGTCGTTTTAGAAGCAAGTGTGCTTGTGCTTTTGGCATGTACATTAAGGTGGAGTGAAAACATATGGAGCTTTTTTTTTGTTTTTTTTTTTGAACGTACCAATGAAAAGTTGCCTTAATGAACCCCACAAAATTTTATGGCCATAGGATGACATTTTCAACTGCCCCCAGCCCCGCAAAGTTGAAAGCACGATCTGGTACAAATATGAAATTTTGAAAATTATAAAAGCAAAAAACCAAGTATGAGGATTGATAAACATGGCTAAGCTGAGTATTAAAGTGACTTTTTTTTTGGAAACAACAACAACAAAAGTTATTAAAGGTCAAAGTTTATATTATGCATTCTTTAAATTGCAATTACTTAAAAACTACTGAACCGATTTCGAATATTTTTATACCATTCGATAGGTATTTTGATTCCCTTTAATTTCTTATACATTTTACAGTGCGTTCCATAAAACCCCCCAGCGGGGGTCAACCCCCTTTTACCCACCTTACTTTTCATATATAAAATGTATACCAAATTTAAGGGAAAATACATGCGAGTAGGTCAATAAAATTTTACAGGCTTATTTCTGGGATAGGAAGGTGCCGTTCTGGCTTTGGAACAAATTGAATTTCCAAAGAAAAAAAATTGGCCCCACCTTAATGTACATATGTATATATATATATATGCTCTCTTGTTCTCAATACCGAATATGCATTAGCGCGCTCAATATTGGTTGATATTGGTTGCCACTATCCTAAAAAAATGTTGATAATAATTCCCAACAAAATAACCAAAAAATTACAAACAGACTAACAAATTATCGCCTTCATAATTCGAATGATAAAAGAAACTTAAAAGAAGTACACCTGCTTTGGTTTACAAAAAAAAATTATCTGAAACGTAAATCACATCTATGAATGAATTTTGTTTGTAGTTCGTTTGATTTTTCTTTGGTCATAGCTTTAGTAGAAATTAAAAAAAAAACATTTTTAACATTAACAAATTAAGTATACCTTAGAATAATTTTATGATATTGAAAAAGAAAAATACTAAAATCATTTGATAGTTACCAAATTACCAACCGCAAAAAAATACCTATTTTGGAATTAATTACCAAGTGTGGCAACCATATGCTCAGTTTGAGTTCGTCCTTCTCCCCACCAGCTGGTACATTTACCTATTTCACCATCCCCATGCAATGAGCCGACGCGACCCGTACGGGTAAATACCCATATGGGCTCAATCGCCCATGGCTGGATTAGAGAATAGTTTGAGAATTACACTAGTTGTCTAATGTAGTCGCCACAAATTTTCTAACGTTAGAGATTGTGTTTGCTGGGGACTTTAATAAGCTAAATTTTTTTTATTGTTTGTGCTGTTGTTGTTATAAGCCAGATCATAATAATAATATAATACTCTGGCACTATTATAACTCTGACGAGTTTTATGGCCGAGCTTCTCTCCCAATTCGAGGTGTGCTCCTTAACTTGAGGTTTTTTCCTGCCAATTGGGTGGACCTACAGTTTTTTTGGTGTTTGGCCGGACTGGGGTTAGAACCCGAGCTCTCTGGTATGGCAGGCGAACACTCTACCCACTGCACCACATCGGCTATAAGCCAGATGCTTTCGTATATTGTGATTTTTGCTATTTTAACTTTTAATGCGCTACTCAGTGATCTTATCTTATAATATAATAGTACTTGCGGAATTTAGTCAAAACATAATCAACATTAGATGACCTGAAAAATTTAGATAGTGTAATTTAGCGTATTTTATTTTATTTTCATCTTCTTTTTGCTTTTTTGTTTGGTCTAGTTCATAGCTGTCCAAATGCGACTCATGTGAGCAATGAGAGTAAGCACTTGTGTACGTATACTCACCGATTGTCACTACTACAGACAAATAAAGAGCGTAAAACGAGCGCTTACGATGGGACTGGGCGATCGCCGATTAGCAAAAATAATTAAGTTGCCTTCGACTGGCATGAAAGCAAGTGGTCGCTAGCTGGTCTTAGCTTGAAATTCTTTTGTTCTACCCTGCAAAAAATGCGATCACTCCGGGATACATCCGGGACAACTCGCAAGGGAGCATGCGATTACTACCCATTTGTATCTCTTTATATGGGTTGAAGTGTTCTCTTTTGTTTGAGCATGTCCTATGAAGAGACTAATTGTACCCAGTTTGTACCCGAACGGGTAGCAAAAGCGCACAATTGTACCCGTTTTGTACCCGAACAGGTAGCAAAAGCGACACATCCATTTGTGCGACTAATTGTACCCGTTTGATACCCTTTCGGGTACAATTCGTCTACAATTAGTATACATATGTACCCGTTCGGGTACAATTGGGAACAATTGTAGACTAATTGTACCCGAAAGAGAGCGCTCCCGGACAAATCTTTTTAGAGACTCGTCGCACACTTTTTTACAGGGTAATTACAGATGCCAAACAACAAACAAAAGTACGAGAAGTTTGCATATAACGAGGGTACACAAATACATATGTATGTGTATACGTACGTTGTTTCATAATTTCGCGAAGCGTGCGCGCATGACCCCGCTTGCTCAACATCTGCATGCAGACTGATTATTTTAATAATTTTTCACTTTGGCATACGGTAGGCGCACCAACACACATTCATTTTTCGGTCGTTGCTTGATTGTGGCAGTCATGGAGGAACAATAAAGGAGAATGCATAAGATCAGCTGACTTCTTCTTCAATCTTCATAAACACACACGAACACAAGCATTTTTTTGTTGACATATTCCACACACACACGCACCCTAGCATTTGTGTGGCCCCTACATCTGTCAAATTCTTCTACATTCCTCTTTGCATGACACTTCTCGGCCCACTATGTATGAAGGTATGTCGTTATGCATTCTCCTTTATTGTTCCTCCATGGTGGCAGTGAATCGCATTTGGACAGCCCTGGTCTAGTTATATACACCAGGGTAGGAAGAAACTCCGAGTATGTGTGAGTGAGTGAGGAAACTCCTCCTCACGACGTGCTGTGGAGTGGCCGTTTGCGTTTCACACTCCTCTAGAACGCGGAGTGACAGTTTTGTTTGTTTCTTGACTCCTTTTGAAGGAGTGAGGTTCGAAGGAGCCGTTCACGCTACGTGTGTGGAGTGAGCCGCCGTAGGTTTCCTCTTCTCACGGTGTAATGTGTGGGAGCGTGGGAGTGAGGAACGCGCGATGACGCTGCATTAGAATGCATACATACCAGGTGTGCGCAGCTAGTGGGGCAATTGTCCGACAAATTGAGAACCAAATTCACACAAATTATTGCGCTCTTTGTTTGCTTCGCTTGTGTGAGCGCTACGATCGTACGATCAATTAAGCGGACATGGGCAAAGAGAGCTCTTTGTGCTGCGAGCGTAAAAAATGTATACGTACACAAATTGAGAGCATAATTATTTCAGCGAGAAAACGATTCAGTTCGCCTTCAACAGTGATGGAAGCAGGTTGATGCCTTTTTTTGTCGGTAACAACAGTGGGCGACTGATGTATGAAATTTTTTTAAAATGTTTAAGATTGGTTGGGAAATTTATTATTTTTTTATTTTAAATATTCTCAATAGTGTTAAATGTAGCCATTTGAAATCAAATGAAGTATAATTTTTTATACCATTTTCAACTCTTTAAAATTGAAAATGGGTTAATTTTGTATGCTTTTATATTGAAATTGCAATTAATTCAAATGTGAATCGAAATCAATCAACATTTTTTTTTTTATTAAATTTGTATCTACAAACATACCTATTTTTAATATAACCTCTATTTTCATGCCATAAAATCTGATATAATTAAATTTTCATCAACACACGGTTACGAAAATTTTTTGAAATTTGCCTCACTGTGCAATTTTAAGCACACTACTACATGCTCACGCTCTCTGCTTGTTCGCTTGTGGTGGTGCCCATGCTTGATTAAGTGATGTCGTTTGTTTCTGTTTAGTGCAGTGATAGGCAAAATTGAAATGCAACTGTATTAGTGAGAGCGCCGTAATAGCGCAAATCAATTTCGTTTAGTCGCTTGCTGGCCCTCAATGAATGCGGTCGTTTATAAAAACGACAAGCGTGCGTACATATGTATAAGTAATTATGCTTTTACATATATAAATATGCGCAATCAAGCGACATTCACCCACGATGTTGCTACGCCACTTGCTGAGCGGCGACTAAATCGTTTACAAAAGAAAGAGCGTAACGTGTCTGTGTGATTTGAGCGCGATCAATTGATCTATGAAACGCCTATCACTGGTTTAGTGCAGGGCTGTCCAAATGCGATTCACTACCACAATCAAGCAGCGACCGAAAAATGAATGTGTGTTGGTGCGCCTACCGTATGCCAAAGTGAAAAATTACTAAAAATAATCAGTCTGCTTGCAGATGTTGAGCGAGCAGGGTCACGTGCGCACGCTTTGCGAAATTATGAAACAACACAAATATACACGTACATATTTACATTTGTGTACACACGTTATATGCAAGATCTTCGTACTTTTGTTTGTTGTTTGGCATCTGTAATTAGAACAAAAGAATTTCAAGCTAAGACCAGCTAACGACCACTTGCTTTCATGCCAGTCGAAGGCAACTTAATTATTTTTGCTAATCGGCGATCGCCCAGTCCCATCGTAAGCGCTCGTTTTACGCTCTTTATTTGTCTGTAGTAGTGACAATCGGTGAGTATACGTACCAGGGATGTGATAAGTGGGCTTTTCCTACCAAAACTGGTCGGTTTTTTCCTGTTGGTCGGATGGTCGCAAGATTTGAATTTTGGTAGGTTTTTACCTTCCTTCAAGTAACATCACTGATTTGCTAGATTTTGCCACAACACTGTTGAAAGAACGTTTGAAAGTTCATGTATTCATGTCTCTTTCTCGCAGCAACAGTTTGCTTGAATACTTTTTGTGTTTCTCTTCGGCAGAGTTTTGTGTAAAGTGGATAAAATAAGGTGAACGCATACGCATGAAAACCCTTTCTTCATTTTTTAGTTTGATGAAAAATGCGCTTAATGAAAATTGCTTTGGCGGGCTCACAAAATTTATTTTTAATCTGCTTACGCTTCCACACAGCTCTGCTGCACCGGGGCGCAGATTTTCTACACTTTCTTTAATAAAACCAAACTCAGAAACAAATTAGAAATAAGCACTATGCACAAAAAAGATCTTAGATTCAATTTTGATATTTAATTAAAGTTCTGATCTCATTTGTATACCTACTTGGACCTACCTGTTAAACCATAGTCGTAACTATTTTAAAAGGTTAACATAGATTACATACACAAATTAATGTACATTGTATGTATAAACGCATTCGTATATTATTATTTTAAGCTAAAACATGTGAAAATACTTGAAGAGTGATATGTATGTATAAGTTCCTATATATATACCAGTTAAATGAATATATAAAAATACATAAATTTTCAAAAACCAGCTTAAATGACGAATTTTGTGAAAAAAAATTTTGGTATATCCTATGAAGAGACTAATTGTTCAATTTTTATACCCGAACGGGTACAAATGTAGATTAATCGCTTTCATCCAAAGTTGTAAGCCAAGGCTATTTTTTATGAAAATGTAAAAATTATTGTTATAAATGTTAGAAGAAAGTTTATTCGATTAGCTTTCATCCTGTAGTGAAATCCTTTAAAAAAAATAAATATCTCCTCAAAATATTTTAAGTTCTGAGAATGCATTATGCGAGTGTAAAATACATGTGAGGAATTTTTCAAAATTAGCCAAGGCTATTTTTTAAAACAATCTTTAAAAATTATAAATGTTCATGCCTATTTAAGTAAAGATTATACAATAAGATTTACGTTTTTAAAAAATAATAATAATCAATAAATAAAAATTTTCTTACATAGTCAGTATTGAGTTTATAATTGTAATTGATTTTCCAATAGGAATTTTTGGTAACATTTTGTTAAAATTATTACTCATTATTGTTATTAAAAGAAAGGGTGTTCAGTTTTACCTATTATTATACATTTTTTTAAATTCATACATTGAATATTTTTGTAAAATTTCTACATTTAATCAATCTAGATTTCTACCCTTTCGGGAACAATTGGTCTACATTTATACCCGTGCGGGAACAATCGGGGACTAATTGTGGACCGATTGTTTCCGAAAGAGATGAATCTGGGACAAATCTCTTTCGGGATTAATCGCACATTTTTTTGCAGGGTATGGCGGACAAACATACATATATGTACATACGTACATGCAAATTTTTAACAATCGCTGCGCAAACATGCGATAGCCACACACGATGTTGTTTGGCCACTTGTTCAGCGACGACTAAATAATTTTTTAAACAAGGAGCGCAACCTGTCTGTGTGAAGAGCATAAGAGCCCGTGCACAATTGACTTCTACCTCGCTTTGCTTCAGAGTTTTGCTTTGACAGTTTCGTTCAGCATGTGCTTTTCAAAGGGACATGTTCACAATTGAGGTGAAGCGACTAAAGCAAGGTATAAAGTTAGCCATGTTTCAACTTTTTTACACTTTGACAAACATCTCCCCTTGTGTGTGTGTGTGTATGTTGTATATCTACACTTATTTTAGCGATTTCCCGCAATTTCGTGAGAAGTGAACAGAGAAAAGTAAAAAATAACATTCGAATAAGCAGAAAAAAGCAAATTCCCCAAATATTTTACCAAAAATCAGGTTTATAAATTAAAACAAAGAAGTGAAGTGGAAATTATCAAAGTGTTAATTGTAGCAAGCATCTGGAATTTCGATTTGCTTTAAGGTTTTTTCTATCAAAGTTGGAGCAGACAAAGCCAATTGTGCACGGGCTCTAAGATCTATGAAACGCCGAGGTATGGTTTAGTGGCTTACTATCAAGCAAGAAGACAATAGCGTATGTATGAAAATATAATTTTAGTAAACCTAAACTGCCTTTTAACGGCACGTATATTACCTGAAAAAACATTTGTAATCGCCCTCTAGTTTTTTTTTTTTAATATTGGTTTCAAATTGACGTTCCGATTGTAAGTAATTGAAAGTACTTGAATTGAAAAATCGATTCAAGTAAATTTTTCAATTCTTTTCAGTACTTTCAATTCTTTTCACGTACTTTGAAGTATTTGCTAAAACTTCAATTCTTTTTCAATTCCTTGTACTTGTACTTGTACTTGTACTTGAATATTCTGAAAGTACTTAGTACGGACTAATTACTTCAAGATTAAAATATAAAGTATTTAAGTACGTAATAGTCCAATTACTACTCAGTATTACCCAGGTATGAGTATATGTTTGTATATCTGTGTTCATATGGAACAGTACAGGATCCACCAATACAGGTCGGCTCTTCAGATCAGCTGACTTCTTCTTTTTCTTCAACAGCTATCCAATTTCTCTGCTTCTGCATATTCTATACATACATTCGTGTTTACTATTGGTCAAATTCTTCGTTCTCTGAGTTTCTCCATCATTCGCTCGTGAGCTGAATGTCAAATTATTTCGTTCTCCTTTCAGTTTTGACATTCCGTTTGACATTCAGCTCACGGCATGTTTGTGTGTATGTACCATGGACCGACCTGGTAATTGGATCATGTAACAGTAGCTTAAGTGTAATTAAAGAAAAAATGAGTCAGATTATCCTTTATATCCTGTTTACGTGAAATGTTCCCATTGCAGATATCTTTTTTTATTTGATGCTTGGTTTAGCTACTTAACTCGTTTGACAAATTTTAAAAGCCTCTACACTAATTATTTCATTCTTCATATTAAATTATTGCTTTGTTTTGAAACTGAAACATTCCTTTTGTTCTCAGAATGAAATTACATTGAATTTCGTGACGGATACTTAGCTATTAGTCTAAAACTGAGGTTTTCCGCGCGTTAACGCTCGTATTATTTTGCAACTCAGGCAATAGTTTTTGTAAACGTAGTAGTTACTAGGTTTTCATTTTTTAAAGGGAAATTAAATAGAATTTCATGACAGATATTTAGTATTTAAGCAGAGTCTACTATAATAATATCTATGGCCGGGTCCACAGTGCTTTTGCGCAGAAAACTTTTCTGCGTTGGCGGCCTTGGGCTGCGCTTATAACAAATAACCCAGGGCTACGCCATCCAAGTCCGGACGTGTGTCATAACCGTGGCTACCGCCACGGTGATGTCCTTCTGCGTAGTACACCCTTCAACGTAGGCGGCCTTCGGCCTCGCTTATAAAAAATAACCCTCAGCCGATAGCATTCTCTTTTCGCAGTAATATTTATGGCACGGTCTACAGTAGTGATGAGCGATATATCGCAAACGGTGATTTTTTCACTGTGAATAAAAAATCACAAATCGCAATTGCGATCACTTTTTCAAAATAGCAGTTCACTACTTATTGGCACTGCTATCGATGTAGCAAGTAAGCAGTTCACCTATGTGAATCGCAATCGCAAAAGCATTATAAATTTCTTTTTGTTTACACTTTTGAGCAGACCACATACGTACATATATAGAAATATAAGAAAAAAAAATTATTGAATTTACAATTTGTCTTTGAAAAATATTTACAAACAGCGATATTACTGCGGAATACGTTGTTATTGCTATCATTTTGTTAATATAAAATAAAGACAGGTTATATTGCTCAGAAAACGCAAAATTAATCTCTACCGGTAACTGATGATTTTATACCAGTCCATGCAATCGCAATAGCAGTTTAAAATCACAGTGATTTAAAAATAGCAATCACCGAAATCACAGATATCGAAAAATCGCAGTTTCGCTCATCTCTAGTCTACAGTACTTTTGCGGCAATTTCAACTCGCAAAATTGGTATCGATTTTTAGCCTTTTTTGGTCATCGTCCCCTATACCAGGCACTTGCCACAAAGTGAAATAAGACCTTTAGAACCTTATTTCAGATTTCAAGTGAAATAAGACCTTATTCTTAATAAAGGCTTTATTTCTCAATCGATAGCGATATAAGGCCTTAAATGCCTTATTTCAACCCACCGATCGTTTCATCGGAAAAATTTAAATCCAATAATAAAAATTATCTTTGATCGAAAAAATAAAAATCGTATATAATGTAGTTGTTTTTGGCGACCTATATACTTTAATAATTTTTCTTCGCTGGCTTCAGGTCAATTGAAACACAATGTTTTTCAAATTTTGATTTTCCCAATATATTTCGACCACACCACGGTGATCATCTTCAGGTGCTACAAAAATACAAGAATAACGAAAAACCATTTAATTTTCTTAAAACACACTAAATTGGGAAAATATATAGATATACATACATATGTATGTGTATGAGACAAGAAAAAAGTAACTAATAAAATCACAAAGTACATAAATATCACATAGATACATAAATAAGCGAAACAATAAATTAAAAAATTTACACACATTGTTTTTACACGTCACCTTAGTTCGACGCGGAGTTTAAAACTATTTACTTATTTTCTAATAGATGTTTATATACGTGAGCACAGTTGTCAGTGTCCGTTTTGTAGTTCAGTCTTATGTTTGTTGGTGTGTTTATAATATGTAGCATCTCCAGAGTAAATCGTTTATTGTAGTTTTGTTCTTGTTGGAGAACACTTGCTTTGTCTAAATTCGGCATATGTCCAGTAGCCGCACAGTGGGCCATGAGCGCTGTTTTCTGTGTATTTGTTTGACAATATTTTGTATCTGATTTGTGTTACGCTAGCCTAGTCTTTAATTTCGATTTGATTGTGCCTACATATATTTTATCACATGGTTCGTTTTCTTTGCCATTACACGAAATTTTATATATCACGTTGCTTCTCTCAGTTTGTGGAATTTTCGATTTATTCTTATTATTCTTGAAAATTGTTGGTTGCTTTGTTTTATATTGCTGACTATTTTGCTGTGCTTTATACATTAATGTTTTTGATTGATGGTTCTTTTTGGAAAATTGTTGTTTTGCAATAACAGTCTTATTTCTCTTTTTATTTCTCCGTGGTAAGTGTCATCTGAAATTTGAAGCATACGTTTTAGTGTTTTTTAAGAAAATTAAATGGTTTTTTGTTATTCTTGTGTTTTTGTAGCCCTTGAAGATGATCACCGTGGTGTGGTCGAAATATATTGGGAAAATATATTGGGAAAATACTTTTTGGTTGCTTGTTTTTCCGACAGGGTAGGAATATGATGTATTGTGGAACGATCCTCCGTCATCCCGTGTCAAGTTTGGTTTGGAGACAAACCGGTTTCGGCTAATATGCGCCATCTTCAGTGTCTTTTTTCGTTCTCAACGATGACGGAGGATCGTTCCACAATACATCATATTGGGAAAAATTTGAAAAACATTGTGTTTCAATTGACCTGAAGCCAGCGAAGAAAAATTATCGTATATAATGCTTATTTAAAAATCACTACAAGTTGTTCGATCGCAACGCCTGGGGATATACTCCTCTGCTGCCAAGATCAGCAAGATTATTCTTTCACTCGACATGATTCCAATGCCTCACATCTGCGTATTCCTGAATCTTTGCCACTCGATTAGCGACAAAGGTGATCCACAAGCTAGGTCGCTTTTTCAACCACTCTAGTATCATTGTTGAATCAGTCCAGCAGAAGATATTTTCCACTTTGAAAGGAAGTTCACTTAAGAGAGATCTAAGCATGTAGACAATAAGAAGTGCGCCGCATAGTTCCAAACGATTTAGAAAACTTTCGTTTTTGCTAATAGCAGGTGAGAAGGCGCGATTGGTTCGTTTCCTACTCTCAAATATATCACCCCGCGTATGCCTTTTCCGACGCAAAGACGATTGGTCACTATATTCCACCCATCGTGGGATTTGTATCTCTTCGACAAATTTATAATTTTATTTATTTATTTATTTGGCGGGGTGTAATAAGGCCTTTTGAAATAAGGCCTTTAAGGTCTTATTTCGCTATCGATTGAGAAATAAAGTCTTTATTAAGAATAAGGTCTTATTTCACTTGAAATGTGAAATAAGGTTCTAAAGGTCTTATTTCACTTTGTGGCAAGTGCCTGGTATAGGGGACGACGACCACAAAAGGCTAATAATCGATACCAATTTTGCGAGTTGAAATGGCCGCAAAAGTACTGTAGACCGGGCCATAGATATTACTCCGAAAAGAGAATTCTACCGGCTGAGGGTTATTTTTTAAAAGCGCGGCCGAAGGCCGCCTACACGGGTTCGACATTAAAATTTTCGACATATCGTACCAGACCCCGCCTACGCTGAAGGGTGTACTACACAAAAGGACATCACCGTGGCGGTAGCCACGGTTAGGGCAGACGTCCGGACGGATGGCGTAGCCCAGGGTTATTTTTTATAAGCGCGGCCAAAGGCCGCCAACGCAGAAAAGTGTTCTGCGCAAAAGCACTGTGGACTGGGCATAGATATTACTATGAAAAATAACTCTGGGCTACGCTATCCAAGTCCGGTCGTGTGTCACAGCCGTGGCTACCGCCACGGTGATGTCCTTCTGTTATTTATAAAACAGTTATTTTCTCATTGGAATTCTCATAAGTTCTCGCGTAAATAAATAAAGAGGTTATTGCACATTTCAAAAAATACCTAATTGCCTTTTAAATGTGAAATAAGACCTTTTTCTTTGAAAATTACAAAATAAAGGCTTTATCTCACTTTGGTTGCGATATAAGGCCTTAAAGGCCTTATTTCAAAAGGTCTTACTACACCCCGCCATTTATTTAGCCAATGAATACAGTTAAAAATTCTTAAAGGCTAAGTAGAACTAGACCTAAAACTTACTTATCAAATAAAACAATGTTTATTTATAAAATTGGTGAATAATTCCAAAAAGTAATTTTTGAAAATGAAAAATCTATCTCAACTAATTTTGAGATTCTGTTCAACTCGAGCAGGGCCTATTGATAGGCGTATTTTTTGCATAAAGTGTCTTAAATATACCAACCGAGACAATTTCTGGGAACCGAAGATGCCTGGCAGTAGAGCTGCAATACTATCGATGGCACTATCGATAGTATCGATAGTTTTTTTCGTGTCACTATCGATAGTTTTTTTCCACTATCGATGAGTACTGCCTTTAAAATAAGAAACAATTTGCTCGCACAGCTAAATTCAATGAAGGTGCAAAACACGGTAACTCGCATGGAACATGGTGCAAGATTTCCAATATATTAGCTGCGGAATGATTTGTATCTGACAGCAGCTTTTGTGTCTACAGCACTGATGGGCGTTTTGACTCATATGAGCAGTTACTCTCAGCACACGTATTCTTACGCTCTTATTTCAGTTGCTGTTGAGAGCGAAAAATCAATTGAGTCACAGTGGTGTTAGAACAGAATTTTCATGTCAGTTGTGTTTCAGCAAGCAAAGGGATGACACGTATCGTCGCATTGCTTTTATCTTTTATGCAATAGTAAATTATGCGCTATTTAATGAATGAAAGCCTTTAGGGCAATTCTAAATAATTTTTCACTGCGAACAGTGCGAGTGAGAAACACATATAGGTACGCGCATAAATAGTATCATAAAACAATCAAGCGGCTCACGATGTTGCTTCGCTGTTGTTTGTTAATCAACTGACTGCAAATGTTCTTTGTCCCATGGTAGCCACTTTGCGCTCGCGGTTACCAATACATGCTTACATTTCATTTGCCCACCTATGGTCTACAGCAATGGTAGGCAAATTTGAAATTGAGATTGTATTAGTGAGAGCGCTATGGTCGGTCGAACGAACTGTGATCGGGCAAATGCAATGCGTAAATAATACATATATATGTACACAAGCCTCAAATTGACGCACGCCCGCAAATTTTCCATATGCGTTGAACCGAAATTGACTTACGTGCGTATATAGATAAAGAAATTGAAAAATATAGAAAATCCGAGAAAATCTTATTATTTTGTGGAATATGTAACTAACACACACGATATCGAAAGCTAATGTCAATTTTTTTTTGCAAATAATCACCCACAATGCTTAGTTTCAACTATCAGCAAAACGATAATTGGGAGTCGAGTTTGCTTAATACGCACGCCCTTCAATTTCGGTTACAGAAATTATAGAAATTGTGTGGGTATGAGAAATTATTGATAGTAAATTGACCACGTGCGTCGATATTAGGTAGCATAGTAAATTGTTTTCAACGTGCAAACAAGCGACAAGCACTCTCGATGTTGCTACGCCGCTTGCTCAGTGACGACTAAATCATCTAGTAAAGAAAGAGCGTAACGTGTCGGTGTGATTTGAGCGCAAACAATTGTTTGCAGAAATGCGGACCACTGGTCTACAGTACAGCTACCATAGATAACTAGATACGAAACTCTTCATTTCGTGAGAGCGCTGTCAAAATGCGCATTTTTTATAACATTTTTCATTGGTGCCACTCTGTTCGAAAACTGAAAATGGGTATTTTACATATTAATTTCTGGGAATTTTTCGGCTTCCTTATGTTATTGAAGACTATAGCAATAATAAAATTTTGTTTATACCAAATTAAGATAAGGATATAACCACAAAAGTGATCGGGATAGTATGATTTTCCCACATTCCGAATATTCGTGTTCGAAACCCAATCTCAGACAAATTAAGAATAACACACAAAAAGTGGTGAACGATAATACATGTAGTTGGGTGGTATTTTTTAAGAAATATTTTACTCTATTTTGCAATTCTATTAAAATGTGAATATATTAGAATTGAAATTTAATAATTTTTAACAGGATATATATATATAAATCTACTGAAGAACGCTGCCCGCGTGCCATCTCATTAACATATTTTTTATAATTTTAACTGAAACACAATTTTTTCCAGTTGAAACAATAAACTGCACTGCACTATACACGAGCAATACAATTACCTCGATATTTTTCATAATTCATTATTATTTCAACAAAATTTAACACACAAAACAAAAAATCTAAATCCACCAAATGCGCCTATTTGTTTTGGCGTGTTTTCCCTTCTGGCACCTGCAATTTGTACAAACAGCTGATCGGCTGGGTTTTCTGTTGTGTTGATGCTGGCAACAAAGCCACAGAAAACCCGTGGGAAAATCATAAAAGTGAGAGAGTAAAAAAGAGTTTCGTATCAAGTCATCTTTGACAGCTACTCGCTTCTTCTGATATAAAATGACAAGCAATAGTTAAGTAATTTTCATTATTCCTTTTTTTGCTTGGTTTTCCGACGGGGTAGAAATATGATGTATTGTGGAACGATTTTTTCACAAGGGATGACGAAAAATCGTTCCACAATACATAAGTATCTATGTATATCTTTAACTTAAGGGCCGTTTACTCAACCTCTGATTAACGCTAACACTATGAGAGGGTGAAGTCACAAACAAATTTGATCTTTTGTCTATACACGGATGAGTCATCTAACCGAGTTTTTCGTCCATAAAATATCCTTTTTGTTTCACATTAAAGAAATCGCTAAAAATAATGTTTTTATCAGATATCCTTGATATTACGTTAACAATCAAACGGGCTAATTTTTAAAAAATAATACTTTTCTGACTTTTACAAGTTTTTATAAAAAAACTTAATTTGAAAATCAAAAATTTTTCAAAAATCGCAAAAAATTAAACATTTTGACATTGATCAGATGTCATTTAGCGAGGTGTGGTTCAATTACTACAAGTTGTATATTGTTAGAAGCGCAACTCCAGCGAACATAATTTATGAATAAAGTGATAACAAACAAGTAAGGAAGCCTAAGTTCGAGTGGAATCGAACATTAGATACTCAGCTGTATGCTTTCATTGTTTGTTTGCGTTTGTTCGATATAGGGTGTATTTTATATAAAGCGAGTGCCGCATAAAGTGGGCGTAGCCACGCCCATTTTCAACATTTTTATCAGTCATCCAACTAAGCATATGAATATTATTCTTTGTGCAAAATTTCATTCCTTTATGACTTCTAGTTACAAAGATGTCTTGTTACAAATTCCCAAAGGGTGTTCCAGAAATATCTTTGTTAAAAAGTAGGCGTGGTCATAAACCGATTTCAATAAATTTTTGCGTGTCTATTAACACAAGTTATAAAAGTGTATAAACCAAGTTTCGTCATAATATCTCAATTATTTGTCGAGTTATGGGCTCCGAAATCTCGTTGATTCCTTTGTCTGAAAAGAGGCGATGCCACGCCCATTTTCCGAAATTTTTCTATTTTTTGTTTCCGATCTATTGTAGAACTCATGCCACAAAATTTCAATGAATTATCTTTATATTTGACAAAGATATCGCTTAAAATGTTTTTATTAGGCCACTTTATGATACCCATATATAAAAGTGGGCGTGGTCGTCAACCGATTTCGCTAAAATTTTGAACATGTATTACTACAAGTAGTGAAAGTGTATACACCAAGTTTCGCCATAATATATCGATTATTTGTCGAGTTATGGGCTCAGAAATCTCGTATATTCCTTCTTCTAAAAAGAGGCGGTGCCACGCCCATTTTCCACAATTTTTGTATTTTTTGTTTTATGTCCATAGTTGGACACCTTCCATAAAATTTCAATGATATATCTTTATATTTGACAGAGATATCGCTCAAAATGCTTTTATTAGGTCACTTTATAATACCCATATATAAAAGTGGGCGTGGTCGTCAACCGATTTTGGAAATTTTTCGTCCAAACATTTGCCTAAGTAAGTATATCACGCGTACCAAATTATCGATATATCTTCAACGGTTTCTGAGTTATGACTCATAAAACTTTCAATGTTTGCCCCTTAATAAGTGGGCGTGGCACCGCCCATTTTCCAAAATTTCACCATATTTCTTCATAAGGGCCTGAGCTCAATACGTGTGTGAAATTTTATCACTCTAGCTCTATTAGTGACTGAGATACAAAATTTCCGATTTTTACTATATAGGGGAGGTGGGCGTGGTCATGGTCCGATTTCGCCCATTTTCAATACCATCCGTTCCTGTCTTGATACCAACTTACATTTCAAATTTCATCAAAATATCTCAATTTTTGCGCGAGTTATCGTGCGCACAGGCGGACAGACGGACAGACGGACGGACATGGCTCAATCGATTTCTCTTTTCACCCTGATCATTTTGATATATATAAGTCTATATCTATCTCGATTATTTCATTCTGTTACAATCCACCGTTAGGAAATCAAAACTATAATACTCTGTGTACTAGTACAGCTGAGTATAAAACACAAAATTACCGTTATCTCAAAAACGTAACCTTACAAAAAATTAAAAATTAAAACAAAATTGTTCTGTGCTCAGCAGGCCCATACCTATCCTCCCCCAAAACTGAAATTCTTCGTATTTTTTTTGTTTTTTGATTTATTTAAAGCATAGTCTATTCTACATTAATGAAATGTTTAAACAGTGTGCCTTTTGATTATCGGTATTTTACATTAATGAAATGTATAAACAATGTGCCTTATGTACTAGTCAGCGCCAAAGATGCTGAAAAACAAATGTACTACTTTTAGTTTTAATACTATAGGGTTTTCAAGTCAAATGAAACCTTTTTCAAATCAGGTGCAAATTTTAAATTGAAAACGGTTTAATTTGACCAAAAAATGCTATATATATAAGTGAAGTATTTAATTCCTATTTGTTGTTCTTTTGTTTATTAATTAATGTTATGCCTTAAAAAAAAATTAAAGACTTTGAAAAGGAAAATGTAAACAAAACCATCCCTCTTTTTAAGGTTTAATTTAACCAGAAAATGCTATATACATACACAGAGAAAAAATAAAATGGTTTTTTCAACCAACTTCTTGGTTAATTTTTTATTGGTTCATGTCAAAAGGAAAAAATATAATATGTACATTTTCATTGTACCATTAACCAATATTTTGGTAACAATCAATATCAAACAGAAAGTTGGTTTCCTCAACGTGTATATTTGTTATATTAACGAAAATATTGGTTAATTCATATCTAAAAAAAAAGTAAAAATATTTACGAAGCTTTATGGCTTCGGCTCTGTTGTTACCATCGCCTTCAACAGCGTTTGTGCTTGACGAAGTTGAATGGCTGGACCCGAATTGCAGAGAGCGAGAGAGTGAGTATTTGGAATTTTCTTTGTTATTCAGTTAACATATTAACACTCTCTTATAGATCATACATAGCACAGGGATGCCACTTTTGGGCTTTTCCTACCAAAACTGGTAGGTTTTATTCCTTTTGGTAGGTTGGTAGGACGATTTGAATTTTGGTAGGTTTTTGCCTTTGTTCAACTAACATCACTGATTTGGTACATTTGGTCACTTTGCTACAACACTGTTGAGAAAACGTGTCTTCTCAGTAGAGTTTTGTCGCAAAAGTCTTCTAAATAGACAAGTTTTCTTTGAGCTTCAAGTACACTTGCCCCCACAGATACAACTGGAGGAGATTGAAAACCGAAAGGCATCTGACATTTTACGCTATATGAAGCAAACAAGGTTGCTCGTCTACATGGTGTGTAATAAATAGCTCCATGTGGTATGACAATAGGCCTGCCTAGGTAGTAAATGTGTTTGTTGTACCAAGTGGAAACAATGTCCGCTATTTCCCTCGATAAATTTTCTTACGTTTCCTTCAGGATCAGTTACTTGCCCTCATTATTCCTCAAATATTATTCCACAAAATGTAAATTCTAATTTCCTCCGCACTGGACGAGCGGTGCCAGCCATTAATACCCAATCCAACCTTGTCTGAATACTTATCATTTAATGACAACTAAAGTTTTTAATTGAAATTTGTACAAATAATATTAAATTTAATACTAAAGTTTTCAAAATCAAAAAAAAAAAAAAAAAAATACACAGTTTTTTTTTATTTTAAGCGGTAAAAAAATAAAAGTGTCTGGTTACTGCAGGGTGGTCGTTTACTGGCACAGTTACCCTAAATGAATTTGTTGAATATGGTTAAATCCCACATTAAAAAAAAAATGGTAGGCTCGAAGCCATTTTGGTAGGTTTTTGGTAGGAAAAAAAATTTCTTAGTGGCATCCCTGACATAGCAGTGCTGCTACTGGCATACAAATATAACCAACAAATTGTTTAATAGTAACAAGAAATTGGTTGAAGATTTGAACGAGCATTTTGTTATATCAACAAATATCGCACGTTTTATGTAATAGGGATTTAACTAAAAAAAATTTTTTTTGGGAAAACGCAAATAAATTTTTATAATTTCAAATAGTTTCCTTCTACGGCTAACTACAAAATCACTTTTATTTCCGCCATTTTTATCTTTTTGAGTATTTTATAAGACTAGACTCAAAGGCACGACCCAGTTATTGAAATATATGGCAAAATCCCAGAAATCGAGAATTTCGAGTTAAATCCCTATTGCATAAAACGAGCGATATCATAGTTATAATAATAATACAATGGCGCTATTATAACTCTGACGAGTTTTGTGGCCGAGCTTTTCTCCCAATTCGAGGTGTGCTCCTTTTTGTTTTTCCTACTAATTGGGTGGACCTACAGTTTTATGCCGGCTCCGAACGGCGAATGCATTTTTTGTGAGAAGCTTTTTCATGACAGAAATACTCTCGGAGGGTATGCCGCCCACTCCCGAGAGGTGACCGCTGCTCTTAAAAAACCCAATAATTGGATTTTTACTAATTAGAAAAATTGTTTTGGTGTTTGGCTCGGACCGTGGTTTGAACCCGAGACCTCTGGCATAGCAGGCGAGCACTCTACCCACTGCACCACAGCGGCCACATAGTTAATAAAACAAAAAACACTGTCTAATATATCAACAATGGTAATGGTAATATTAAACAAAATTCACATTGATTCCATTTCAAGTGTGAAATTAGTACTATTAACCAACTTTTGGTTGATTTTTCTCTCAGTTTAAGTGAAGTATCTAATTCTTATTTGATCTTTTATTTAATTATTGTTTTGCGTAAAAAATTAAAGACTTTTTGGAATGAAAACTGTAAACAAAACCATCCCTCTTTTTATTTTAGTGAAATATTCATAAAAAACTATCGATAGTATCGATAGTTTTTTTTTCGACTATCGAAACTATCGAGTGGTCCGACTATCGATGGTTTTGCAGCTCTACCTGGCAAGAATATTGAAGGATATTACTCCAAAGAGTGCAGGACAGTCAGCAATCTCAATGACTACGTCAAAAATGAAAGATAGGGACATAATTGCTCTCCTACTCTTCAATGTTTTTAGATTTATCAAAAAGGCATCTGGATTCATATGCGTGAATGGAGCCCGAAAAGTGTAGGCTACGTTGCGCAAAACGCAGGAATACCTTTTTGGTACGCTCAGTTCTTGTGATATGGCACCCGAAGTAAGGAGACCAGATAAAGGACGCATAATCGAGTCTGGAGCGAACAAACACCGTGTATAATAATTATTATAATTTGAGCGTATACGGGTCAGTAAACTCCGAACTGTGGCGCCGCACAAATGCGAGCATTGAGTGTGATAGCCCCGTCACAATGAAATTTTGACGGAGCAGCATGCATTGACAGCTGAGTCGAATGTATGTATGTATTTGCATGGAGAGCGACACATCCAGCAGCACTAGCGCCATCTACCATAAAAATGTTCCCAACTTTCAACTTTTGCTGCATGTAAGGCATAAGAAGAAGCATTTGACATTTGTTTAGGGCAATGGAGCGGAGCGCAGCTAAGAGCAAAGGAGCTAAAATCATTGGAAAGAGCGGAGCTGGAGCTAAAAATCACTAACATACATATTTGTAGATATCAGAGCTGGGAAAAATTTATTCGAATAACGAATAATAGATGAATATATTTTTTTTATCTTTATTTGAATAATAAATAATTTCGTTTACTCCAAAAAAAAATTATTCGAATAACAGATACTTTTTATTTACATACATTTTTGTGATAAAACCGAAACCATGTACACATGTATGTACATATCTATATGTTCTTCAAATGCTGTTTTTTTTCTACCCTGAATTTTTATTTATTATTTGAAATACCAAATAAAGTTCCGAATAATTTATTCGTAACTAATTTATCTAAATAAAAATTTTAAAAATAAATTTTTATTCGAATAATTATCTAAATAAAAATTTATTCGAATAATTCCTAAGTCTGGTAGATATGCATCACTATTAATTTTTGTTTGTGTTATTTATTTAGTTTCAATAAGTTTTTTTCTTTTAACCGATTTAGCACATTGTAAGAGGAGGAAAAATTTCATATGGACTCGTCATGTATTGATACATCTCGTAAGATGACAGCGAATAGTTTTTTATTATCGCATTTATTTTAAAAATCATCGCCCACCGGTCGAAATACTATATATATTTTTGAATTTCCATTACAACATGAAAATTTCACTTTATATGTATCACATCCACATTTTCTCTACTAACAGTTTTTATACATTTAGTATAAACTTACTTCCTATACCAGTTTGGTAAGAAATTCCCACAAACAGCATCCCTGATCACCGCAAAAAATAAAAATTGGGAGCTAAGAGCGGAGCCAACAAAAAAATTTTTGTGAGCGGAACAAAAAAAAAACTTTCGCTCCGATGCCCTGATAGCAAAGAAACGCAAGATGATTGTGGCGATGCACCTACATGCAGCAAAATGCAACTACATCCAGCAGTTGATTGTGACGGGGCTATGATTTGGAGATTATGCAGTTCAAATGGCTAGCAAATGAAAACTTTGAGTAGAAGATCACTCCGAGGTCTTTGATTTCACTTACTGATCGTAGAGTCGAAAGATTGATATGGTAAGACGACTGAATGATATTGTTACACTTGGCAAAGGTAACGTGGAAACATTTATTTATATTCAGCGAGAGACAATTTTTTTCGCACCAATTACTTACGTTATTAATGTCGACTTGCATCACCATAGAATCATGACAGCTGCAAATGGGGGAATCAATTTTGAGATCATCAGCATAACGCAGAAATTTTGCGAAAGTAAATAAAGCACTGATATCGTTGATGAACAGAACAAATTTTAGTGGCCCAAGGACACTACCTTGTGGAACTCCCGAACTTGCAACAAAAGGTGAAGACCTGACACTATCTATAACTACCGTGCATCGTCGGTTAATAAGATAGGATGTAAGCCAGCGTAAGAAGAATGAATGAAATCCAATCGAGGCTAACTTAGGGCCTTTTCACATTACTCGGTACGACATCGGATCGACATTTTTTGCTCGGTATTTTCAGCTTACCGAAACGATTCCACGTTGCTGTGTTTTTCACACTTGTGGGAATACTTTCGGTGCGTAAGCGGCAGAAAATAGGAAAACAAACATCGAAATTTTCAAAACAAAAATTTTAACTTCAACAAATCACTCAATAATAACAATAATGTCTTCTAGCGAAGACGAAGACATTATAACTTGCTACATTTATTACCGAAACGAGTTTTTTACTGACTTTGTTCTTCTTCTTTTATCACGCCGCAAAAATGTATGCAGTAATTCCTCAAATTTTGCTGACCGGTCTTACCGCGTTGCGGTATACCGAAATTAATCCGCTCCGATTTCATGTATGCAACACTAATGTGAAAGTGCCAATTGAAATACATGTGGTCAGTAAGGTTTCGGTATACTTTCGGTAAAAATCAAACGAACTACAAACAAAATTCATTCATAGATGTGATTTACGTTTCAGATAATTTTTTTTTGTAAACCAAAGCAGGTGTACTTCTTTTAAGTTTCTTTTATCATTCGAATTATGAAGGCGATAATTTGTTAGTCTGTTTGTAATTTTTTGGTTATTTTGTTGGGAATTATTATCAACATTTTTTTAGGATAGTGGCAACCAATATCAACCAATATTGAGCGCGCTAATGCATATTCGGTATTGAGAACAAGAGAGCATATATATATATACATATGTACATTAAGGTGGGGCCAATTTTTTTTCTTTGGAAATTCAATTTGTTCCAAAGCCAGAACGGCACCTTCCTATCCCAGAAATAAGCCTGTAAAATTTTATTGACCTACTCGCATGTATTTTCCCTTAAATTTGGTATACATTTTATATATGAAAAGTAAGGTGGGTAAAAGGGGGTTGACCCCCGCTGGGGGGTGTTATGGAACGCACTGTAAAATGTATATGAAATTAAAGGGAATCAAAATACCTATCGAATGGTATAAAAATATTCGAAATCGGTTCAGTAGTTTTTAAGTAATTGCAATTTAAAGAATGCATAATATAAACTTTGACCTTTAATAACTTTTGTTGTTGTTGTTTCCAAAAAAAAAATTCACTTTAATACTCAGCTTAGCCATGTTTATCAATCCTCATACTTGGTTTTTTGCTTTTATAATTTTCAAAATTTCATATTTGTACCAGATCGTGCTTTCAACTTTGCGGGGCTGGGGGCAGTTCAAAATGTCATCCTATGGCCATAAAATTTTGTGGGGTTCATTAAGGCAACTTTTCATTGGTACGTTCAAAAAAAAAAAAACAAAAAAAAGCTCCATATGTTTTCACTCCACCTTAATGTACATGCCAAAAGCACAAGCACACTTGCTTCTAAAACGACACAACACAATTTTCTGAATCGATACTTAGTAGTGAGAATCAGTGTTATTTATTTGTTATGCAATTTTATGGTCATAGATGAAAATTAAGGGCTTTATTTAAAAAATATTGTTGCTTTAGTATAGTAGCTTACTTCCATATATAGCGAAGAAGACATAAATTGGTTTTTTTAAATTATGACACTAATGAAGTAAATGGCATCGGAGTTCGAAAGCAATAGCGAGAAAGAAACTGCAAAATTAGCGATTGTACCGAATTGCCGCTGAGGCCACTAAAGTGACAATTTGAACCTTTTTTAAGAGCCAGGCTACCGGAACCCAACTTTTTGAAAATATGCAATATTTGAACCTTTTTAAACATTTGGGCCACTTTTGGTCCTTTTTTACTTTCAAACCTATAATGTAATAAATATTTTTTAGTTTTTTTCTTAAATATAAAAAAAGCTTTTTTACGTTTGTTTTTACATGGCCGTTTTCTGCTACTGTTGTTGGTATGTAAATTGTAATAAAAGGAAAATTGAGAATTAAGCAAAACAAAGCTGGCGGCGGTGGTAGCTCAATGGGATGCTATTGGCTTACCAATCGAAACGACTTCAGTTCGATCCTCGGTTGAGGCCGCCTGAAGAAGTCTGATGAGGGGATGTGGTGGTCTCCGAAATGGATCCATAACCTCTACCCAAAAAATTTTTTTAATTTTTCTTAATTAAAAACTGGCCAATAGCTCATATAAAATTCACATAAAAAAGCCTCTTTGTTACCTTTTCACTTTTCATTAGCAATTCTCCGCTGCGAAGGAAAACCCCGAAAAAGTTATTTGGGAGTAAAAATTTTTAGAATGCAAGAAAATTGTTTTAACAAACCGAAATAGAAGAGTTTTCGCACAACGTGGGGGAATGAAAAACAACTTAAATGAGAACTAGTTGTGAATTTGTTGCAAATATGTTAACGCTGCCAGCAGTGCATCAGCAGAAAGATTATTTTCAAAACTTTCACTATTTAAGACCAAGGGTACAAACCGCTTGCAAATTGCTTTAAGCATTAAATAAACCACAAAAATATATAAAAATGTGTTTCTAGCTAAAAAAAATTTGGGAAACAATTTTTTTACTTTTTTCGGCCACTTTTCGAAATTTTTTAGCGGCAACACTGCACATTTTATTATTGGTGAATTCCTCTCTCTATATAAAACAATGTGGTTTTCATTTTTAGGGCCGTTTACTCAACATCTGATTAATTTAATCGCTGGTTAGTTTGACGTAAATTGTATGGTGAGCTGTCAAATAAATTGCTTAACCGGACAAAAATCTGTGGTTAAGTGCTTAACCGGAGCTTGAGTAAACGGCCCTTAGTGTTTCCGTACGCGCTAGCCATGGGTAATGGCGCAATTTTTTTGGCGCTGATACAATAACTCCAGCGGCACTCGTGGCGCCAACTCACGGTACTTGCGCAATAACACCTTTAGCGCAATTGTCATGGAATAATCGATAAATAACATTTTTTCGCTTGTTACTGTTCACCATCCCCGTTTTATTTCTTTTGGCGCAATTCTGCTTACATTTACGAGGGCACAATTAATTTAAATTTTCATAATCATTTGGAAACATATTCCGTATATTTGTGAAAATATGCTGGAAATTAGAGTCACTTAGATCACTATCAAGCATACATAATTGTGACGTTGTCATACGTATACATATACTATGATGTTGTTATTGGCGTTGTGGTTGCGCCATTTTACACTAGCTCTATATCCCAGCCAACATTTATTATCGTGGAAGTGACGAAAAAGTAACTTCGGGACGTTTAATTCAATCGCGGAAGATATCGCTTTATTAACTTTATCCTATCTTCGTTCGGGAAAAACTGTTCCCCGTCAACGTTACGTCCATAATGAGTCATAAACGATACTTATGGAAGTATCTTCCAAGTGTCGTTTAGAAGAGACAAAAACGTTACGTACAAATAAACTAATACGACGCTTCCGGAAGTAACTTCTTAGTGCCATTTGGGAGACAAAAAAGCGTCAATTAAAATTTTCTCCTACAGTTTTCTCAATATTTTTAGAACCTAAAAAAAAAAACTCCAAATACATTGTAGATCTGTGTTTTTTAATTTATTATTATTTTATGAAATTGCGTATTTTAGGCTAAATATTTTAATAGCTGCCAATCTGTCATTCCTAGCAATTTGTGCGGCTTCATCGATCTCTTGTATAAATTTCCTATAAAGTAAAGCAATAATTTAAATTAGGAGTTCAACAATTCCAATCACTCCAACTTACTTTAATCCAAAATTTCGTCAGCGGGCCATGCTCCTTAAACGATGTACATATGTATGTTTGAATTTTTTTACGCTCGTGCCAGGATCGGACATCGAGTGCCCCGAATAACGATAGGTAGGTATTGGATTCCAAAACAATTGGGCTGACCTTGTTCACCCAATCAATACCATCAACCCAAATTCCAGGTACCACATCACCAGGCGTATAATGATCTTGGTTGCTATCGCCACGTTCAGAGCTGGTACCCATTGCATAATTATTGTTTTCACAAATGAAAATCAGAGGCAACTAAATTTATAAATTTTTCAAATTTTTTGTTGTTCTGTTTTTATTTTGATTGTCAATACATAAACTGTCTTCTCTATACACACCAAGAAGTAAGATACGCGATAGCAATGAAATTTGTTTTTCTAAAATAAGAAACTATCTTTCGAATAACGTCTAGAGGTGTCTCAGACGTTACGCATTTTCGATAGACGAGAAAACGCTCTTCCGAATGCTAGCAGGGATTGTAGCCATGGGTAATGGCGCAATTTTTTTGGCGCTGATACAATAACGCCAGCGCCAACCGTGGCGCCAACTCACGGTACTGGCGCAATAACACCTTTAGCGCAATTGTCATCGAATAATCGATAAATAACATTTTTTCGCTTGTTACTGTTTACCATCCCCGTTTTATTTCTTTTGGCGCAATTCTGCTTACATATACGAGGGCACAATTAATTTTAATTTTCATAATCATTTGGAAAAATATTCCGTATATATGTGAAAATATGCTGGAAATTAGAGCCACTTAGATCACTATCAAGCACACATAATTGTGACGTTGTCATACGTATACATATGCTATGATGCTGTTATTGGCGTTGTGGTTGCGCCATTTTACACTAGCGCTATATTGGAGCTGGTGTTAGCGCACGAAATTGAGTCAGTGTTATATTGCAATAGCGCATCATTGAGTTGGCGCTACATTGAGTTGGCGCTATATTGAGTTGGCGCATTTCCCAAATCGGAGTTAGCGCAATAACACCAGGGTTGGTGTCAGCGCAATTGCGCCGCGCAGCGCAGTGTTACCCATGCCTAGTACGCGCTGTGCGATGAACATCACTTAAGGCGGAGCGTACATCAACTTCGATATCGCCTTAGCTCCCCTTTCCCCGGAAATTATGCAGTGCCCACGAAAGCCCATGATCGCCCCTCTGCTGCGTTTATGTGCCTTGCGGCGCCCATCCCTGCTCTAAAGTGAGCCTCTCAGTCTCACTTTAAAATTTAAAATGTTAATTGGATTACAAACAGCGTTGCCGTTGAAAAATTTTCGTGGTGGCTAGATTTGATTTAATTTGTGGCTAAAAATGGCTAAAAAATTTGGTTCGTGGCTAAAAATGGTGGCTAAAAAATTTTGTTTCAAATTAACATGTTTTAAATTTATTTTTAAAATTCAGGCACAAAACTATTGCAAACAATATAAGGAAAATGTGTAAAAATAACATATTCATACATACATAGTATGTACTTAACTATATCTAAAACAATTAGATATCACATTCAATATCTATCATTATGTCGTCATCACTAATTGACTCTTTATCTTCATAAATGAATTCTTTCTTCATTAATTTAATGAAATCTTCTGTTATTTCAAATTCATTGCAACATTGTATTTGTATTTTGTATTTTGTATTTATTATTTGACATTAATAACACTGGTCGACAAAATTTCAACAAATTTTTGTTACAGAAATAAAATTCTACTTTTCTAAAGGATTTCGGTGCGCTGAATCCAAGTCTGCACTCAGATTTTCGCTAATACGTACAGTTTTTGAGATATTCATGTTTAAAGAGGCCAAAAACGCGATTTTTGGCTATATTCACTCCTCAATATCTTTTAAATTACTTACTTATTTTAAAAATTGATTAAAGCTATTGAAAGCTCGGCCATTTCCCTTGAAGACAACGTTTTAATTTTTCGGATATCTAATTTAGGTATGTAGTAATATATGTTTTTGTACAACAAGGTATTTGTCGTCGAAAACTACGGCAGCATTTGTAGCATTTTATAGGCGCAATCAAATTTTGTAGTTGCTCAGCAGAACAATTTTTTTACGAAGCCACTTACATACGTCCATAATATAATAAACTGCCTAAAAGCGTGCTTCAAAATTTTTAATTATTTTTGTATGGAGAAAATATTGCAAAACTAATGAAGCTTAATATGCAATATTGCAAGTTACAAGAAAGATATATGAAATATTAAAACGGTTTCTTCAAGAGAAATGTCCGCGTTTTCAATAGCTTTAATCAATTTTTAAAATAAGTAAGAAATTTAAAAGATATTGAGGAGTGAATATAGCCAAAAATCGCGTTTTTGGCCTCTTTACACATGAATATCTCAAAAACTGTACGTATTAGCGAAAATCTGACTTCAGATTCGGATTCAGCGCACCGAAATCCTTTAGAAAAGTAGAATTTTATTTCTGTAACAAAAACTTGTCGACCAGTGTAATTAGTACATTATCATATAAATATTGGGGCGATTTCAGAGAGATTAAGCTGAAGAGAAAGATACAGCTCCTTGCTTTGTCAGATAGGTGGCACCCTAAGAGCTGAGACCGCCAGTCCGAGATATGGTCAAATTTTCGCAAATTGTAAACATAACGAGTGACATGATTAAACGCTATCTCCATTTTGTGGGGCGGATATTGAGTCAAGTTTGTTATAGACAAGATGAGAATACGTTATGATGGGAACAATGAGTTATAGGGAAAGCTTTTTCCTAATTTGGAGGGGAGTATAGGATGCTGTTTGTCTTAGGTTTCGTAAAGTTCCATATACTATACCCACTACACTGTTCACATGATCTCTCGCATTAAGACTTGAATTCAAAATGATTCCAAGATGTTTCACATTCTTTAAGCCATTTCTTATAGTTAAAATTCAACATTGTAAGATTCATTTTGTTTCGATTTTGGTTTTGACAATATTCATTACGGAAAAGGTTCTTTCCTCTTCGGCGTTGCTAAGTGGTAGAAGCAGCAAACAATATACAAAGTCAGTTAGATCCTTATACGGACTTTCATCGACAGACTACTTTTCCACTAGCGAGTATCAACAGGCATTTATCGATAGTTGCGTTACTTGTTTTGTTTTGTAACACTTAAGGCCCTTGGCAACTTACAATCTGTATTGAGAGGAAGTGTATATGTGTGAGTGTCGGTTGATTGACGCAAATATCAAAAATTTTTGATTTTCGTCGCCGACACCAAGTACGTGTAGCACGACGGCTGCCGATTGCACTAACACACACAAAAAACAATCAAATTTGACTAACTCACTCAAAAAAACACCCAAACTGAACAATCCAGATTGTAAGTTGCCAAGGGCCTTTAAATCGATTTGTGATAATCGCTGATTTGAATTAGCGTTACCACATCCTTCCTATGTGCAAAATTATGGTTCATTACAAGCGGTGGCTAAAAACGTGGCTAGTGGCAAAACCCAAATTTTGGTGGCTAAAAAAACACGGCGGTGCACAGTGGTTCAGCCGCGGAAAAAATTCATTTTTTTCAATACCTAATTTTCAGATTCTAATGATGTAGTCTTATAAAAATATGTTCAAATATGAACAATTCATGACAAGTTTGCAAAAAGTTGATTTCTTTTTACAAAATAATGGTATCAGAAGTCAGAAAAATTTTATTCAACAAAAACTGCTTGAAATTTTTGCTAACTTTAGTTATAAATTTTCCTTATAACTTATATTCTATTGTCCCTGTTGTGAGTTTAAACGAAAATATAGCACTTCCTTGAATAATTAAAGAAAAAATCAGTGCAATCGGCCAAATATTAAAAAAAATATAGGCCAGCAAAAATGGTACTTCATAAATGCTACCTTTTCTAACTTCGATGGACAAAAAGTTTATGTGCTACAGCGCGCTACACTCGCTAACTGTAATAAAATGAAAGTTTGGAATGTCTTCTATCGATTTCTGTTAAAAAATTTTTCCCATATTTTCCCCAATCGATGTAAACTTGATTTAAATGTCGAAAGTCCCATCAAATTTTGATAAAATTGACATATGTAGCATGCTTTTAGGCTCATGCGTATATATTAATGTTTACATCCTATGTGACATATTTTGTTTACGAATATGAAGGCATAGAGAGGATTAGATAAAAATGCAGATTGGTAAATTATACACCTAATTTGTTAGAATCACTGGTAATGCAAACAAAAATAACGATAAACACATTCGTCATAACACTACGGTTTGCAAACAACAATAGCAACAAACACATTTGTTTAAACATTTTACCAGCTTATTTTAAGGTATTAGATGAAAAAAAATGTTATCCCGACGAAATTGTAGTAACAGAAACATATGCTGCTGTTCATTTGCAAAGTTTACTTGATCACACAACAAGAAGAATTATTGATACTTTCTCAGCAGAAAAGTTGAACTCCTTATCATGTTCTGAGTTAACCCTTACTAGTAAATAGGGGTTATGATTTCTAGGCTTATGTTTTCTAGGAAAAGTGATAGAATTTCTACCAATACAGATGTTGTTAATCGATTACTGGCAAGTTCTGATCATTATATAAAGTCCATAAGACGACAACCCAACAAAAAGTGTGTGGAATTGGATCGTGTTGTCAAGGATATGCTAAATCATTAAACATTTTTCTTATATTTGTTTTTTTTCTTTCCATATATACATACATAGTTATATTTTCGATTATAGGTATTATAAATATAATCATTAAGTACATAAAATTTTTACAAGGGCTCTTTTCAGTTACTGAAAACGTATATCTTCATTTGTTTTTGAATAAAAGGTATAGGAAAAGTGGGCGTGGTTGTTTGCCAATCATGCCTATATTTGGTATTGTCGATATCTTTCATGACAGTAACTTATGCGCCAAGTTTCGTGAAGATATCTTAATTTTTTGAGCTGAAATTAAAATTTTTCTTTAAAAATTTTTATTATAGGTCCAAGGGAGATACCCCTAGGGAGTGGCCGATTTCAAAAAATTTTTGGTGCTGTCAATGCCTTTAATGAGGGTAACTCATGTACCAAGTTTCGTGACGATATCTTAATTTTTTTTTAGCTGAAACTAAAATTTGTATTTAAATCATTTTTTATAGGTCCAAGGGAGGTACCCCTAGGGGTTTACCGATTTCAACCATTTTTTGAAAATTTCTTAATTAGCTCACATATAACCTCTGTGCAAAATTTCAATGGCCTAGGACCACTCCTTCTATTTTTTTCCGCAAAATGTATGGAGCCGAACCACTGTGCGGTGGCTAAATCTAGCCACCAAATGGCTAAAACGGCAACGCTGATTACAAATAGCCATAGGTTGCATACGACGTGGTAGAATGACAACATTTGAGTATCCTACAATTTCAATAAAAAGCTTCGTACTGTTATACTATGTTCATGCTGGGCCTGCATTTCGCATTTCAGTGACATTTTCGCATTTAGCCCAAAATGCAACATTAAATGTTACATTTATCCATACAAAATTCTCTACCGAAATGCAACTAAATGCAACTTCATTTCTGCATTTTGAATGTTAATGCTAAAAACAACCCTGCATTCTTCGAAAAAATTTGCCATACGAATGGAAAAGAGTGGCAACACTCTGGCAATTCAAGAACCAAATACTTACAATATGGCGCATTTAGAGCAGCCATGTTCACACGAGCTCCATGATGACGTCACTCTACGTATAATGAACGAAAGTAAACAAAACAAAGATATCAAAATTTATACCAAGAGCACGTTTGGTTTATAAAATTAGTGTATCATTATTATTTCATATTTTGCATATAATTAGTCAATACAAAAAAATAAACCTCAACACCTGATTGCGTAATCTGGGATAATAAATCCATTTGTTTCGAACTTCTCAAATGCGTATTTACAAAATACGGCAGCATGAACACTTTTCGAAAAGCTATCTTCGAAAATGCAAAATGTTGCATTTCAAATCCAGTATGAACATATCATTACGACAGAATCTACATTTTATTGACAAATTCTATAAAGTTCGTCCTTTAGTCGAATCAGTACAAAACCGTGCATAATTCACTTATGTATTTAAAAAACACTAAAAATAAAATCTTTTTTCTTACCTATCGAATAAATATATACATTAAGGTGGAGTGAATTTTTTTTTTGGAAATTGAATTTGTTCCAAAGCCAGAATGGCACCTTTGTAGCCTAGAAATAAGCCTGTAACATTTTATTGACCTACTCGCATGTTTAGAGGCGCCCCCAGCCCCACAAAGTTGAAAAAAATAGCACGATCTGGTACAAATGTAAAATTCCTAAAATTTTAAAATCAAAAAACGAAGTATGAGGATTGATAAAGATGGCTAAGCTGAGTATTGAAGTGAATTTATTTTTTTTTGGAAACAACAACAACAAAAGTTATTAAAGGTCAAAGTTTATAATATGCATTTTTTAAATTGCAATTACTTTAAAACTACTAAACCGATTTCGAATATTTTTTAGCCATTCGATAGGTGTTTTGATTCCCTTTAATTTGCTATACATTTTATGTACCCACGCCCATTTTCAAAATTTTTATCAATCATCCAACTAAGCATATGAATATTATTAATTGTGCAAAATTTCATTCCTTTATGACTTCTAGTTACAAAGATGCCACTTTACAAATTCCCAAAGGGTGTTCCAGAAATATCTTTGTTAAAAAGTAGGCGTGGTCATAAACCAATTTCAATAAATTTTTGCGTGTCTATTAACACAGGTTATAACAGTGTATAAACCAAGTTTCGTCATAATATCTCAATTATTTGTCGAGTTATGGGCTCCGAAATCTCGTAGATTCCTTTGTCTAAAAAGAGGCGGTGCCACGCCCATTTTCCAAAATTTTTCTATTTCTTGTTTCCGGTCTATTGTGGAACTCATGCCACAAAATTTCAATGAATTATCTTTATATTTGACAAAGATATCGCTTAAAATGTTTTTATTAGGTCACTTTATAATACCCATATATAAAAGAGGGCGTGGTCGTCAACCGATTTTGGTAATTTTTCGTCCACATATTTGCCTAGTTAAATATATCACGCGTACCAAATTTCATCGATATATCTTCAACGGTTTCTGAGTTATGGCTTATAAAACTTTCAATATTTGCCCCTTAATAAGTGGGCGTGGCCCCGCTCACTTTCCAAAATTTTTGTGGTTTTTGTTTTATGTCCGTAGTTGGACTCCTGTCACAAAATTTCAGTGATAGATCTTTATATTTGACAGAGATATCGCTTAAAATGTTTTTATTAGGCCCCTTTATAGTTCCCATATATAAAAGTGGGCGTGGCCGTCAATCGATTATGACAATTTTCCGTGAAAACATTTGTATAAGTAAGTTAATCACGCATACCAAATTTTATCGATATTTCTTCAACGGTTTCTGAGTTATGACATATAAAACTTTCAATGTTTGACCCTTAATAAGCGTGGCACTGCCCATTTTCCAAAATTTCATCAAATTCTTCTTAGGGGCCTGAGCTCAACACGTGGGTAAAATTTCATCACTCTAGCTATATTAGTGGCTGACATACCAAATTTCCGATTTTTCCTATATAGGAAAAGTGGGCGTGGTCATGGTCCGATTTCGCCCATTTTCAATACCAACCGTCCCAGTCTCTATACCAACTTGCATTCCAAATTTTATCAAAATATCTCAATTTTTGCGCGAGTTATCGTGCGTACGGACGGACGGACGGACGGACATGGCTCAATCGATTTCTCTTTTCACCGTGATCATTTTGATATATATAAGTCTATATCTATCTCGATTATTTCATTCTGTTAAAATCCACCGTTATGAAATCAAAAATATTATACTCTGTGTACTAGTACAGCTGAGTATAAAAATGCATAGTATAAATTTTGACCTTTAATAACTTTTGTTGTTGTTGTTTCAAAAACAAATAAATTCACTTTAATACTCAGCTGAGCCATCTTTATCAATCCTCATACTTCGTTTTTTAATTTTATAATTTTGAAAATTTCATATTTGTACCAGATCGTGCTTATTGATTTCAACTTTGAGGGGCTGGGGGCAGTTCAAAACATCGTCCTATCGCCATAAAATTTTGTGGGGTTCATTAACTCGTATAAAGGCAACTTTTCATTGCTGGTACGTTCAAAAAAAGAACAAAAAAAAAATCTCCATATGTTTTCACTCCACCTTAATATACATGCATATGCATATACTAAAAAAACTTCTCGCTATCTAAGATATCTATATTATTAATACGCTAACATAAATTTTGTTCCATCTTCTCCGTCGAAACTACTGAACCGATTTTCAAACTAAGAACACCATTAGAAAGGTATTGCTCTCAAATAGAACTGCGAAAAGTTGGCAGCACTCTAGTATTTTTTATTATTTTGAACACGCGTCCCAATACATTATTTTTCTTTGTTTTCAGTAAATTATCTTAAAAATGTGTAAAACACATTCAAACAAATGTTGAAATGGTGATTTGTTTGAACATTCAACTTATGAAATTAAAGAAATCAAATCTTCAAAACAAGGACAAGTTGGGAATGGAATGGCGCTTAAGAAATTTTTCTTTATTTTGATGTATTAATTTCTTTAAAACAAATATATGAAACCATGTAAATAACTTTATTTCATAATCCTTTTAACTAACATATTTTAAGGAAAATTTACTCAAAACAAAGACAGTGTTCAATATAGGGCATTTGTTTTGAACGCTAAATATAACTGTTTCTCCCAGTGCATACATATTTTTATATCCTTACCTTAAATTAAAATTAAAAAAATATTGTCTCAATGAATTTTGTATTGAGGTTACAGATTTTAAGTTTAAAATTAACTCGAACTCACGAACTGCCAAAATGCTTTAGGGTTCGTTTTTAAATTGGATTCAAAATTTAAAACATGGTTCCTATGCAAAAATTTGTCCAGCCATACGAATTTCTTAGACAATTTTTTGTAATGACTGAAATGGGTAATATTGCCTTAGGAAAGTATTTGTTCTTCTTATTTCGAAATTTAATCAAGTTTGCATTGTGCCACGCGACTTTATATTGTTTTCTTTTTACAACTGGAACAGTATACTTGCACGCTTCTACCACCGTTGATTTAAAGATTTCGACATTGCACTGGCAAAATAAGCAATCCCAAATTACATTAGACAACAGATTTTTCAGTTTCAAAAAATCGCATAATTTAAAATTCAAACATAGATTAGCTTTAACATGATTAACTTTGGCAAAATAGTAAAATTCTAGATTGATTACAAAATTAAATCAAGGGTGCGACCCAGCATGGTTGGTAAGCGATATATTTGCATTAAGTCGATATTAAGAAGGCTAACCACTAAATATGTTTCGCTATTAGTGTTAACATCGCCGGCTATAAGACCGGAGTTGGAGAAGTTATGAGACCAGGTAAGATTGCACAGGTTGAAGTCACCCAGTACACAAAGATGATCATCACCTAAATTGCTTCAAGCAAGATTTGTTATGTTATCGTCATGAGCTGTATATAGGTTTAGGCTGCTATTTGGTGGGATGTAGGAAGCAAACCCGACGAAGGAGTCGGAAGAACCACTTATTCGCACGAAAATTTGGTCAAGAAGAGCATCTGAGTTTTGCAGTGTAATCATGGTAGCACGGAGCTTACGTTGGACAGCAATAAGGACGCCACCACCTCTGGCACATCCAGTCAGGCTAGAATTTCTGTCTTTACGAAATACCGAGTACAGGTTAGAGTCGAAATACTCCTCATAAGAAAGTTATCGTTCAACTCCTTATTAAGAAAGTTGTCGTTCAAAAGGTTTCCATTGAGAGAGGGTTTGAGGCTTAAGAGGTTGATCCCACAATGTACCATCTGATCAAATTTGCTGCATAACTATTTTTGCAAGTACTACCACTGGAGCTAGCCAACCAGCCGGATCGAAAAGTTTTGCTATGATGGAGAGCGCTTCACGCTTGGTATAATTTTCTTTCACGCAGGGTTCTGGACTTTAAAGAAAAACTGATCCGACTTGGCATTCCAGCGTATACTTAACGCCTTCGTAGTACTTGTCTCTTCTAACTCAAGAAAATTTCTATCAAGTAAATGATCTTGTGGAAGATCTGCTAAAATTTCCTTCGAATTGGAGGACTATTTCCTCAAAGAAAAACCTGCACTACCTAGCTGGCCGCTGTGGTTCAGTGGGTAGAGTGCTCGCCTGCTTTGCCAGAGGTCTCGGGTTCAAACCCCAGTCCGAGTAAACACCAAAAAATTTTTCTAATTAGTAAAAATCCAATTATTGGGGTTTTAAGAGCAGCGGTCACCTCTCGGCAGTGGACGGCATACCCTCTGAGAGTATTTCTGCCATGAAAAAGCTTCTCACAAAAAATGCATTCGCCGTTCGGAGCCGGCATAAAACTGTAGGTCCACCCAATTAGTAGGAAAAACAAAAAAGGAGCACACCTCGAATTGGCGCCATTGTATTATATTATTATACCTAGTGTGTCGGTAAAATCATTTGGTGGTTGCAGAGCTGTGGATACATTATGAAAGCCCCCTAACATGTCATCCACATACATTGAATTTCGAAGGATTTGAGCTGCTAGTGGATGAGAATTTTGGATATCCTGGACTAATTGGAGCAGCGTTCTAATCGCTAAATAAGGTGCGCAATTGACCCCAAAGATCACCGTCTTTAACTGAAAGTCTTTGATGTTACCTTGCGGGTCATCTCTAAAAAGAATTCTTTCATAAGGCCTTTGTGATGGATTTGACGCTATATCTTCACCATCGAATCAATAAAAGAGTTAAATCTGCTTGAAGAGCGGAACCTACATCGAGAATATCATTGAGAGATATTTCATTAGAAGAATTGCTGGAAGCATTGAAAACTACTCTTAACTTCGTTGAAGTGATCTCAGGTCTTAATACCGCATGATGTGGTAGATAGAAATGACCAGGAGAATTTTCGAATTGTGAAGCTTCTACTTGCTCCATATGGTCTAGGTCGAAATATTCTTTAACCACGTACTCATATTCATCCTTCAAGGAAGGTGTTTTTAAAACTCTTGACTCATTAAAATAAAATTGCCGTAAAGCGATGGGTCGAGATGCTCCGAGCTCTAAATCGGTGGGATAAAAACTTTTGAAAGGCAATGAACCTATATATCTTCCTTCCGAGTTTCGAGTGGTGGTTTTTGAATATAATTCCTCACAAAAAGAGTCCTCTACTGATTGGAGGTTACTTTTAGGAACTTCCTCCAATTCCCAAAACTTGCGAATTTGGTTATCCAACGAAATGGCCTCTCCGGTTGAGACTTTTGTTGCAAAGCAAAAGACGTGTGCAGTGGAAGATGCCGCAGTGACAATCCACCCGAATACGGTCTCTTGGGACAGAAGGTTGCAGTGGTTACTGCGTTTTACCCCATCATAACCTTGGGGTACAAATCTCCTCCGATCAAAACATCGACAGGAACACTTTGTAAGAACTTCGAATCTACTAATGGTACTTTAGGAAGCAAATCTAGAATCGATTAATCGACTGAAGTGGAGGGCAAGTTTCCAGTAACTTGTGGTAATACAAAGGCTGTAGCTTCTAAGAAAAGATTTGGGTCACGTGGTGAGCCCTGAACGAACCAACAAATTTTCGAAGAATTGTTATAGACCTGAAATAATCACATTGGTTTTCGAACAAGGGAGCTTTAGTAGTCTTCGAAGTCGTTCCGAAATGAACGTTGCTTCCTATACTGAGTCAATTAAAGCTCGTGCGACATAAGTTGATCCCAAGTGACAAATGTGAACCATGGCGGTTCCAAGAAGGGCTGATGGCAGACCTGTCGTTGTCAAAGTTGCACCATTAAACGACGAAATAGAAGGAGAAGGAGTGGACTGTACATTAAGCCGTATCACGAAAAAAAGTTTTGCGTGTGTCAGTTTTATTTGAACACTTATGTCGAAAAAATATTTTTGGTGTAAAAATTTTTTTTTCAGGCCCGCGTTAAAAACAGCTAAATCGCGTTTTTTGTAATAACTTCCTTATTTGATGTCGGATCTCTATCATCTTAATGTCGCTGAAAAGGTATCGCCGAGCACTATATTTGGCCCATATAAAGTTTCCACCTCAAAGGTTGTTCTGAGTTTTACCTTTAAAAGTTTGGGAGTTACTATCCCTAGATTTTTCTATTTTTATCACTATTACAAAGCTCTCAAAAAACCATGAGGACACCGCTAAAAAACTTGTAGCCTTTATTCACAAACAAAAAAGTTATACTGTTTTAAAATCAGGGAACCTGTGTTTTTTGAAAAATTATCCCAAGTTCTTATTTATATGAGGCAGTAACGCCATATAGTATGAGGTTTGATTAAAAAGTATTCTAAGTCCTCGCTTGACTTGAGAATGTTGTACCGCGATGGAACAGCTACCAATACTGGACACATAATATGCAAAAAATTATTGATGATTGGACTATTCGTGCTGATCAACGTTATTTATATTGAATGATAATGGTTGTAGTGAAGATTTGGCAAGTATTCAAGTGGGACCTTTAAGCACAGCGCGCTGACTTACAACGGCTTCACGATTTCTGCATCCGTGCGTATCGTAAAATCACCCAAGTTATTTAGAAAAACTGCTAGAGTTCGTTGTAAAATTATACGCGCCCAAAGAGACAGCGGAAGTCTAAATGTGTTATCAATACTTGCGCTGGGTGCGTCGTCCGCCCCTAGAAATGCAGTTAATTATTCAGCCTACAATTGAAAACAACGCATTTTACTTTAATCCCGAAAACATCTTCTTGTCTATGATAACCGAGACCGAAAATGACGATGCCTCCAAATTTTGAGATATTTATGAAAGAAGTTTCAGAGCTCTGAAAGTGAATTCTTCGTCGCTTATATTACTTTGCTCACACCCAAAAAAAATTACTCAGTTATGGAAAAATGGTAATCATTTCATTGTTTTGAATACAAATTTCTTTCAAAACATGGTTTTTATTCCTTGATTTAAAGAAAATTGTACATCAAAACAATGAAAATATGTCTTTAGCGCCGAAACATTCCCATTTTTCCATAATCTGAGTAAGTTGTTTTTTCAGTGCAAGTTTCGAACGTTTAAAACAAATTGGAATTTATGTGCAGGGTATTCTCTTCCCTCTCATATGCATTTTATATACATATATATACGTATATACTATGAACGATATTAAAAGCAGTTTTTTCCCCTTTTCTTTATTTTTATTACCTCAACAATAGTTACTCATACGCCCCCCCCCCCCAACGGATCGCTTTGTATGTGAAAACTGAAAATTCTTTTTTAAATATCTCGAAAACGGGATATAATCCGGATTTTCTAAAGACGCCATCATAATCTGGCTGATCGTGATTCAGTTTAACATTTCTCTTTGTTGTTCTTCTTAAATGTTTGTATGTTTGCTTATTTTTGCGTTTTTGTTTTGGCCTGTGTGAGATTTCGATAGATTTTCGATACAAAATTAGAGAAGGCATCGATATCATCGCGTTTGGCAAGAGGATTGAGAACGAAACTAGTGTTTCAATCTTCACTCGCTCTCAGAAATTTCTCATAAGTTCTCGCGTAAATAAATAAAGAGGTTATTGCACATTTCAAAAAATACCTAATTGCCTTTTAAATGTGAAATAAGACCTTTTTCTTTGAAAATTACAAAATAAAGGCTTTATCTCACTTTGGTTGCGATATAAGGCCTTAAAGGCCTTATTTCAAAAGGTCTTACTACACCCCGCCATTTATTTAGCCAATGAATACAGTTAAAATTCTTAAAGGCTAAGTAGAACTAGACCTAAAACTTACTTATCAAATAAAACAATGTTTATTTATAAAATTGGTGAATAATTCCAAAAAGTAATTTTTGAAAATGAAAAATCTATCTCAACTAATTTTGAGATTCTGTTCAACTCGAGCAGGGCCTATTGATAGGCGTATTTTTTGCATAAAGTGTCTTAAATATACCAACCGAGACAATTTCTGGGAACCGAAGATGCCTGGCAGTAGAGCTGCAATACTATCGATGGCACTATCGATATTATCGATAGTTTTTTTCGTGTCACTATCGATAGTTTTTTTCCACTATCGATGAGTACTGCCTTTAAAATAAGAAACAATTTGCTCGCACTGCTAAATTCAATGAAGGTGCAAAACACGGTAACTCGCATGGAACATGGTGCAAGATTTCCAATATATTAGCTGCGGAATGATTTGTATCTGACAGCAGCTTTTGTGTCTACAGTACAGCTACTCGCTTCTTCTGATATAAAATGACAAGCAATAGTTAAGTAATTTTCATTATTCCTTTTTTTGCTTGGTTTTCCGACGGGGTAGAAATATGATGTATTGTGGAACGATTTTTTCACAAGGGATGACGAAAAATCGTTCCACAATACATAAGTATCTATGTATATCTTTAACTTAAGGGCCGTTTACTCAACCTCTGATTAACGCTAACACTATGAGAGGGTGAAGTCACAAACAAATTTGATCTTTTGTCTATACACGGATGAGTCATCTAACCGAGTTTTTCGTCCATAAAATATCCTTTTTGTTTCACATTAAAGAAATCGCTAAAAATAATGTTTTTATCAGATATCCTTGATATTACGTTAACAATCAAACGGGCTAATTTTTAAAAAATAATACTTTTCTGACTTTTACAAGTTTTTATAAAAAAACTTAATTTGAAAATCAAAAATTTTTCAAAAATCGCAAAAAATTAAACATTTTGACATTGATCAGATGTCATTTAGCGAGGTGTGGTTCAATTACTACAAGTTGTATATTGTTAGAAGCGCAACTCCAGCGAACATAATTTATGAATAAAGTGATAACAAACAAGTAAGGAAGCCTAAGTTCGAGTGGAATCGAACATTAGATACTCAGCTGTATGCTTTCATTGTTTGTTTGCGTTTGTTCGATATAGGGTGTATTTTATATAAAGCGAGTGCCGCATAAAGTGGGCGTAGCCACGCCCATTTTCAACATTTTTATCAGTCATCCAACTAAGCATATGAATATTATTCTTTGTGCAAAATTTCATTCCTTTATGACTTCTAGTTACAAAGATGTCTTGTTACAAATTCCCAAAGGGTGTTCCAGAAATATCTTTGTTAAAAAGTAGGCGTGGTCATAAACCGATTTCAATAAATTTTTGCGTGTCTATTAACACAAGTTATAAAAGTGTATAAACCAAGTTTCGTCATAATATCTCAATTATTTGTCGAGTTATGGGCTCCGAAATCTCGTTGATTCCTTTGTCTGAAAAGAGGCGATGCCACGCCCATTTTCCGAAATTTTTCTATTTTTTGTTTCCGATCTATTGTAGAACTCATGCCACAAAATTTCAATGAATTATCTTTATATTTGACAAAGATATCGCTTAAAATGTTTTTATTAGGCCACTTTATGATACCCATATATAAAAGTGGGCGTGGTCGTCAACCGAGTCCGCTAAAATTTTGAACATGTATTACTACAAGTAGTGAAAGTGTATACACCAAGTTTCGCCATAATATATCGATTATTTGTCGAGTTATGGGCTCAGAAATCTCGTATATTCCTGCTTCTAAAAAGAGGCGGTGCCACGCCCATTTTCCACAATTTTTGTATTTTTTGTTTTATGTCCATAGTTGGACACCTTCCATAAAATTTCAATGATATATCTTTATATTTGACAGAGATATCGCTCAAAATGCTTTTATTAGGTCACTTTATAATACCCATATATAAAAGTGGGCGTGGTCGTCAACCGATTTTGGAAATTTTTCGTCCAAACATTTGCCTAAGTAAGTATATCACGCGTACCAAATTATCGATATATCTTCAACGGTTTCTGAGTTATGACTCATAAAACTTTCAATGTTTGCCCCTTAATAAGTGGGCGTGGCACCGCCCATTTTCCAAAATTTCACCATATTTCTTCATAAGGGCCTGAGCTCAATACGTGTGTGAAATTTTATCACTCTAGCTCTATTAGTGACTGAGATACAAAATTTCCGATTTTTACTATATAGGGGAGGTGGGCGTGGTCATGGTCCGATTTCGCCCATTTTCAATACCATCCGTTCCTGTCTTGATACCAACTTACATTTCAAATTTCATCAAAATATCTCAATTTTTGCGCGAGTTATCGTGCGCACAGGCGGACAGACGGACAGACGGACGGACATGGCTCAATCGATTTCTCTTTTCACCCTGATCATTTTGATATATATAAGTCTATATCTATCTCGATTATTTCATTCTGTTACAATCCACCGTTAGGAAATCAAAACTGTAATACTCTGTGTACTAGTACAGCTGAGTATAAAAACACAAAATTACCGTTATCTCAAAAACGTAACCTTACAAAAAATTAAAAATTAAAACAAAATTGTTCTGTGCTCAGCAGGCCCATACCTATCCTCCCCCAAAACTGAAATTCTTCGTATTTTTTTTGTTTTTTGATTTATTTAAAGCATAGTCTATTCTACATTAATGAAATGTTTAAACAGTGTGCCTTTTGATTATCGGTATTTTACATTAATGAAATGTATAAACAATGTGCCTTATGTACTAGTCAGCGCCAAAGATGCTGAAAAACAAATGTACTACTTTTAGTTTTAATACTATAGGGTTTTCAAGTCAAATGAAACCTTTTTCAAATCAGGTGCAAATTTTAAATTGAAAACGGTTTAATTTGACCAAAAAATGCTATATATATAAGTGAAGTATTTAATTCCTATTTGTTGTTCTTTTGTTTATTAATTAATGTTATGCCTTAAAAAAAAATTAAAGACTTTGAAAAGGAAAATGTAAACAAAACCATCCCTCTTTTTAAGGTTTAATTTAACCAGAAAATGCTATATACATACACAGAGAAAAAATAAAATGGTTTTTTCAACCAACTTCTTGGTTAATTTTTTATTGGTTCATGTCAAAAGGAAAAAATATAATATGTACATTTTCATTGTACCATTAACCAATATTTTGGTAACAATCAATATCAAACAGAAAGTTGGTTTCCCCAACATGTATATTTGTTATATTAACGAAAATATTGGTTAATTCATATCTAAAAAAAAGTAAAAATATTTACGAAGCTTTATGGCTTCGGCTCTGTTGTTACCATCGCCTTCAACAGCGTTTGTGCTTGACGAAGTTGAATGGCTGGACCCGAATTGCAGAGAGCGAGAGAGTGAGTATTTGGAATTTTCTTTGTTATTCAGTTAACATATTAACACTCTCTTATAGATCATACATAGCACAGGGATGCCACTTTTGGGCTTTTCCTACCAAAACTGGTAGGTTTTATTCCTTTTGGTAGGTTGGTAGGACGATTTGAATTTTGGTAGGTTTTTGCCTTTGTTCAACTAACATCACTGATTTGGTACATTTGGTCACTTTGCTACAACACTGTTGAGAAAACGTGTCTTCTCAGTAGAGTTTTGTCGCAAAAGTCTTCTAAATAGACAAGTTTTCTTTGAGCTTCAAGTACACTTGCCCCCACAGATACAACTGGAGGAGATTGAAAACCGAAAGGCATCTGACATTTTACGCTATATGAAGCAAACCAGGTTGCTCGTCTACATGGTGTGTAATAAATAGCTCCATGTGGTATGACAACAGGCCTGCCTAGGTAGTAAATGTGTTTGTTGTACCAAGTGGAAACAATGTCCGCTATTTCCCTCGATAAATTTTCTTACGTTTCCTTCAGGATCAGTTACTTGCCCTCATTATTCCTCAAATATTATTCCACAAAATGTAAATTCTAATTTCCTCCGCACTGGACGAGCGGTGCCAGCCATTAATACCCAATCCAACCTTGTCTGAATACTTATCATTTAATGACAACTAAAGTTTTTAATTGAAATTTGTACAAATAATATTAAATTTAATACTAAAGTTTTCAAAATCAAAAAAAAAAAAAAAAAAAAAAAAAATTCACAGTTTTTTTTTATTTTAAGCGGTAAAAAAATAAAAGTGTCTGGTTACTGCAGGGTGGTCGTTTACTGGCACAGTTACCCTAAATGAATTTGTTGAATATGGTTAAATCCCACATTAAAAAAAAAAATGGTAGGCTCGAAGCCATTTTGGTAGGTTTTTGGTAGGAAAAAAAATTTCTTAGTGGCATCCCTGACATAGCAGTGCTGCTACTGGCATACAAATATAACCAACAAATTGTTTAATAGTAACAAGAAATTGGTTGAAGATTTGAACGAGCATTTTGTTATATCAACAAATATCGCACGTTTTATGTAATAGGGATTTAACTAAAAAAAAATTTTTTTGGGAAAACGCAAATAAATTTTTATAATTTCAAATAGTTTCCTTCTACGGCTAACTACAAAATCACTTTTATTTCCGCCATTTTTATCTTTTTGAGTATTTTATAAGACTAGACTCAAAGGCACGACCCAGTTATTGAAATATATGGCAAAATCCCAGAAATCGAGAATTTCGAGTTAAATCCCTATTGCATAAAACGAGCGATATCATAGTTATAATAATAATACAATGGCGCTATTATAACTCTGACGAGTTTTGTGGCCGAGCTTTTCTCCCAATTCGAGGTGTGCTCCTTTTTGTTTTTCCTACTAATTGGGTGGACCTACAGTTTTATGCCGGCTCCGAACGGCGAATGCATTTTTTGTGAGAAGCTTTTTCATGACAGAAATACTCTCGGAGGGTATGCCGCCCACTCCCGAGAGGTGACCGCTGCTCTTAAAAAACCCAATAATTGGATTTTTACTAATTAGAAAAATTGTTTTGGTGTTTGGCTCGGACCGTGGTTTGAACCCGAGACCTCTGGCATAGCAGGCGAGCACTCTACCCACTGCACCACAGCGGCCACATAGTTAATAAAACAAAAAACACTGTCTAATATATCAACAATGGTAATGGTAATATTAAACAAAATTCACATTGATTCCATTTCAAGTGTGAAATTAGTACTATTAACCAACTTTTGGTTGATTTTTCTCTCAGTTTAAGTGAAGTATCTAATTCTTATTTGATCTTTTATTTAATTATTGTTTTGCGTAAAAAATTAAAGACTTTTTGGAATGAAAACTGTAAACAAAACCATCCCTCTTTTTATTTTAGTGAAATATTCATAAAAAACTATCGATAGTATCGATAGTTTTTTTTCGACTATCGAAACTATCGAGTGGTCCGACTATCGATGGTTTTGCAGCTCTACCTGGCAAGAATATTGAAGGATATTACTCCAAAGAGTGCAGGACAGTCAGCAATCTCAATGACTACGTCAAAAATGAAAGATAGGGACATAATTGCTCTCCTACTCTTCAATGTTTTTAGATTTATCAAAAAGGCATCTGGATTCATATGCGTGAATGGAGCCCGAAAAGTGTAGGCTACGTTGCGCAAAACGCAGGAATACCTTTTTGGTACGCTCAGTTCTTGTGATATGGCACCCGAAGTAAGGAGACCAGATAAAGGACGCATAATCGAGTCTGGAGCGAACAAACACCGTGTATAATAATTATTATAATTTGAGCGTATACGGGTCAGTAAACTCCGAACTGTGGCGCCGCACAAATGCGAGCATTGAGTGTGATAGCCCCGTCACAATGAAATTTTGACGGAGCAGCATGCATTGACAGCTGAGTCGAATGTATGTATGTATTTGCATGGAGAGCGACACATCCAGCAGCACTAGCGCCATCTACCATAAAAATGTTCCCAACTTTCAACTTTTGCTGCATGTAAGGCATAAGAAGAAGCATTTGACATTTGTTCAGGGCAATGGAGCGGAGCGCAGCTAAGAGCAAAGGAGCTAAAATCATTGGAAAGAGCGGAGCTGGAGCTAAAAATCACTAACATACATATTTGTAGATATCAGAGCTGGGAAAAATTTATTCGAATAACGAATAATAGATGAATATATTTTTTTTATCTTTATTTGAATAATAAATAATTTCGTTTACTCCAAAAAAAAATTATTCGAATAACAGATACTTTTTATTTACATACATTTTTGTGATAAAACCGAAACCATGTACACATGTATGTACATATCTATATGTTCTTCAAATGCTGTTTTTTTTCTACCCTGAATTTTTATTTATTATTTGAAATACCAAATAAAGTTCCGAATAATTTATTCGTAACTAATTTATCTAAATAAAAATTTTAAAAATAAATTTTTATTCGAATAATTATCTAAATAAAAATTTATTCGAATAATTCCTAAGTCTGGTAGATATGCATCACTATTAATTTTTGTTTGTGTTATTTATTTAGTTTCAATAAGTTTTTTTCTTTTAACCGATTTAGCACATTGTAAGAGGAGGAAAAATTTCATATGGACTCGTCATGTATTGATACATCTCGTAAGATGACAGCGAATAGTTTTTTATTATCGCATTTATTTTAAAAATCATCGCCCACCGGTCGAAATACTATATATATTTTTGAATTTCCATTACAACATGAAAATTTCACTTTATATGTATCACATCCACATTTTCTCTACTAACAGTTTTTATACATTTAGTATAAACTTACTTCCTATACCAGTTTGGTAAGAAATTCCCACAAACAGCATCCCTGATCACCGCAAAAAATAAAAATTGGGAGCTAAGAGCGGAGCCAACAAAAAAATTTTTGTGAGCGGAACAAAAAAAAAACTTTCGCTCCGATGCCCTGATAGCAAAGAAACGCAAGATGATTGTGGCGATGCACCTACATGCAGCAAAATGCAACTACATCCAGCAGTTGATTGTGACGGGGCTATGATTTGGAGATTATGCAGTTCAAATGGCTAGCAAATGAAAACTTTGAGTAGAAGATCACTCCGAGGTATTTGATTTCACTTACTGATCGTAGAGTCGAAAGATTGATATGGTAAGACGACTGAATGATATTGTTACACTTGGCAAAGGTAACGTGGAAACATTTATTTATATTCAGCGAGAGACAATTTTTTTCGCACCAATTACTTACGTTATTAATGTCGACTTGCATCACCATAGAATCATGACAGCTGCAAATGGGGGAATCAATTTTGAGATCATCAGCATAACGCAGAAATTTTGCGAAAGTAAATAAAGCACTGATATCGTTGATGAACAGAACAAATTTTAGTGGCCCAAGGACACTACCTTGTGGAACTCCCGAACTTGCAACAAAAGGTGAAGACCTGACACTATCTATAACTACCGTGCATCGTCGGTTAATAAGATAGGATGTAAGCCAGCGTAAGAAGAATGAATGAAATCCAATCGAGGCTAACTTAGGGCCTTTTCACATTACTCGGTACGACATCGGATCGACATTTTTTGCTCGGTATTTTCAGCTTACCGAAACGATTCCACGTTGCTGTGTTTTTCACACTTGTGGGAATACTTTCGGTGCGTAAGCGGCAGAAAATAGGAAAACAAACATCGAAATTTTCAAAACAAAAATTTTAACTTCAACAAATCACTCAATAATAACAATAATGTCTTCTAGCGAAGACGAAGACATTATCACCCTTATTACGGTTGTCGTCGTCGACACTCACTCGACGCTGTCGGCGACGACCTATCAAAATCGGTATTACGTATGGTAAAGTCGATAACTTGTGACAACTATCGAAACATATTTGGTATCAGCTAAGTCGACGTCGACGGTCACTCGTTGCCATTTTCGTCGACGCGCTGTTTAATGGTGACAAGAAGAAAATTTAGTATGTATGTTTTTTTGTTTTTAAAATTTTATTACGGGAGTGTTAAAATTAGTAGAACTAACATCCGCAGAATATTTCCTGCTAGTTTTATTGAAAAATTCCCACTATGTAGTTTAAAAATAAATTCGGTGAGCGCACATACCGAAGGCGACCCAAAGGTTTTCAATGGGGTACGATACCAACTAATTTTTTACAACATTGAGAAGCAATCACCATTAAATTGAATGCCTTGGCACCTCCTTTAAGAAAGATTGAGGAGAAAACTAATGGCGTTTTCTTTTCTCGAAATAATGTTGCCCTGTTTAATTATTTTAGCCATTTTATAGCTTTGTTTGGTCATTTCAACGAATATTAAGCTCTAACAAAGTGAGAGGATACCGTTAGCAACAAATTCAGCCATTTTATAGAAAGTCAAGTTACGTATTTCAATAATTGGAATATAGGAGGGCAGCATTTTTTCGTAGAAAAGAAAACGCCATAATTTATTAAATATTTATGTACATACATACATACATACATACATATGTATATATGTATTTCAACTAAAATATTTTTTCTTTTATTTATTAATTACTCGAGCACTTCATTGCTATGTTCATCGCTAAGACTTGATGAATCATATGCAAAATACATTTATTATAAAGAAATAAATTATCTAAATAGCACAGATTAAAAATACGGAAAAAATTGCGCACAGATTCTAAATAAAATCAAACAGCTAGTGCAGAAATTATAGGGATGGTACTTTCGTCATTCGGTTTACCGATAAACAGTCGAAGTCGTCTCAATACGCTTAGCTAATACCGATTTTGCGTCGATGTGACGACGACGTCGAGACGACGTGATGTCGACTGAAAAGTGACAACGACGTCGACGACGACAACCGTAATAAGGGTGCATAACTTGCTACATTTATTACCGAAACGAGTTTTTTACTGACTTTGTTCTTCTTCTTTTATCACGCCGCAAAAATGTATGCAGTAATTCCTCAAATTTTGCTGACCGGTCTTACCGCGTTGCGGTATACCGAAATTAATCCGCTCCGATTTCATGTATGCAACACTAATGTGAAAGTGCCAATTGAAATACATGTGGTCAGTAAGGTTTCGGTATACTTTCGGTAAAAACCAAAAATGTCGATCCGATACCGCACCGAGTAATGTGAAAGCGCTCTTACTCGAAAGTATTCTATGGGAAACCCTATCGAAGGCCTTAAAGAAGTCAGTATAGACAGTGCCAACCTGAGCTCCTAACTAAAAGGCCGCTATACAGTCACTTGAAAATACTGCTAGGTTAGATACAATTGATCGGCAGGGAATGAACCCATGCTGCTCGGGAGAGATTATGTTTTTACAGAAGATAAAATTATTCTATGAATGATGCATTCAAAAAGTTTTGACGTTACAGACAGCGATGGGTCTATACCTAATTACTGATATCGTTTTTATTACCACTCTGGAAGATTGGAGTGATGAGAGCCAATTTCCAAGCATCTACGAAAATGCCTGAAGATAGAGATGCGATAAAACTACTAAAGATTTGCAGTGTTTAACCCTAATCCTCTAAAGCAGCCATGGGCGATTGAGCCCATATGGGTATTTACCCGTACGGGTCGCGTCGGCTCATTGCATGGGGATGGTGAAATAGGTAAATGTACCAGCTGGTGGGGAGAAGGACGAACTCAAACTGAGCATATGGTTGCCACACTTGGTAATTAATTCCAAAATAGGTATTTTTTTGCGGTTGGTAATTTGGTAACTATCAAATGATTTTAGTATTTTTCTTTTTCAATATGATAAAATTATTCTAAGGTATGCTTAATTTGTTAATGTTAAAAATGTTTTTTTTTTTAATTTCTACTAAAGCTATGACCAAAGAAAAATCAAACGAACTACAAACAAAATTCATTCATAGATGTGATTTACGTTTCAGATAATTTTTTTTGTAAACCAAAGCAGGTGTACTTCTTTTAAGTTTCTTTTATCATTCGAATTATGAAGGCGATAATATGTTAGTCTGTTTGTAATTTTTTGGTTATTTTGTTGGGAATTATTATCAACATTTTTTTAGGATAGTGGCAACCAATATCAACCAATATTGAGCGCGCTAATGCATATTCGGTATTGAGAACAAGAGAGCATATATATATATACATATGTACATTAAGGTGGGGCCAATTTTTTTTCTTTGGAAATTCAATTTGTTCCAAAGCCAGAACGGCACCTTCCTATCCCAGAAATAAGCCTGTAAAATTTTATTGACCTACTCGCATGTATTTTCCCTTAAATTTGGTATACATTTTATATATGAAAAGTAAGGTGGGTAAAAGGGGGTTGACCCCCGCTGGGGGGTGTTATGGAACGCACTGTAAAATGTATATGAAATTAAAGGGAATCAAAATACCTATCGAATGGTATAAAAATATTCGAAATCGGTTCAGTAGTTTTTAAGTAATTGCAATTTAAAGAATGCATAATATAAACTTTGACCTTTAATAACTTTTGTTGTTGTTGTTTCCAAAAAAAAATTCACTTTAATACTCAGCTTAGCCATGTTTATCAATCCTCATACTTGGTTTTTTGCTTTTATAATTTTAAAAATTTCATATTTGTACCAGATCGTGCTTTCAACTTTGCGGGGCTGGGGGCAGTTCAAAATGTCATCCTATGGCCATAAAATTTTGTGGGGTTCATTAAGGCAACTTTTCATTGGTACGTTCAAAAAAAAAAACAAAAAAAAGCTCCATATGTTTTCACTCCACCTTAATGTACATGCCAAAAGCACAAGCACACTTGCTTCTAAAACGACACAACACAATTTTCTGAATCGATACTTAGTAGTAAGAATCAGTGTTATTTATTTGTTATGCAATTTTATGGTCATAGATGAAAATTAAGGGCTTTATTTAAAAAATATTGTTGCTTTAGTATAGTAGCTTACTTCCATATATAGCGAAGAAGACATAAATTGGTTTTTTTAAATTATGACACTAATGAAGTAAATGGCATCGGAGTTCGAAAGCAATAGCGAGAAAGAAACTGCAAAATTAGCGATTGTACAGAATTGCCGCTGAGGCCACTAAAGTGACAATTTGAACCTTTTTTAAGAGCCAGGCTACCGGAACCCAACTTTTTGAAAATATGCAATATTTGAACCTTTTTAAACATTTGGGCCACTTTTGGTCCTTTTTTACTTTCAAACCTATAATGTAATAAATATTTTTTAGTTTTTTTCTTAAATATAAAAAAAGCTTTTTTACGTTTGTTTTTACATGGCCGTTTTCTGCTACTGTTGTTGGTATGTAAATTGTAATAAAAGGAAAATTGAGAATTAAGCAAAACAAAGCTGGCGGCGGTGGTAGCTCAATGGGATGCTATTGGCTTACCAATCGAAACGACTTCAGTTCGATCCTCGGTTGAGGCCGCCTGAAGAAGTCTGATGAGGGGATGTGGTGGTCTCCGAAATGGATCCATAACCTCTACCAAAAAAATTTTTTTAATTTTTCTTAATTAAAAACTGGCCAATAGCTCATATAAAATTCACATAAACAAGCCTCTTTGTTACCTTTTCACTTTTCATTAGCAATTCTCCGCTGCGAAGGAAAACCCCGAAAAAGTTATTTGGGAGTAAAAATTTTTAGAATGCAAGAAAATTGTTTTAACAAACCGAAATAGAAGAGTTTTCGCACAACGTGGGGGAATGAAAAACAACTTAAATGAGAACTAGTTGTGAATTTGTTGCAAATATGTTAACGCTGCCAGCAGTGCATCAGCAGAAAGATTATTTTCAAAACTTTCACTATTTAAGACCAAGGGTACAAACCGCTTGCAAATTGCTTTAAGCATTAAATAAACCACAAAAATATATAAAAATGTGTTTCTAGCTAAAAAAAATTTGGGAAACAATTTTTTTACTTTTTTCGGCCACTTTTCGAAATTTTTTAGCGGCAATACTGCACATTTTATTATTGGTGAATTCCTCTCTCTATATAAAACAATGTGGTTTTCATTTTTAGGGCCGTTTACTCAACATCTGATTAATTTAATCGCTGGTTAGTTTGACGTAAATTGTATGGTGAGCTGTCAAATAAATTGCTTAACCGGACAAAAATCTGTGGTTAAGTGCTTAACCGGAGCTTGAGTAAACGGCCCTTAGTGTTTCCGTACGCGCTAGCCATGGGTAATGGCGCAATTTTTTTGGCGCTGATACAATAACTCCAGCGGCACTCGTGGCGCCAACTCACGGTACTTGCGCAATAACACCTTTAGCGCAATTGTCATGGAATAATCGATAAATAACATTTTTTCGCTTGTTACTGTTCACCATCCCCGTTTTATTTCTTTTGGCGCAATTCTGCTTACATTTACGAGGGCACAATTAATTTAAATTTTCATAATCATTTGGAAACATATTCCGTATATTTGTGAAAATATGCTGGAAATTAGAGTCACTTAGATCACTATCAAGCATACATAATTGTGACGTTGTCATACGTATACATATACTATGATGTTGTTATTGGCGTTGTGGTTGCGCCATTTTACACTAGCTCTATATCCCAGCCAACATTTATTATCGTGGAAGTGACGAAAAAGTAACTTCGGGACGTTTAATTCAATCGCGGAAGATATCGCTTTATTAACTTTATCCTATCTTCGTTCGGGAAAAACTGTTCCCCGTCAACGTTACGTCCATAATGAGTCATAAACGATACTTATGGAAGTATCTTCCAAGTGTCGTTTAGAAGAGACAAAAACGTTACGTACAAATAAACTAATACGACGCTTCCGGAAGTAACTTCTTAGTGCCATTTGGGAGACAAAAAAGCGTCAATTAAAATTTTCTCCTACAGTTTTCTCAATATTTTTAGAACCTAAAAAAAAAAACTCCAAATACATTGTAGATCTGTGTTTTTTAATTTATTATTATTTTATGAAATTGCGTATTTTAGGCTAAATATTTTAATAGCTGCCAATCTGTCATTCCTAGCAATTTGTGCGGCTTCATCGATCTCTTGTATAAATTTCCTATAAAGTAAAGCAATAATTTAAATTAGGAGTTCAACAATTCCAATCACTCCAACTTACTTTAATCCAAAATTTCGTCAGCGGGCCATGCTCCTTAAACGATGTACATATGTATGTTTGAATTTTTTTACGCTCGTGCCAGGATCGGACATCGAGTGCCCCGAATAACGATAGGTAGGTATTGGATTCCAAAACAATTGGGCTGACCTTGTTCACCCAATCAATACCATCAACCCAAATTCCAGGTACCACATCACCAGGCGTATAATGATCTTGGTTGCTATCGCCACGTTCAGAGCTGGTACCCATTGCATAATTATTGTTTTCACAAATGAAAATCAGAGGCAACTAAATTTATAAATTTTTCAAATTTTTTGTTGTTCTGATTTTATTTTGATTGTCAATACATAAACTGTCTTCTCTATACACACCAAGAAGTAAGATACGCGATAGCAATGAAATTTGTTTTTCTAAAATAAGAAACTATCTTTCGAATAACGTCTAGAGGTGTCTCAGACGTTACGCATTTTCGATAGACGAGAAAACGCTCTTCCGAATGCTAGCAGGGATTGTAGCCATGGGTAATGGCGCAATTTTTTTGGCGCTGATACAATAACGCCAGCGCCAACCGTGGCGCCAACTCACGGTACTGGCGCAATAACACCTTTAGCGCAATTGTCATCGAATAATCGATAAATAACATTTTTTCGCTTGTTACTGTTTACCATCCCCGTTTTATTTCTTTTGGCGCAATTCTGCTTACATATACGAGGGCACAATTAATTTTAATTTTCATAATCATTTGGAAAAATATTCCGTATATATGTGAAAATATGCTGGAAATTAGAGCCACTTAGATCACTATCAAGCACACATAATTGTGACGTTGTCATACGTATACATATGCTATGATGCTGTTATTGGCGTTGTGGTTGCGCCATTTTACACTAGCGCTATATTGGAACTGGTGTTAGCGCACGAAATTGAGTCAGTGTTATATTGCAATAGCGCATCATTGAGTTGGCGCTACATTGAGTTGGCGCTACATTGAGTTGGCGCTATATTGAGTTGGCGCATTTCCCAAATCGGAGTTAGCGCAATAACACCAGGGTTGGTGTCAGCGCAATTGCGCCGCGCAGCGCAGTGTTACCCATGCCTAGTACGCGCTGTGCGATGAACATCACTTAAGGCGGAGTGTACATCAGAAATCCCCAAAACTCTAACTGCAGCAGTGTTAGTAACTGCAGCAGTATTAGTGAAAAACTACCCTGCAAAAAAGCCGAGTACTCCATGCACGCGTGTATAGAGTACTCGCTGTGGACCAACCGAGTACTCCTCAACCTGTCACATTTCATATAAAAAATATGGTCCATTTAACATGGCGATGTCCTAGGCAGGGATCACATACTCCGATTTCCGCATGACACCCGAGTAATCCAAGGAGTAACTACATGGGATTAATCCATGGAGTACCTACATGGGATTAATCCATGGAGTAGGTACTAAAATTAATGAAATTTAATAATCGCTGAACAGATTTGAACGACTGCCAATTCAATTTGATTATTAGGATTACATACATATATAAGTAAGCTTTTCTTTAATAAAAAAAATATTAAAATTTTTCTAGCGCAATCGCCAACATGTGTTGCGTTCAATGTCTATTTATTACTAGATCGTGCACGTTCACACGAGCATGCATACATATGTACATACATGCATACATACACACATACAAATGTACGCACTTGCTTCGTCGTTATCGCGATATACATACATTCGGTTTTTGTAGCAATGTTCGGCTAACTACGAGCCGATGCAGATAAACGAGTCGCTTGCTTGGGTCTATGTTTATGATCACTTTGAAAGTACTCCTACCTACCACAAAATGGATCATATAATCCTATGATTTTTACAGGGTACTAGTTGAGTGCCCAGCTTCTACCGTCGCATCGTTCAGTAGCTTGCGGGCAAGCAAAAAGACAACAACGTGCACGCATATATTTTTCGCTTTTATGCGCTGCTATACCACGTCGCACAATGCAATACGAAAAATACTTTATGATGCCCAATGCTTGCGCGACGTCGTATAAAAGCGTATGAAAACGAAGTATGCGTGTACGTTGTTATCTTTTTGCTTGCCCGCAAGCAACTGAATCGTCGCACGGTCGTAGATGGTCACCTAACTTTTGCGCTCTTACTACGACAAAACGAGAGAATATAACAATCTGTGTGAGTTGAGCGTTGCACCTCAGTGCTATGAAACGAAGACCCCTGGTGTACATCAACTTCGATATCGCCTTAGCTCCCCTTTCCCCGGAAATTATGCAGTGCCCACGAAAGCCCATGATCGCCCCTCTGCTGCGTTTATGTGCCTTGCGGCGCCCATCCCTGCTCTAAAGTGAGCCTCTCAGTCTCACTTTAAAATTTAAAATGTTAATTGGATTACAAACAGCGTTGCCGTTGAAAAATTTTCGTGGTGGCTAGATTTGATTTAATTTGTGGCTAAAAATGGCTAAAAAATTTGGTTCGTGGCTAAAAATGGTGGCTAAAAAATTTTGTTTCAAATTAACATGTTTTAAATTTATTTTTAAAATTCAGGCACAAAACTATTGCAAACAATATAAGGAAAATGTGTAAAAATAACATATTCATACATACATAGTAGGTACTTAACTATATCTAAAACAATTAGATATCACATTCAATATCTATCATTATGTCGTCATCACTAATTGACTCTTTATCTTCATAAATGAATTCTTTCTTCATTAATTTAATGAAATCTTCTGTTATTTCAAATTCATTGCAACATTGTATTTGTATTTTGTATTTTGTATTTATTATTTGACATTAATAACACTGGTCGACAAAATTTCAACAAATTTTTGTTACAGAAATAAAATTCTACTTTTCTAAAGGATTTCGGTGCGCTGAATCCAAGTCTGCACTCAGATTTTCGCTAATACGTACAGTTTTTGACATATTCATGTTTAAAGAGGCCAAAAACGCGATTTTTGGCTATATTCACTCCTCAATATCTTTTAAATTACTTACTTATTTTAAAAATTGATTAAAGCTATTGAAAGCTCGGCCATTTCCCTTGAAGACAACGTTTTAATTTTTCGGATATCTAATTTAGGTATGTAGTAATATATGTTTTTGTACAACAAGGTATTTGTCGTCGAAAACTACGGCAGCATTTGTAGCATTTTATAGGCGCAATCAAATTTTGTAGTTGCTCAGCAGAACAATTTTTTTACGAAGCCACTTACATACGTCCATAATATAATAAACTGCCTAAAAGCGTGCTTCAAAATTTTTAATTATTTTTGTATGGAGAAAATATTGCAAAACTAATGAAGCTTAATATGCAATATTGCAAGTTACAAGAAAGATATATGAAATATTAAAACGGTTTCTTCAAGAGAAATGTCCGCGTTTTCAATAGCTTTAATCAATTTTTAAAATAAGTAAGAAATTTAAAAGATATTGAGGAGTGAATATAGCCAAAAATCGCGTTTTTGGCCTCTTTACACATGAATATCTCAAAAACTGTACGTATTAGCGAAAATCTGACTTCAGATTCGGATTCAGCGCACCGAAATCCTTTAGAAAAGTAGAATTTTATTTCTGTAACAAAAACTTGTCGACCAGTGTAATTAGTACATTATCATATAAATATTGGGGCGATTTCAGAGAGATTAAGCTGAAGAGAAAGATACAGCTCCTTGCTTTGTCAGATAGGTGGCACCCTAAGAGCTGAGACCGCCAGTCCGAGATATGGTCAAATTTTCGCAAATTGTAAACATAACGAGTGACATGATTAAACGCTATCTCCATTTTGTGGGGCGGATATTGAGTCAAGTTTGTTATAGACAAGATGAGAATACGTTATGATGGGAACAATGAGTTATAGGGAAAGCTTTTTCCTAATTTGGAGGGGAGTATAGGATGCTGTTTGTCTTAGGTTTCGTAAAGTTCCATATACTATACCCACTACACTGTTCACATGATCGCTCGCATTAAGACTTGAATTCAAAATGATTCCAAGATGTTTCACATTCTTTAAGCCATTTCTTATAGTTAAAATTCAACATTGTAAGATTCATTTTGTTTCGATTTTGGTTTTGACAATATTCATTACGGAAAAGGTTCTTTCCTCTTCGGCGTTGCTAAGTGGTAGAAGCAGCAAACAATATACAAAGTCAGTTAGATCCTTATACGGACTTTCATCGACAGACTACTTTTCCACTAGCGAGTATCAACAGGCATTTATCGATAGTTGCGTTACTTGTTTTGTTTTGTAACACTTAAGGCCCTTGGCAACTTACAATCTGTATTGAGAGGAAGTGTATATGTGTGAGTGTCGGTTGATTGACGCAAATATCAAAAATTTTTGATTTTCGTCGCCGACACCAAGTACGTGTAGCACGACGGCTGCCGATTGCACTAACACACACAAAAAACAATCAAATTTGACTAACTCACTCAAAAAAACACCCAAACTGAACAATCCAGATTGTAAGTTGCCAAGGGCCTTTAAATCGATTTGTGATAATCGCTGAATTGAATTAGCGTTACCACATCCTTCCTATGTGCAAAATTATGGTTCATTACAAGCGGTGGCTAAAAACGTGGCTAGTGGCAAAACCCAAATTTTGGTGGCTAAAAAAACACGGCGGTGGCTAAATCTAGCCACCAAATGGCTAAAACGGCAACGCTGATTACAAATAGCCATAGGTTGCATACGACGTGGTAGAATGACAACATTTGAGTATCCTACAATTTCAATAAAAAGCTTCGTACTGTTATACTATGTTCATGCTGGGCCTGCATTTCGCATTTCAGTGACATTTTCGCATTTAGCCCAAAATGCAACATTAAATGTTACATTTATCCATACAAAATTCTCTACCGAAATGCAACTAAATGCAACTTCATTTCTGCATTTTGAATGTAAATGCTAAAAACAACCCTGCATTCTTCGAAAAAATTTGCCATACGAATGGAAAAGAGTGGCAACACTCTGGCAATTCAAGAACCAAATACTTACAATATGGCGCATTTAGAGCAGCCATGTTCACACGAGCTCCATGATGACGTCACTCTACGTATAATGAACGAAAGTAAACAAAACAAAGATATCAAAATTTATACCAAGAGCACGTTTGGTTTATAAAATTAGTGTATCATTATTATTACATATTTTGCATATAATTAGTCAATACAAAAAAATAAACCTCAACACCTGATTGCGTAATCTGGGATAATAAATCCATTTGTTTCGAACTTCTCAAATGCGTATTTACAAAATACGGCAGCATGAACACTTTTCGAAAAGCTATCTTCGAAAATGCAAAATGTTGCATTTCAAATCCAGTATGAACATATCATTACGACAGAATCTACATTTTATTGACAAATTCTATAAAGTTCGTCCTTTAGTCGAATCAGTACAAAACCGTGCATAATTCACTTATGTATTTAAAAAACACTAAAAATAAAATCTTTTTTCTTACCTATCGAATAAATATATACATTAAAGTGGAGTGAATTTTTTTTTTGGAAATTGAATTTGTTCCAAAGCCAGAATGGCACCTTTGTAGCCTAGAAATAAGCCTGTAACATTTTATTGACCTACTCGCATGTTTAGAGGCGCCCCCAGCCCCACAAAGTTGAAAAAAATAGCACGATCTGGTACAAATGTAAAATTCCTAAAATTTTAAAATCAAAAAACGAAGTATGAGGATTGATAAAGATGGCTAAGCTGAGTATTGAAGTGAATTTATTTTTTTTTGGAAACAACAACAACAAAAGTTATTAAAGGTCAAAGTTTATAATATGCATTTTTTAAATTGCAATTACTTTAAAACTACTAAACCGATTTCGAATATTTTTGAGCCATTCGATAGGTGTTTTGATTCCCTTTAATTTGCTATACATTTTATGTACCCACGCCCATTTTCAAAATTTTTATCAATCATCCAACTAAGCATATGAATATTATTAATTGTGCAAAATTTCATTCCTTTATGACTTCTAGTTACAAAGATGCCACTTTACAAATTCCCAAAGGGTGTTCCAGAAATATCTTTGTTAAAAAGTAGGCGTGGTCATAAACCAATTTCAATAAATTTTTGCGTGTCTATTAACACAGGTTATAACAGTGTATAAACCAAGTTTCGTCATAATATCTCAATTATTTGTCGAGTTATGGGCTCCGAAATCTCGTAGATTCCTTTGTCTAAAAAGAGGCGGTGCCACGCCCATTTTCCAAAATTTTTCTATTTCTTGTTTCCGGTCTATTGTGGAACTCATGCCACAAAATTTCAATGAATTATCTTTATATTTGACAAAGATATCGCTTAAAATGTTTTTATTAGGTCACTTTATAATACCCATATATAAAAGAGGGCGTGGTCGTCAACCGATTTTGGTAATTTTTCGTCCACATATTTGCCTAGTTAAAATTTCATCGATATATCTTCAACGGTTTCTGAGTTATGGCTTATAAAACTTTCAATATTTGCCCCTTAATAAGTGGGCGTGGCCCCGCTCACTTTCCAAAATTTTTGTGGTTTTTGTTTTATGTCCGTAGTTGGACTCCTGCCACAAAATTTCAGTGATAGATCTTTATATTTGACAGAGATATCGCTTAAAATGTTTTTATTAGGCCCCTTTATAGTTCCCATATATAAAAGTGGGCGTGGCCGTCAATCGATTATGACAATTTTCCGTGAAAACATTTGTATAAGTAAGTTAATCACGCATACCAAATTTTATCGATATTTCTTCAACGGTTTCTGAGTTATGACATATAAAACTTTCAATGTTTGACCCTTAATAAGCGTGGCACTGCCCATTTTCCAAAATTTCATCAAATTCTTCTTAGGGGCCTGAGCTCAACACGTGGGTAAAATTTCATCACTCTAGCTATATTAGTGGCTGACATACCAAATTTCCGATTTTTCCTATATAGGAAAAGTGGGCGTGGTCATGGTCCGATTTCGCCCATTTTCAATACCAACCGTCCCAGTCTCTATACCAACTTGCATTCCAAATTTTATCAAAATATCTCAATTTTTGCGCGAGTTATCGTGCGTACGGACGGACGGACGGACGGACGGACGGACATGGCTCAATCGATTTCTCTTTTCACCGTGATCATTTTGATATATATAAGTCTATATCTATCTCGATTATTTCATTCTGTTAAAATCCACCGTTATGAAATCAAAAATATTATACTCTGTGTACTAGTACAGCTGAGTATAAAAATGCATAGTATAAACTTTGACCTTTAATAACTTTTGTTGTTGTTGTTTCAAAAACAAATAAATTCACTTTAATACTCAGCTGAGCCATCTTTATCAATCCTCATACTTCGTTTTTTAATTTTATAATTTTGAAAATTTCATATTTGTACCAGATCGTGCTTATTGATTTCAACTTTGAGGGGCTGGGGGCAGTTCAAAACATCGTCCTATCGCCATAAAATTTTGTGGGGTTCATTAACTCGTATAAAGGCAACTTTTCATTGCTGGTACGTTCAAAAAAAGAACAAAAAAAAAATCTCCATATGTTTTCACTCCACCTTAATATACATGCATATGCATATACTAAAAAAACTTCTCGCTATCTAAGATATCTATATTATTAATACGCTAACATAAATTTTGTTCCATCTTCTCCGTCGAAACTACTGAACCGATTTTCAAACTAAGAACACCATTAGAAAGGTATTGCTCTCAAATAGAACTGCGAAAAGTTGGCAGCACTCTAGTATTTTTTATTATTTTGAACACGCGTCCCAATACATTATTTTTCTTTGTTTTCAGTAAATTATCTTAAAAATGTGTAAAACACATTCAAACAAATGTTGAAATGGTGATTTGTTTGAACATTCAACTTATGAAATTAAAGAAATCAAATCTTCAAAACAAGGACAAGTTGGGAATGGAATGGCGCTTAAGAAATTTTTCTTTATTTTGATGTATTAATTTCTTTAAAACAAATATATGAAACCATGTAAATAACTTTATTTCATAATCCTTTTAACTAACATATTTTAAGGAAAATTTACTCAAAACAAAGACAGTGTTCAATATAGGGCATTTGTTTTGAACGCTAAATATAACTGTTTCTCCCAGTGCATACATATTTTTATATCCTTACCTTAAATTAAAATTAAAAAAATATTGTCTCAATGAATTTTGTATTGAGGTTACAGATTTTAAGTTTAAAATTAACTCGAACTCACGAACTGCCAAAATGCTTTAGGGTTCGTTTTTAAATTGGATTCAAAATTTAAAACATGGTTCCTATGCAAAAATTTGTCCAGCCATACGAATTTCTTAGACAATTTTTTGTAATGACTGAAATGGGTAATATTGCCTTAGGAAAGTACATATTTGTTCTTCTTATTTCGAAATTTAATCAAGTTTGCATTGTGCCACGCGACTTTATATTGTTTTCTTTTTACAACTGGAACAGTATACTTGCACGCTTCTACCACCGTTGATTTAAAGATTTCGACATTGCACTGGCAAAATAAGCAATCCCAAATTACATTAGACAACAGATTTTTCAGTTTCAAAAAATCGCATAATTTAAAATTCAAACATAGATTAGCTTTAACATGATTAACTTTGGCAAAATAGTAAAATTCTAGATTGATTACAAAATTAAATCAAGGGTGCGACCCAGCATGGTTGGTAAGCGATATATTTGCATTAAGTCGATATTAAGAAGGGCACTAAATATGTTTCGCTATTAGTGTTAACATCGCCGGCTATAAGACCGGAGTTGGAGAAGTTATGAGACCAGGTAAGATTGCACAGGTTGAAGTCACCCAGTACACAAAGATGATCATCACCTAAATTGCTTCAAGCAAGATTTGTTATGTTATCGTCATGAGCTGTATATACACTGAGGGAAAAAAATAGTAAAATAAAATAAAAACGTATTTGATCTTACTAAAAACGTCAACGAAAGTACTGTATAGAGCAAAATTCTTAAATCAAATATGCGCATATTTGATAATGTATTAAATATGAAAATATTCGAATTGAATTTGAGATTTTTAAAGTTCAATCGAATACGACCATAGTCATTTATGCTATTTTTATTTTTGAAAGCAATTTGAATACGAACATTTTGTTTTCAATTATGTGATATTCAAATTCTCATCAAATATGAAATAATAAAATTCAAAACATTCATATTTGATAGTGATTTGAATATTAAAAATTATATTTAAATGTGAAAGTAATTAAATTAATAATAATAATACAATGGCGCTATTATAACTCTGACGAGTTTTATGGCCGAGCTTCTCTCCCAATTCGAGGTGTACTCCTTTTTGTTTTTCCTACTAATTGGGTGGACCTACAGTTTTATGCCGGCTCCGAATGGCGAATGCAGTTTTTGTGAGAAGCTTTTTCATGGCAGAAATACTCTCGGAGGGTATGCCGCCCACTGGCGAGAGGTGACCGCTGCTCTTAAAAAACCCAATAATTGGATTTTTACTAATTAGAAAAATTTGTTTGGCTCGGACCGTGGTTTGAACCCGAGACCTCTGGCATAGCAGGCGAGCACTCTACCCACTGCACCACAGCGACCACAGCAATTAAATTTGCTTCGTTGAAATAAAAAAATACTTTTTGTGATTTTTACAAATTTTTTTAAACGTTAGGTAATATATTTATATATATGCACATTAACGAACTTACAAAATATGCTAACAAAAGTTAATATAATGATATGATTTTAAATGTGCTATATAACAGCATGTTGTTTGAAACGATTTTTTACATAAAGAGCATATCATATTGAAATATATGTATAAAAATTAAGTATTTTTGCAAAGCAGGTGTCTTTACATCTGATGTCGTTCCGATCTCATAAAAATATGCTCTTCGGGACAGTAATTGTATGTCATTTAAAAATTTATCGAAGTTGACGGCCTAAAACTTTATATTGTTTTCAACAACGTGTTCTACGACAACATTTATAATCCGATCGCGATGGATAGTATTTAAATGTCCGTTGCACTCATAGTAATCTATAATGGCTCTACCAGAAGAACAGTCTCGTAGTATCCTGTTTAAAGACTAAAAAGCATAAAAAAGCATTATATTAATATTGTTCACTGATTTGTCAAGTATTAAATAAATAAATCATCAATAGGTATGTTTTTTATACGCGCATATACATACGTATGTATGTACATCCGCCTTTTCGATTAAAAAAAAAACAATTTCATAAGTGCATATAAATCTGTGCGCTTAGAAGTTCATACAAAATTTAAATATGTACATATATGCGCTAAAAAAACACAATATAGGTACTTGAATATGCGTAAATACTTATGTATATTCATTACATACCCACCACACACTGGAATTCACCTTGCTGATAATTTTTGTGCAGCTCATCACCATCATATAACTAGGTATAGATACAAATAAAAAATTACATATTTAAATAATCAACATTTTGCCCTTGCTGTATGAATTTTTGTTAATCTAACAATAATGTGTGAACTTTCATAAAATGCGCAAGGTGGTTAAAGCAGCCACGCAGAAGTATGTACATACTTACATACATATATATCTACATGTATATGTAATTCTTCGACGCCAAGTGCAGCTGGACGCAAAACCGTCGCAAAGTATTGGCGTACATACACACGCATATATGTACATATGTATGTACATGCGCACAATTTAATTTTCCACACGCATTATCTTTGTTAACAAAACACACTAGCACTTTCAATAACAAAGTTATTGAAAAAAAAAATACATTACTTACATTTTTCTTTCTCCATGCAAACAGCTTTTCCCGGAATTCAGCTCTTAATCCAACTTTTTTTACAGCGTCAGCGAGGTCTGCTTCGTTCTAGTAGTGTAAATGGCGAAATTAAATGCCAGCCACTGCAACATTCAATATTATACACTTTATAACTAATATTTTTCACTAATTTGTATAATAGTTCTTCTAATTCAAAATGATGCAAAATTTCTTTTTATTGTTCACACATTTTTCTTCTCCGTCAAATTGCTATTTACAGTTATAAACGCCGCTTGTGAGCAGTGTGGCCAGGTTAGCATTTTCGAGGCTAGATTTGACATTTCTTTTTGTCCTTTAGCCTCATAATTTTCGTTTTAGCTTCGTGGCTTTTTTTCTAGCCTTTTTTTACTCAAATGTTATTTTACACTTTTTCGATTTATATTCTCTGTGAGAGGTTTGGCGTCAGTGCCTAATCAACGTCAAAATTGAGAAAAGCTTTCAACCTTCCAATTTTTTTTTTTTAAATAACTCGACATTTTATTTTTTATGAATACCGGTCTTAGTATTTACTTACTGCATATACCAAATATACATATGCCCTTTTGTTTTAAAAAAAAAAAGTCGTACTAGTCGAGAAAATGTGTCTGATATGTGTTCAAACAAGAATAGTTCCTTTAAGTTACGTTTATAATTTTTATATTTAAATGAACAAAACTCAAATAAAAAAAAAATTAAGGGGATTTCTTAAAAAAATACTGACTTTTTTAATTCCAGCGTTTTCTAACTTTTTTTTGCCAATTTAGCTTCACTTTTTTGCATCACCTGGCCACACTGCTCGTGAGCATGAGAGAGGCATACATACATACAAGAGAAACAAGTACAAGTTTTATGTACATATGTATGTAAGTATGTAGGTACATACATACGCAGGTGAATGTGGTTGCTATACAAATGTATGTACACTTACGCTTTCCATCGCTCTCTCGGTGTTTTAAATACGTCCATGCTAAATTTTGATATGAAAATATTATTTTTAAATACGAACATTTTCAAGTGATAATCAAATAAAAAAAATTCATTTTTACTATGCGTTATTTCCCTCAGTGTAGGTTTAGGCTGCTATTTGGTGGGATGTAGGAAGCAAACCCGACGAAGGAGTCGGAAGAACCACTTATTCGCACGAAAATTTGGTCAAGAAGAGCATCTGAGTTTTGCAGTGTAATCATGGTAGCACGGAGCTTACGTTGGACAGCAATAAGGACGCCACCACCTCTGGCACATCCAGTCAGGCTAGAATTTCTGTCTTTACGAAATACCGAGTACAGGTTAGAGTCGAAATACTCCTCACTAAGAAAGTTATCGTTCAACTCCTTATTAAGAAAGTTGTCGTTCAAAAGGTTTCCATTGAGAGAGGGTTTGAGGCTTAAGAGGTTGATCCCACAATGTACCATCTGACCAAATTTGCTGCATAACTATTTTTGCAAGTACTACCACTGGAGCTAGCCAACCAGCCGGATCGAAAAGTTTTGCTATGATGGAGAGCGCTTCACGCTTGGTATAATTTTCTTTCACGCAGGGTTCTGGACTTTAAAGAAAAACTGATCCGACTTGGCATTCCAGCGTATACTTAACGCCTTCGTAGTACTTGTCTCTTCTAACTCAAGAAAATTTCTATCAAGTAAATGATCTTGTGGAAGATCTGCTAAAATTTCCTTCGAATTGGAGGACTATTTCCTCAAAGAAAAACCTGCACTACCTAGCTGGCCGCTGTGGTTCAGTGGGTAGAGTGCTCGCCTGCTTTGCCAGAGGTCTCGGGTTCAAACCCCAGTCCGAGTAAACACCAAAAAATTTTTCTAATTAGTAAAAATCCAATTATTGGGGTTTTAAGAGCAGCGGTCACCTCTCGGCAGTGGACGGCATACCCTCTGAGAGTATTTCTGCCATGAAAAAGCTTCTCACAAAAAATGCATTCGCCGTTCGGAGCCGGCATAAAACTGTAGGTCCACCCAATTAGTAGGAAAAACAAAAAAGGAGCACACCTCGAATTGGCGCCATTGTATTATATTATTATACCTAGTGTGTCGGTAAAATCATTTGGTGGTTGCAGAGCTGTGGATACATTATGAAAGCCCGCTAACATGTCATCCACATACATTGAATTTCGAAGGATTTGAGCTGCTAGTGGATGAGAATTTTGGATATCCTGGACTAATTGGAGCAGCGTTCTAATCGCTAAATAAGGTGCGCAATTGACCCCAAAGATCACCGTCTTTAACTGAAAGTCTTTGATGTTACCTTGCGGGTCATCTCTAAAAAGAATTCTTTCATAAGGCCTTTGTGATGGATTTGACGCTATATCTTCACCATCGAATCAATAAAAGAGTTAAGTCTGCTTGAAGAGCGGAACCTACATCGAGAATATCATTGAGAGATATTTCGTTAGAAGAATTGCTGGAAGCATTGAAAACTACTCTTAACTTCGTTGAAGTGATCTCAGGTCTTAATACCGCATGATGTGGTAGATAGAAATGACCAGGAGAATTTTCGAATTGTGAAGCTTCGACTTGCTCCATATGGTCTAGCTCGAAATATTCTTTAACCACGTACTCATATTCATCCTTCAAGGAAGGTGTTTTTAAAACTCTTGACTCATTAAAATAAAATTGCCGTAAAGCGATGGGTCGAGATGCTCCGAGCTCTAAATCGGTGGGATAAAAACTTTTGAAAGGCAATGAACCTATATATCTTCCTTCCGAGTTTCGAGTGGTGGTTTTTGAATATAATTCCTCACAAAAAGAGTCCTCTACTGATTGGAGGTTACTTTTAGGAACTTCCTCCAATTCCCAAAACTTGCGAATTTGGTTATCCAACGAAATGGCCTCTCCGGTTGAGACTTTTGTTGCAAAGCAAAAGACGTGTGCAGTGGAAGATGCCGCAGTGACAATCCACCCGAATACGGTCTCTTGGGACAGAAGGTTGCAGTGGTTACTGCGTTTTACCCCATCATAACCTTGGGGTACAAATCTCCTCCGATCAAAACATCGACAGGAACACTTTGTAAGAACTTCGAATCTACTAATGGTACTTTAGGAAGCAAATCTAGAATCGATTAATCGACTGAAGTGGAGGGCAAGTTTCCAGTAACTTGTGGTAATACAAAGGCTGTAGCTTCTAAGAAAAGATTTGGGTCACGTGGTGAGCCCTGAACGAACCAACAAATTTTCGAAGAATTGTTATAGACCTGAAATAATCACATTGGTTTTCGAACAAGGGAGCTTTAGTAGTCTTCGAAGTCGTTCCGAAATGAACGTTGCTTCCTATACTGAGTCAATTAAAGCTCGTGCGACATAAGTTGATCCCAAGTGACAAATGTGAACCATGGCGGTTCCAAGAAGGGCTGATGGCAGACCTGTCGTTGTCAAAGTTGCACCATTAAACGACGAAATAGAAGGAGAAGGAGTGGACTGTACATTAAGCCGTATCACGAAAAAAAGTTTTGCGTGTGTCAGTTTTATTTGAACACTTATGTCGAAAAAATATTTTTGGTGTAAAAATTTTTTTTTCAGGCCCGCGTTAAAAACAGCTAAATCGCGTTTTTTGTAATAACTTCCTTATTTGATGTCGGATCTCTATCATCTTAATGTCGCTGAAAAGGTATCGCCGAGCACTATATTTGGCCCATATAAAGTTTCCACCTCAAAGGTTGTTCTGAGTTTTACCTTTAAAAGTTTGGGAGTTACTATCCCTAGATTTTTCTATTTTTATCACTATTACAAAGCTCTCAAAAAACCATGAGGACACCGCTAAAAAACTTGTAGCCTTTATTCACAAACAAAAAAGTTATACCGTTTTAAAATCAGGGAACCTGTGTTTTTTGAAAAATTATCCCAAGTTCTTATTCATATGAGGCAGTAACGCCATATAGTATGAGGTTTGATTAAAAAGTATTCTAAGTCCTCGCTTGACTTGAGAATGTTGTACCGCGATGGAACAGCTACCAATACTGGACACATAATATGCAAAAAATTATTGATGATTGGACTATTCGTGCTGATCAACGTTATTTATATTGAATGATAATGGTTGTAGTGAAGATTTGGCAAGTATTCAAGTGGGACCTTTAAGCACAGCGCGCTGGCTTACAACGGCTTCACGATTTCTGCATCCGTGCGTATCGTAAAATCACCCAAGTTATTTAGAAAAACTGCTAGAGTTCGTTGTAAAATTATACGCGCCTAAAGAGACAGCGGAAGTCTAAATGTGTTATCAATACTTGCGCTGGGTGCGTCGTCCGCCCCTAGAAATCCAGTTAATTATTCAGCCTACAATTGAAAACAACGCATTTTACTTTAATCCCGAAAACATCTTCTTGTCTATGATAACCGAGACCGAAAATGACGATGCCTCCAAATTTTGAGATATTTATGAAAGAAGTTTCAGAGCTCTGAAAGTGAATTCTTCGTCGCTTATATTACTTTGCTCACACCCAAAAAAAATTACTCAGTTATGGAAAAATGGTAATCATTTCATTGTTTTGAATACAAATTTCTTTCAAAACGTGGTTTTTATTCCTTGATTTAAAGAAAATTGTACATCAAAACAATGAAAATATGTCTTTAGCGCCGAAACATTCCCATTTTTCCATAATCTGAGTAAGTTGTTTTTTCAGTGCAAGTTTCGAACGTTTAAAACAAATTGGAATTTATGTGCAGGGTATTCTCTTCCCTCTCATATGCATTTTATATACATATATATACGTATATACTATGAACGATATTAAAAGCAGTTTTTTCCCCTTTTCTTTATTTTTATTACCTCAACAATAGTTACTCATACGCCCCCCCCCAACGGATCGCTTTGTATGTGAAAACTGAAAATTCTTTTTTAAATATCTCGAAAACGGGAGCTAATCCGGATTTTCTAAAGACGCCATCATAATCTGGAGCCAAAAATTAAAAACCCGTCTCCACATAACTTGTTTCGCCAACAAAACATCTAGCAAAACATCTCGCTAAATAACCCGTCTCCACGTGGCTGATCGTGATTCAGTTTAACATTTCTCTTTGTTGTTCTTCTTAAATGTTTGTATGTTTGCTTATTTTTGCGTTTTTGTTTTGGCCTGTGTGAGATTTCGATAGATTTTCGATACAAAATTAGAGAAGGCATCGATATCATCGCGTTTGGCAAGAGGATTGAGAACGAAACTAGTGTTTCAATCTTCACTCGCTCTCAGAAATTTGTATGGAAATTGGCGAGTTTCGGCACTCGTTTTGAAGTCGAAACAAGATTGAGAGAGCGATTGCAGAAAAAAAGAGCGAAACACGTTGTGTGGAGACATGGTATAAGCTGACGTGTTTCGCCGTTTCTCTGTGGTAATTTTTTACAAAAAAAAGCAAGTGTTTCATTTTACAACGTTATAACTTTTTTGTTTGTGAATAAAGGCTAGAATTTTTTTGGGGGATTCCTCATGGTTTTTTGAGAGCTTTGTATTAGTGATAAAAATAAAAAAATCTAGGGATAGTAACTCCAAAATTTTTAAAGGTAAAACTCAGGACAACCTTTGAGGTCGAAACTTTATATGGGCCAAATATAGTGCTGAGCGAGACCTTTTCTGCGACATTAAGATCATAGAGATCCGACATCAAATGGGGAAGTTATTACAAAAAACGCGATTTAGCTGTTTTTAACGCGGGCCTAAAAAAAAAATTTTTACACCAAAAATATTTTTTCGACATAAGTGTTCAAATAAAACTGACACACACTCAACTTTTTTTTTGCCCATATAACGTGATACGGCTTACTGTACATTTGTAAGGAATGCTTGCGAAGAAGTTCCACTTGCAGCTCATGTTGAAGGCTGATTAGCTTTAGGAACTCTATGAAGTAGATTATGATGCATGCTTTTGCATTTGGTGCAAGTGAGTTGACTTTTACAGTCCTTGAGAGAATGGCCTTTTACCAGACAGTTAAAGCAGCAGTTATGTTTTTTTTAATTTAGGCGAACCTATCATTTACGGATACAAGACGCAATTTGATGAGGTCACTTTAGTGGCCAGAGCTAACTTCTTTTGGGTTCTGGAGTTTTGTGAATGAAAAGAAGAAGACGAAGTTGAGCTTTTCACCTCCACTATGGATTCCAAAGTCCTGTACCGCGCTGTCAGAAAGGTATCCATTTTGCTCCACTCCGGTAAGGCGGTTGTATCCACTAAAGATTGTTCCCAAAGACTTAACGTTGTTTAAGGCAAGTGGTTTGAGCATAAGAAAATAAGAATGGGTTCCCAGTTTTCGATTTCCACCTCGTGCATTTTCATAGCCGATAAGCATCCGTGAATACTCCGTTGGAGCTCCTTGAAAGCTGAAGCGCTTTCAGTCCGAATGACTAGAAGAGCAAAGAGCTTCTTCAAATGGTTATTGACTAAAACGCGTTTATTTTCATATGCTGATTTTAAGTCTGTCCACGCTATGTTAAAACCCTGATTGGTTAGTGGCGCTTTACTGACAATTTCATGAGCATAGCCACTTGAATTTTTAACTCTTCAATTCCCATAGCTAAGTTTAAGAAAAAATTAACAAATTCTCTTATTGGATCGAATAATTATACATAGCATACACCACAAAAATGTGTATAAATTAAATAACTAACCCCCCCTGTTTTTTATTGCGTTTTCGAGCATTTAGCTTCGCATCGGTCCGTGTCGGTTCGCGTCGCTGCTGTTATTAGAAAAGTTAAGCGCCGCAGGCGAAAATTTGGAATAAAAAATCGCGCGATTTTTAATTCCAAATTTTCATTTTTCTAAACTGCTTTTTATGAGAAACGAAATGCGCCGAAGGCGAAAATTTGGAATAAAAAATTACGCGATTTTTAATTCCAAATTTTCATTTTTCTAAACTGCTTTTTATGAGAAACGAAATGCGCCGAAGGCGAAAATTTGGAATAAAAAATTGCGCGATTTTTAATTCCAAATTTTCATTTTCCTAAACTGCTTTTTATGAGAAAAAAATGCGCCGCAGGCGAAAATTTGGAATAAAAAATCGCGCGCTTTTTAATTCCAAATTTTCATTTTCCTACTTTTTTGCCATGCCGCAGGATAAGGCAAGTAGACATAGTTTTTATATACATTTTTATTTAAATTTTTGTATAACTAGATATTTAACATACTTTACATTATTATATAATTTATTGAAATATTTTTGCTGTGTTGGCAACTCTTTTTCGACGACCACACTTCACTAAATTCACTTATCAACTAATTTGTAGTAACATAAGAGCGAGTAAAATTGTATTTTCATTCATTAACAAACGGTACTCATAACGGGTTTGCAGAAGAACTCAGCAAATATTTTCATGAATGAACAAGTTTTAAGCATAGTTGACATTATTTCCATTTGGATTGGGAAATAAGGTCAATTATTTTATTTCCAAATTTTCGTTGACCTTATTGCGTTTTCCAAAAACGCAATAATGTCAATTGACCTTATTTCCCAACCGGGTGGGAAATAAGGTCAATTGACATTATTTCCGTTGACCTTGTTACCTGTCACCGAAGAAGAGAACTTGCGGGGCCCTAATGAGGAAAGACCTTCAACGGCGACAAATGAGCAAATCATGCAGGTTTCTGGGATGAATGTTTCTGTTGATGGAATGATTTCTATTAAACGATTCGGAAATACATATACACATTGCAACAAAGCAAGAATGCCCCGACAGCAATAATCGAAGGCAATCCCATATAATTGCTCCTATCGCAAATATGTAGGTCTCCTTACGATTGCACAATTGTGTTCATCTTCTGACTCCGAAGAACTCATATGCAAAAGAACTCATATGCAAAAGAAGTATATTAATAAAACTCGTCGTTAAAAGTAAAAATGTGTACCAAAATTTCCTTTTTTTAAATAATTTTCCTTCAATTTGACATACATTTGTTTTGTTTTTTATTTGTGGAATATAAGTTTGGATAATAAAATTTCGATACGAACTGTTTCGAATGCGACAATGCAGCCAGTCGATACATTTCGAAATTTTATTCGTTTCGAATGCTCGCTCGTTCACGACTGCCACGATTTGGCCCCAGAATTTTATAGTTATATTCTGATTTTTTTCTAAAAAAATAACAAAAATATATTAAGGCCAAGACTTTGATGCCAGAGGTCCTGGGTAAGGCATCGAATCCCGAAGCTTTTTGGCAATCCCGCGATTTTGGGATTTGAAAATGACAATCCCGGGATCCCGGGATTTTTCAGGATTACCTAAGAGCAGGGATTGCAAATAATCGTTATTTTTTAAATTTTGATTAAAAAAATCATACTGAAGAAGAAATGCTAAACGCAAAAGAAGTACACAGATGTAATCACCGTAACGCAGACTATCTCTAGGTGCATTAACTTTTATTTTTTCGATTTTTATAAAAAAATTGATTTTTAATCATTATTTTCTGAGTTTTATTTTCTGCTCAGAAAATAAAAGTTATTTCTTGAGTTTTATTTTTCCCTCAGAAAATAAAAGTTATTTCTTGAGTTTTATTTTTCCATCAGAAAATTAAAGTTTTTTTTTGAGTTTTATTTTTCGATCAGAAAATAAAAGTTATTTTTTGAGTTTTATTTTTCCCTCAGGAAATAAAAGTTATTTTTTGAGTTTTATTTTTCGATCAGAAAATAAAAGTTATTTCTTGAGTTTTATTTTTCCATCAGAAAATAAAAGTTATTTTTTGAGTTTTATTTTTCGATCAGAAAACAAAAGTTATTTTTTGAGTTTTATTTTCCCCTCAGAAAATAAAAGTTATTTTTTGAGTTTTATTTTTCGATCAGAAAATAAAAGTTATTTTCTGAGTTTTATCTTTTTGCTCAGAGAATAAAAGTTTCTTCAGTTTAATTTTAGCTGCAGCTGTCGATTTTGCCACATTAACACGTAGGTAAAGTTTATAATTAAAAAAAAAAAAAAAAAAAAATTTATTGACCTACTTTACCTATTTATATGGCAAAATCTACAATTGCAGCCAAAATTAAACTGAAAAACTTTTATTCTCTGAGCAAAAAAATAAAACTTAGAAAATAACTTTTATTTCTGATCGAAAAATAAAACTCAAGAAATAACTTTTATTTTCTGAGGGAAAAATAAAACTCAAGAAATAACTTTTATTTTCTGATCGCCAAATAAAACTCAAAAAATAACTTTTATTTTCTGATCGAAAAATAAAACTCAAAAAATAAATTTTATTTTCTGATCGAAAAATAAAACTCAAAAAATAACTTTTATTTTCTGAGGGAAAAATAAAACTCAAAAAATAACTTTTATTTTCTGATCGAAAAATAAAACTCAAAAAATAACTTTTATTTTCTGATGGAAAAATAAAACTCAAGAAATAACTTTTATTTTCTGAGGGAAAAATAAAACTCAAGAAATAACTTTTATTTTCTGATGGAAAAATAAAACTCAAGAAATAACTTTTATTTTGTGAGCAGAAAATAAAACTCAGCAAATAATGATTAAAAATCAACTTTTTGGATATAACTCATAATCGTTACAGTCCCTGCCTAAGAGACTGTTACCTTTGAAATTTTGTTTAAAAAACATACACATATGAGTACTTTAAAACATACCATTTATTTCATTTCAATATTTTGTAGAAAAAATGAAAGCTTATTGAATTCAATTTTTGAAAAGAAAAAAAAATAAAGATTTGTATTGTATACTTTAACACAAATGTTATATAAATATATAAAGGTACATATTTATTTCAAAAAGTATCTTAAAAATATAAAGCATAGCAGTTGAGCAATTTTAAACACATGGGGTGTCTTGTGATTTAATATTGTAACTTTAAAAATAATATGGCAGAAACAACTTCATCAAAAACGTTGAATAATTTTTTTAAATTACTACATACATATATGAAATCCCGCAAAATCCCGAAACCCCGGTATTCGAATAAAAACTATCCCGGGATTTCGGGATGAAAAAATTGTACGGGAGGCCCGGGATTCGGGATCGGGATTTCCCGGGCTCGATGCCTTAGTCCTGGGATGAAGGAAAAGTTAATTATTTTTTTCGGGGAAGCTACATATTTAACCGATGATTTTATAACTTCGGAAAAAAATAATTTTTATTTTCTGTCCTTGGTTTAAAGTTAGTTTTAAGTTAGCTGCCCTTCCTGCAGAGATGTTGAAGTAAATTGTTTCCTTTTACACATAGGTGGATACTTTAAAAGTTTTATGGACTTTTGGTGAAACCGATCCTGTCTATGGAAACCTCAACGGACATGGAAGAAATCGCGGTTATAAATCGCTCAATATGCTGAGTCCCTTGCTTCGCAAAGATAGCGAGTCTGATACGTTCAAATGGGATGTTACCGTACAAAACGTATGTATAAGACTCAGATGATTGGATATATTTACATACTTTAATTCATACACATTTATATATGTATACTTATTTATGTACATACATACATATACATATATACTCATAGGTTACGGTCGAATCTGGCATGGACACTTTGTATTGGTGTAAAATACTACGTGCACCGACTTTAAGCGAAAAGCACCACATAATTGGTTATGAGGTATTGCTGTCAAGAGAAAGGTGAGTTTTAATAAAGTAAAATCAGCAGTAAATCAGTTAAACGCGAAACACTCACCGACGCACACTGGGGCCACTTATATATATAAGGACGCTCAAAATTCTGAAATCAACTTTTTTACATCAGAATCGCTTTATCTGCACTAAAGCAGTTAATCTATAGCATCTTAACCCATTGACGGTCATGAGTTAACCCGTTGGTGACCTATGTTTTTTATTTTAGTTTCGAGTTTAATTTTCTTGAATCAGAATCGGTATATCGATACTAAAATAATAAATCGCAAGAATTTTAACCCCTTAACGACCACGCATTAACCCATTTTTAACCAAATTTTTTCACTTAATTCTTAGATTAAAATATTTAAATCATATTAGTTGTATCTACACTAAAACCAGTAATCTTTGGAATCTTAACCCATTAAAACGGTCATGAATTAACCCATTGGTGACCAGTTTTTTTTAAGATCTGTAAACAAATTATTTAAACCAAAATTAGTATGTCTGTGGTATGGTGGCCGCTGTGGTGCAGTGGGTAGAGTGCTCGCCTGCTATGCCATAGGTCTCGGGTTCAAACCCCAGTCCAAGCAAACACCAAACAAAATTTTCTAATTAGTAAAAATCCAATTATTGGTTTCTTAAGAGCAGCGGTCACCTCTCGGCAGTGGGCGGCATACCCTCCGAGAGTATTTCTGCCATGAAAAAGCTTCTCACAAAAAATGCATTCGCCGTTCGGAGCCGGCATAAAACTGTAGGTCCACCCAATTGGTAGGAAAAACAAAAGGAGCACACCTCGAATTGGGACAGAAGCTCGGCCATAAAACTCGTCAGAGTCATAATAGCGCCATTGTATTATATTATTATTATATTAGTATGTCTGTACAAAAATAGCCAATGTGTATTGTATTAACCCATTAACGGCTATTTATTAACCCATTGATGAAATATGCAGGTGCAGGTACATATCTATATATATAAAAATGATTTGGTATTTAATTGAAACGCTAAAACTTGAAAACGGCTGAACCAAATCAAATACTTCCTTAGGAGGGTTTGTTTGTTGTTACCCCGCGAAGGTTTAGTCGAAGAAAAAATTAAAAAATATTAGGAGGGCGTGGCACCTCCCATACAACCTTAATTTTTAAAGCTGATTATCTCTAAAACAGTTCAAGGTAGGGAGCTGAAAATTGGTATAGAAGTAGGTGATATCAAAACCCTTTCCACTCAGAAAAGTGGGGGTTATCAGAAAAGGGGCGTGGCACCTCCCATACAACCTTAATTTTTAAAGCTGATTATCTCTAAAACAGTTTAAGGTAGGGAGCTGAAAATTGGTATAGAGGTAGGTGATATCAAAACCCTTTCCACTCAGAAAAGTGCGGGTTATCAGAAAAGGGGGCGTGGCACCTCCCATACAACCTTAATTTTTAAAGCTGATTATTTCTAAAACAGTTCAAGGTAGGGATCTGAAAATTGGTATAGAGGTAGGTGATATCAAACCCCTTTTCACTCAGAAAAGTGGGGGTTATCAGAAAAGGGGGCGTGGCACCTCCCATACAAACTTAATTTTTAAAGCTGATTATCTCTAAAACAGTTTAAGGTACGGAGCTGAAAATTGGTATAGAGGTAGGTGATATCAAAACCCTTCTCACTCAGAAAAGTGGGGGTTGTCAGAAAAGGGGGCGTGGCACCTCCCATACAACCTTAATTTTTAAAGCTGATTATCTCTAAAACAGTTCAAGGTAGAGAACTGCAAATTTGGTATAGAGCTAGGTGATATCAAAACCCTTCTCACTCAGAAAAGTGGGGGTTATCAGAAAAGGGGGCGTGGCACCTCCCATACAAACTTAATTTTTCATGTTGAATATCTCTAAAATTGTTTACGCTAGGGGCTTGGAAATTGGTGTGGAGATAAACGCTAACAATTCCATATTAACGCAAAATAATAGGAGTTATACGAAAAGGGGGCGTGGAACTTCCCAACAACACTTAATTTTTTAAGCTGAATATCTTTAAAAGGATTTAAGTCAGGGACCTGGAAATTGGTACAGAGCTATATGATATCAAAACAATTTTTGCGCATAAAAGTGTAGGTTATCGGAAAAGGGGGCGTGGCACCTCCCATACAAACTTAATTTTTCAAGCTGATTATCTATAAAAGCGTTTAAGGTTGGGACCTGAAAATTGATCAGGAGATTAACGATATCAATAGCGTGCTTATGAAAAAAACAGTAGTTTTGGGAAAAGGGGGCGTGGTACCTCCCATGCGTTCTTAATTTTTAAGGCTAAATATCCTTAAAAGCGTTCATGGCATGTACATAAATATCACTATGCAGATACACGATATCAATACCATGTTCACCCAAAAAAAAAAGATTTATCGAAAAATGGGGCATTGCACCTCCCATACGTACTAAACTTTTGAGGCTGAATATATCTAAAAGGGTTGGAGGAAGGGTCTGAAAACTATTATGGAGGTATACTATACGTATCAATACTCTTACTTAATTGGTTAAAATAGCCAATACTCAGTGAAAATAAATATCCGGAACAGAAAACTAAAAATGTTGTGTATCGTGCAGCCTTAAACTGAATACTAAAATTATATATTTTTGAAGTTGTATATACAATGAAGTAGTAAAAAATCGTTAATTTTCTATTAAAAATAATACCGGTGTAATAACAATTTTTGAAATGAAATTAATAAAAAAATCTGTTTTGGGCAGAACGAAGTTTGCCGGGTCAGCTAGTGTATGTATACAAAAATGGTTTTCTCCATTTTTTTGTTTCGAGATATTAAAAATTTTCTGTGGTCACAAGTATGTTTATATGGGAATTAGGAGTTTCACCGTTAGCGTTTTAAGCAGAACACGTATTTCCCCACACATTTTCATGCCTAACATAAAAAAAAAAAAAAACAAAATTGGGGTAACACAACTTGTGCTTCAAAGAACTCATATTATAATCCAACTTACAAGTCTAAATTAAAGAAACCTGACTTGAAAAGTAACCTTAACCACAATTTGTAATTAAAGTAACCAGTAAATAATGGATCAAATAAATTTAAGATAGAACAGAATCAAATTCAACCAGATATAGGTGTTTTTTTTTGTTAACTAAAATTGGAATGCAATTTTAAAACTCACTTTTTTTTTAAAATGCGCACTTTGCTTTTGGTTCTGAACTCGGATTCTTTGTCACAAAGGACCATATTTTACTGCTGCATTTTTACATTTGCTACTTTTTTGCGCAAATTAAAAAAAAATTCATTTTGAAAAAAATATTTTTAAAAAAGAGGTACGTTTAGTTTTATACTAAAAATTAATTTTTTAAAACATCTAGTACCAAAAAAAACACTCATCGATTATGTAAGCTTCACTTAATGTTATGGAAAAAGCAGAATAATAAAATCTGTCCAATAAATGCACAATCAAAAACACGAACTAGTCGAAAAACTGAACAACCTGAACGTACCTAAGGACTCGAAACTGGTATCGTTTGACGTGAAGGACCTATACCCTTCGATACCACTGACAGAAACACTAAAAACTCTAACTAAAATATTGACAGAAAAAACGAACAGAGACATTGCAACAGAGATCGTAAACACACTGAAAGTAACCCTGGACCAGAATTATTTCAAATTTGACAATAAAATATACAGACAAACTCACGGACTGGGAATGGGTAACCCCACATCAGCCATTCTTATGGAAGTATTTATGCAACATTTGGAGGAAAGTTACATGGAAGAACTGGCGAAAAATCTGGGGGTAAATTTTTATGCCAGGTATGTAGACGACATCATCTGCCTCATATCAGAAAATAAAGAAGAAGAAATATTGGAATACCTCAACGGCCAACACAAAAATATAAAATTCACCATGGACGCAGAGAAAAATGGAAAAATCAACTACTTAGACCTCACAATTAAAATAAACAAAGAGACTCACGAATTTACTTACGAAATATACAGAAAACCCACAGCAACGGATACAGTAATACACAATAAATCTAGCCATCCTCAACAACACAAGAATGCCGCTTTCAGACATTTATTAACACGACTTGAACGGACCCCGTTAGAAAAGGAAGCTTACAACAAGGAACTCAGCACAATATACACAATCGCGGAGAACAACGGATATCAAAAAAGTTTGGTGAAGAAAATACAGAAAAACATAACTTCAAGGAAATCGGAAAACAAAGAAAAGGTAGAGAAGAAATGGGCAGTCTTATCATATACCGGAGCAACATCTTACAAGTTGGCTAAAGTTTTCCAAAAATATAACATTAATGCAGCATTTAAAACGAGGAACAGCATGGAAAAACTTCTACGAAACAACATTAACAAGGAAGACCCCTTTGACAAACAAGGCGTATACAAATTGACTTGCGAATGCCAAAATAGCTATATAGGACAAACAGGACGCCAAATCAAGACGAGATATCGAGAACACGTAAGTGATTACAATAAGAAAATAAGGAAATCATCAACGACAGTGGAATCAAATTTCGCCAACCACATGGCAGAAAACAAATGTACACCCATGAAAATAGGAAAAACAGCTAAAATTCTCCACATACAACACAAGGGAAAACGACTTAACGTATTAGAAAATATGGAGATATACAAACAGAAGACATTCGTAGGTAAAATAATAAATGAACAAATAAACACCGCATCAGATACATTATTTGCACCGCTTAAGCTATTATACCGAAAAGAGGACAGAAAACCTAAAACCGACATAAACAAAACAACACACAAGAGGACAATAACGGACTTTTACCTGCCTGTTTAATGAGGATACAAAAATAGATTTACATACCTAAACGCGCAGACTCGCACGCACACACGCATGCACGTCGCCCGAACGCACGAATGCACGAACACATCACACGAACACGAAGTACGTGACCAAACGATGGAAGTTAGTTACTATGAGTACTATCGAACTTACACAAAACAACTCAGAACGAAAAAAGACACTGAAGATGGCGCATATTAGCCGAAACCGGTTTGTCTCCAAACCAAACTTGACAAGGGATGACGGAGGATCGTTCCACAATACATCATACAAAAGCTTCTTTCAATATTTTTGGTTATTTTAAGAATAATTTATTTAATTATTTAATCCCAGCACAACAAGAAGAATTCTTATAGTTGGTACTTGTTGCGTTTATTTAATCGCGACAGTTTAGAGGAATTAATATCATGTTCAGACATAAAAATTAATTAAGTCAATTGGGGTTGATTGAACATCTTTAGATTTGGTGTTCAGACATATTTAATTTACTTGGCCCATTTAACAGGTCGGCTCAAGATACATACACACATACACGCCGTGAACTGAATATCAAACTCTCGTGACCTAAATGTCAAAATTGCAAGGAGGACGAAATAATTTCACATTCATCTCACAATTTTTACCAATCGTAAACACGAATGCATGTATAAAATAAGCAGAAATAAAAAGAAATTTGATAGGTGATGAAGAAGAACAAGAATGCAGCTGATCTGACGAACCAACCTGTTTAGTGGACACTGACGCTAATCACATTTCTCTTTTCATGACATTTCATTTTACTTATGAAACAAGCCTTTTAACAGGGTTGCATGCAGAATTGTTCTTCATTAACAACTCATTAATTTCTAATGAAGCATTAACTTGGTCAATTTTTGTATGGTAAATTGAGAATCATTGGGCTTGAAAATTGAATGAAGGCTCTTAATGTTCAATTAAGGTTGTGTCTGAACATAACATAAAACAATTTTTAATAGCGTTGATATATTCGATTAGAGCGTATACTTATACGCTTTAAAACTTTTGCTTTATTCGTCCTCTCGAGAAAAACTGTGTCTATATAATAATTTGACTTTCATTTATACCCAAAGGTAATTATGTACAAAAAATATATAAGAACATGGTTTGATTTTACCGCTTAACCTGTATCCATATGTATCTACATAAGCTGAGGTAAACTATACAGATTTACTTACATATAAAAATATGTACATAGCAAAGACTTGAACATAGGAGTAAACAGAATAAGTGATTAGCGATGAGAGTTAAAGGTCGTCACTGTTCGACTGAGCTCAATGTCGGTGACATTCCCGCGCCCGTAAACAAGCTGGATTCCACGAGTTTACTAGACGAACCACCGACATCCAAAACTGCGATTTTCGTAACAGATCTATAAAGGACTCCACACTTTGTTTTAACTTTTGCGCTCCGGATTTGGCCATCTTTAGATTTTATAACGTCGATAATAATGCCCTTGGGCCATGTATTTCTGGGTAAGTTGTGATCCACTATTACAACAGCATCGTTTATCTGTACCAGCGTTGGGTTTGAAAATCATTTGCAGCGTCGTGAAATTATTGGAACATACTCCCTTATCCACCTGTGCCAGAAGATATCAGCAAATTTCTGTGTCTGAGTCCAGCGTTCACGTAGGCTTCTACTGTCTTGACAAATAGGTTTGTATCTCTCTGATGACCCGATCAGTAGGTGATTTGGTGTGAGGGCTTCGTCGTCACCATTTTCAAGTGATACAAACGTGAGTGGTCTAGAATTGATGATGAATTCCACCTCGCACAACGCACTTCGCAGACTTTCTTCGTTGAAATTCGTCGACGGAAGAATTTGGTATAGAACATCTTTAACGGATTTTATCAGTCTTTCCCAGACTCCTCCCATGTGTGGAGCACCTGGGTGGTTGAATTGCCACTTTACCTGGTCAAAGGTTACGATTAGGTCCTGGAATTTGATTTCTTTTAACTTTGCACAAATAATTTTCTCAGCCGATCGAAAATTGTCGCCGTTGTCAGAAAATATCTGTCTAGGATAACCACGACGAGATATGAAGTTTTGTATGGCTAAAACGCACGAACTAGTGTCCAAACTGCTAGCGATTTCTATATGTATAGCGCGAATAGCCAGGCACGTGAATAAAACGCCCCATCTCTTTTCGTGTCGTCTTCCCAACACAACTGATAGTGGACCGAAGTAGTCAGCTCCGACGTACGTGAACGGCCTCTCGAAAGCAGCAAGCCTAGCTGCTGGCAGCGGAGCCATTTGTGGGACTTGTGGCGTGGAATTGTAATTTTGGCATCGTTGACATTGCTGTCGTACCTTTTTATATAGAGCTCTGAGGCGAGGTATAACGTATTGTGCGCATATATGGTTGATGGTAGTTTCGTGCATCTGATGATGAAAGCGTTCATGGGCCAAGCGGACTATGAGAAATGTTACGTGATGAGAAGTAGGCAATACTATGGCATCGCCACGGTTGTTCAAGTGTTCCACACTATTTCTGCTTCTCGTCTTTTTTCGTCTTTTCTCGTCTAAGTAAATATCCAGATAGTACAATTTGCTGGCCTTCTTCAAGAGTTTGCCTCGATGTAGAAATGTTAGCTCCTCGGCGAATGAAAATTTTTTCGATTTCGAGTTCTATTCCATATATTCTATGCAATAAGAATGTGCTTTCGAATCGAATTTCGCTTTTAAATAGAACCACATAGTGAGGGCCCTGGTGAACTGCATTAGGTTCTCAAATTGGTTCAAAAAGGAGGAGTAATCCGTTTTCTTCTTGTGGTATCACAATGGGCCTCTACACTGGCCTAAGTGCGACTCTATGGCAGCCACTCCAACCTAACTTATTCGTGGAATTCACCAATTGAGCGCTCAACAAAGTGAAATAAATTTCCCAACTCTAATAGATATGCGAATAGAACTTTACACGGGAAAGATAAAATGTTTAGCGTCAGAGAAATTGTCTCCACTAAAAATATTCATATTACAAATCGGACCAAAATTGATTTTAGCCGCCCAACAGCCCAAAGTAAATTTATCGGACCAGATTTGGTCCGAAAGGCTCAATTTCGGCATCACTGGTTGTGGCAAAATCTAGCAAATCAGTGATGTTACTTGAAGGAAGGTAAAAACCTATCCGACCATCCGACCAACAGGAAAAAAATCGACCAGTTTTAGTAGGAAAAGCCCACTTATCACATCCCTGTTCTACGTATCGATTTCCCTAAACGGTGAAATTCAATGTCGGTTAGTTTGCGTTTGCATGGCATTCCCATAAGGTAGATTGTGTCAGCTGACATGGGCTACGGACTTGCGTCGGTGAGATTCTTCAATAACTTCCAGGTTTCTTTTAATCAATTAAAGTGGGTAAAAAATGAAAAGAGCACAAATTTTCCAATATTACTGATTGTTCAGATTTAAACGATTTGGCGTATACGCTCTCCATTCCAACGTATTGCTATTGTTGCACCCTTTATTTATATTTTTTTGTATTTTAGATTTTATTTGTCGAAAGTAATGCATTTATTGAGTGTAAAGGTCATCGATTGAGGCAAAAGTTTCATATAAAGTGACGTACAAGAAATGCTCAAGAAATTTTTCTTGTGAAACTTTCTTGAGCGAGTATCGACCTCTTAAGAGATTTAGTACACTTTTTTAATACTTAGGTGATTCACAAAGTGTCATAAAGTCATATGTCATATTAAAATATTGTTATAAAAGACTTTTCCGAAGCCCTGTGAAGAAGTAAACAAAAACAGCTGATCAAATACGACGACCCAAAAACATATCTTGCAGAGTTGTATTTATTTAGTACACATATAGCATAGAATGCAACCACAAAATATTATGACTTATGACGATATGACGCAATATGACAGGTTGTGAATCCCCTAACTATTTTTCAACGTTATGCCAACACAGCAAGACAGGTTTTGCCAAGAAATATATCATCGAGCATTTATTTCTTAAAGAAATTTTGACGTTTGTTGCGTGTTTAAAAAAAATCGTGGATATCGTTAGTGAAAATGGCAAAAAAGAAACGAAAACTAGAATGCACAAAGATTTCTCATATCTTATTCCATTCCGGCCATCAATATACCACAGTTTACCAGTAATATAAGGTCATCCTCGTCGCTTTCGATGATTTCCTAAAATAACAACAAAATAAAACTATTGAAACATATATTTAAAGTGATGTCAAGTGACTTGACAAGGGATGACGGAAGATCGTTCCACAATACATCATATTCCTACCCTGTCGGAAAAACAAGCAACCAAAAAGTATATATTTAAAGCTTTTATTTAATATTTTTTAAGAACTTACTAATTGCTTATGTTTACAAAAAGGTTTATTTTGTTTACGTTTTTGATGCTCTTCTTCATTTCATTTGGTATTCACGGTGGATTACTAAACGTCAAAATTTCTTGCCTACTACTATTTTTTACTCAAGAAATAAATCCAAAAATTTCTTGAGCTGTTTCTTGAGAGGTCGATACCAGCCTTAAGCAAGAATTTTATCAGTTAAGCCTTAATGGACCGCTCTAAATGGTTAACTAGTTTAAAAATTTGTTATTTTCATACTCTTTTTATACTCAGCTGTACTAGTACACAGAGTATTATAGTTTTAATCACATAACGGTGGATTGTATCAGAATGAGATATTCGAGATAGATATAGACTTATATATATCAAAATGATCAGGGTGAAAAGAGAAATCGATTGAGCCATGTCCGTCCCTCCGTCCGTCCGTCCGTCTGTAAACACTAACTCGCGCAAAAATTGAGATATTTTGATGAATCGCAAGTTGGTATCGTCACTGGGACGGTTGGTATTGAAAATGGGCGAAATCGGATCATGACCACGCCCACTTTTCCTATATAGAAAAAATCGGAAATTTGGTATCTCAGTCACTAATATAGCTGGAGCGATGAAATTTCACCCACGTATTAAGCTCAGGCCCCTAAGAACAAATTTGATGAAACTTTGGAAAATGGGCGGTGCCACGCCCACTTATTAAGGGGCAAACATTGGAAGTTTTATGAATCATAACTCAGAAACCGTTGAAGATATATCGATGAAATTTGGTAGGCGTGATTTACTTACTTAGGCAAACGTTTGGACGGCAAATTGTTAAACAGTATTATTTGTGCTGTCATGCCTATTTTAAAAAACTTATACTTATTTGGTTTTATGTCTACAGTGAAACTTATGGTCTCTGTCGACTCGGGCTTTATTAGTGACTGAATTATCATGTTTTACGTGTTTTTCGAAATACACCCATATGCCTTATTTTCAACCCCAATTTTCTCTGTTCCCAATCAAATCTGTGTACCAAATTTCATAAAAGTACGTACGTATGTACGTAAGTCCATATCTATCTCAATTATGTTATGGTCTTACGTACAACCGTTATGTGATCAAAAGTATACATATATATACATACATATATTGTACTACGTACAGCACATCCTATACTGAAAAGCCCCCATTCAGCGTAGGTATGAATACACACGTGTTCGCCTGAAATAATGTAATGTTTACATACAAACATAAAGCCGAAGCTTATAAAAGTGTTTTAAAATATACGCGACTGTTAAAATGGAGCGATATCTGCATTTGAGATTTGAATTGATAGAATAAAATAATTCTGAAGGCATATTTTTAGGCGCGTATCTTTTAGTTTAAATTTAAACATTTTATTTTTGCTCAATAAAACACCCTTCCACTTGAAGAGCCTTCGGGCGTTTGCTAATTCTCTTTCTGCTATTCATTGATGATAAAACATTCTAAGATCTTATTATATGATGTAAAACCATTTAAATCATTTTCCTCTATAGAAGATATATTTATTTTTGACTTTTTAGTGAAATTTTTCATTAAAGGATGTTTTATGCGGACGTAAGAATAAAAGTAAAAAGAAGTCTGATGGGATGTGGTGTTCTCCGAAATAGATCTACATACATATGTATTTATAACTTCTACCAAAAATCCCAATATGCAGTGAAGTAAACTAGCTTATTATGCAATATTTTCCAAACCCTTTTATTCAAGGTTTTCCAAACTAGTTTGGAAATACAAAATTTCCCAAACGTTTTGTTATATTTTAAAATCAGAAAGTGAAGAGAAGTTGAGGTGAAGCATTTGAAAAGAACAAAAAAAAAAGAAAACTGATTGAAAAAATTCGAATTTAGACAACAAAGTTCCGAATACGTTTGTAGCGTAATGGTGAGGTATGCTGCCTACGGACCAAGGAGCTCAGGTTCGAGTCCCGAGTGGCGCATTTTTTTTTTTTTAATTTTTTTATTTTTAGAGAAATTTTTTTCACCTCACGTTTACAAAACATTGTATAAAAATTGCTTTCCAAACGTGAAATGCAATTATAGAATTAGGGTTCCTTTTCGTTGATTCAGCACTTACTATTAAATGAAGTACAAACAAAACCAGTTCTTGCTTTCCATACGTATGTATGTACATGCGGCTGATTGCATTGCAAATACAACAAACCCAAAACAGAAAGCTACAAGCTTCATTTTTTTTGAGTGAATTTATGCTTTGAGTTTATCGCCATCGCTATGAGCAATCGCTGGCTGTTGTGCGCTAGTTCGCTCGCTATTTGAGTGGTTATACGTTTTCTTTGAATATTTGTTTGTGATTTGAGAAGAATGTATTTTTGAGCGTTCGTGAGTGAGTTTTTCCGTACCCTGAAAGCTTGTTACTTATTGGCTTGTATACGGGAGTGAATTGAAATTCATAGAGGCTATTTTGAAGAAAGGTAGCTTAAAAGCCGCAATGAAGCATAAAGTATAATGTTGAATGTCCTACTATATGATGCCGTTGGGCTGTTGATGTCATGTTTCGAGTCCGGAGGAGAATAGAAATAATAGAGAGAACACAAAAAAGTGAATGTTTGCACGATATAATTATTTAGTAACTTTTAGGATAAGATGAAGTTACATACATACATACATACATACATACATACATGCATACATACATACATACCCTGCAGTAAATATCCGCAATGAATCCTTAATGAATCACTGATGCAATTCACCTATGACGAGGAGGCATCAGTGAATACTTTCATATAAAGACTGATGAATTTTTCATATAAATGGTTTGCTTTCCTCAGAAAAAAAAAAAAACAAATAAAAATATACTGAGTAATGACAACAGTGATGAATATTCAACAAAGAATCATCACTGATCCTTCAGCAGTGAAACAAATTTACTGCAGGGTACATACATACATACATACAGGTGAAGCTAATAAAAGCGTGTTAAAAATTTAAAATTATGTGCTTTTCTCGAATAAACAGACGTCAAGCTGTGCAGTTCAAATTTGTATTGTTCTGTGAACAATAATTAAAAATAATATTATAAAAAACATTCATTAATAAGAGTTAAAACTAAAGTTTTTACGTCTAATAGTGATATTTTTACCTCAGTTTGGTCAATATTTTAAAATTTAAACAAAGTTTATATTTTATTTTATTTGCCAAGGCATTTGCATAGTGTTGGAGCATTTTTGAGTGGCTTTATTTATCTTTGTCATTTGCTTTTGTGTGTGCATTTCTCATTTGCATTTTGCATAGTGTTATTGTTACATTCGAGTGCTTAAATTTTATTTTATCATTTGCTCTTGTGCGCGAATTCGTTTTTTCACTGCAATCTACACCATTTCCAGATGGATTTTAGAAAGCGTCAACTGGATTTTAGAAAGGGGAAATTGGATTTTAGAATTGTCAATTGGATTTTAGAAAAGGGAAATTGGATTTTGGAAATGTCAATTGGATTTTAGAAAGGGAAAATTGGATTTTGGAAATGTCAATTGGATTCTAGAAAGGGAAAATTGGATTTTAGAAATGCCAATTGGATTTTAGAAAAGGGAAATTGGACTTTAGAAACCGTAAATTGGATTTTCGAAAATTTATATAATTACGTATATGTACATTATAATTTCATACGCAATAAAGAATTTCTATTGGAAAAATTCTGTGTAAAATTTATTTTACACGCACATTCTGAAATCCAATTCACGCTTTCGAAAATCCAACTGACATTTCTAAAATCCAATTTCCCCTTTCTAAAATCCAATTAACATTTCTAAAATCCAATTACCCTTTTCTAAAATCCAATTATCTCTTTCTAAAATCCAATCGTCGTTTCTAAAATCCAGTTAACGCTTTCTAAAATCCATCTGGAAATGGTGTAGACAATTTTCGGTAACCCCGTTTTATGCTATACGGGTACAAATACTTCAAAGTTTCATGTCCTGTTATACAGAAGTTACATCCCAAAATGCGTCGGTCTCCTGCCAGAAACACGAATGTGAAAATTTTTTTAAGCACGATGTCTGCTCTTTATCGGGTATATATTGATGTGATTACAATTTATACATTTCTAAAATCCAATTTCCCCTTTCTAAAATCCAATTGGCATTTCTAAAATCCAATTTACCCTTTCTAAAATCCAATTGACATTTCTAAAATCCAATTCTCTCTTTCTAAAATCCAATTGTCTTTTCTAAAATCCAGTTAACGCTTTCTAAAATCCATCTGGAAATGGTGTAGTTTTCTCTTTTCTTTTACCACAGATGTTTGCTTTGTTTATTAAACGTAATACAGTGGCATTTAAACTGATCGCTTCAAACTTTTATAGTGTAATTGTGTAGATTGTGGTATATACTCTTTTGCTTTTTCACTTATTGACTAAATATTTTCCTTTTTCCTATTAATTTTTATTCGATCTTATAATGTCGTGCGGTTATCAGAATTGCTCATTGAAAAGCGATAAGGAACAGTTCGTTTCTTGCTGGCTGTGTGGGTGTGTGTGTGTACCCATATGAACTCCGCTGGCCTGACAGGAAACGTTCTTGACGCAATTAAAGATAACAAGGGAGTGCGCTGGTCGTGTTTAAAATGCAGATCAACAGATGTTGATCTTTTCAAAGAAATGGATTTTGCGAATTAGCAAAGGAGTTATCGGCTCTAAATGATAAATTTAAAAGGTACGGGGAAATATTTAGTTCCTTCACGTTGCCAAAACCTTTAAAGAAAACTAAAGCCATTAACCCGCGTAATGAAGAGGTTCAGAGCAACCTTCAGGTCGACTCGGCTGAACTTTCCGTCGGATTAATCGATTTGGCTCCACCTAGTCCCTGCGTCGACAAACCATGTTCCTCCAAAACCAGGGACCGTAACGGTTATGAGTGATATCCAAAAAGTTGATTTTTAACGATTATTTTCTAAGTTTTATTTTTTGCTCAGAAAATAAGTTTTTTCTTGAGTTTTTTTTTTGGCTCAGCAAATAAAATTTATTTTCTGATTTTTATTTTTCCCTCAGAAAATAAGTTTTTTTCTCAGTTTTATTTTTCGATCAGAAAATAAAAGTTATTTTTTGAGTTTTATTTTTCGATCAGAAAATAAAAGTTTTTTTTTAGTTTTATTATTCCCTCAGAAAATAAACGTTATTTTTTGAGTTTTATTTTTCGATCAGAAAATAAATATAAATCAATTTTTTATTTATTTTTTATTTATAAACTTTACCTACGTATTAATGTGGTAAAATCGACAGCTGCAGCTAAAATTAGACTGAAGAAACTGAAGAAACTGTTATTCTCTGAGCAAAAAATAAACTTTTATTTTCTGAGGGAAAAATAAATCTCAAAAAATAACTTTTATATTCTGATCCAAAAATAAAACTGGAAAAATAACTTTTATTTTCTGACGGAAAAATAAGACTCAAAAAATAACTTTTATTTTCTGATCGAAAAATAAAACTCAGAAAAAAATTTGTATTTGCTGATCGAAAAATAAAACAGAAAGTAATAATTAAAAATCGATTTTTATAAAAATCGAAAAAATAAAAGTTATTGCGCTTAGAGGTAGTCTGCTTTACGGTGATTACATCTGTGTACTTCTCTTGCGTTTAGCAAAATGATTTTTTTAGTCAAAATTTAAAAAACAACGATTATTTGCAATCCCCGCCCAAAACTGCTTTAGCTGAACAAACGTCTCGAGAAAATTTCGTAACTCCCTCGATTTTAATTATGAAAGAAATGTAGCTTCTTTCAAAATTGACGTCTCGCCTAATGATTATGACACTGTTTTAAAGAAATCATTTTGGCCACCCGGGACCTTTGAAGAATTTGAAGAAAGGCCTAGATCCGTTAATAACAACTTACCAAAACTTGTCCCGCCTAGCAATGGCTCAAAAAACTAATAAATAAATCTGCTCTAAACATTTACTATCAAAATATTCGGGGCTTAAATACTAAACTAACAGACTTTTATCTAAAAAATTTTAATTGTAACTTTCAAATAATTTCTTTTACCGAAACATGGCTTAAATCTCATATTTTTAATTCGGAAATCTTTAGTGAAGAATACCAAGTGTACAGAAATGATCGCTTGAACAGGGTCAGTGGAGGGGTACTACTTGCGGTTCATTCATCAATTCCATCTGAAGAAATTAATGTAACTGCAGGGGAACCCATTGAGTTTTTGTGAATGCGGCTAAAAGCTGGCAAAGGGCATATTTACCTAGCAGTTATTTACATTCTTCCTTCTTCCGAACAGTCAGTTTACCTTCAAAGTGTTTCTTTGCTGAAGCGTGTTGAGTCAAAAAGACGCCCTTGGATTCTTTTATAGTCTTCGGCCACTTCAATCTTCCGCACGTTTCATGGAGCGAAGAAAACAATGAAATCATGCCGATTACATCTAAGGCAAATTGCACTGTTTTTTATTAAAAATAAATTCGGAAATGTACTTGATTTGATATTTGTAGATGACGTTTCTAAGTACTATGTGAATAGAACTGACCCTCTTATTTTCCCTGAAGATGCTTACCATCCTTCATTGGTGTTAATACACGAAATTATAAGCGATGATAATCATTGCAGTTCAAAAACCTCTGAATCGGGTTTTCGTTTTAACTTTGCCAAGGCTAATTATAAAAAACTTAATAGAGAAATAGGGAACTATCTAAACTAGTCTGCCTAAACTACGATGGTAACGTTGAACAAAATGTTTTACATTTTAGCAACACGATCCACTGTCTGTTTGATAAATTTGTACCCAAACAGAAATACACATGTATGTATATGTTGAGCCCTGCATTTGTGGTTATTAAAAATTTTCTTACACTTTTTTGAACTTTGTCTCAATGAAAAAGTGTTTAAAAATATAAAAACAATTTGTTACAGATAATAATTACGCAAAGACTTTTTTGAAATGTCTCAATGAAAAAGTCTTTGAAGACTTAAAAAAAATATATTTGAAATAACTATTATGGAAAGATCTTTAAAATATAAGTTTCTGAATAATAATTAAGAAGATTTTTATCATTTTCATCAGAAAAAAATTATTATCAAAAGACTTTTATGATTCTGAAGAAAATTTGTAAGATTTTTTTATAATTTCAAAATGAAATAATAAGGGTCTTCATCTCAAGTGGTAAACTGCTGGTAATGGGGTAAAGTGATAAAATAATAATTGTGATAAATTATCTCTCAAAATTTGTTTGAAAATATATTTAAGCAAAGTATATCACTTTACCGAACGATTTTGTTGCGTAAATTTATAAATTTCGGTAAAATTCAAGTCAGACACATTGTCAGTTTTACTACATAGTTCAATTTCAAGGCAAATTCATTCATATGATAATGGTAAGTGAACAGCTGACTTCTTCTTCTTCTTCTTCTCGTTTTTAACTCGCCGAGTACAGAAGAATGTCATACAAAGAAATATTTAACTTTGGGTTTGACATTCTGATGGACAAAAACTAAAAGCGAATCGAGGCGAATATTGCCAAATTCGCCCTGCCATTACCATATAATGAATTTCCCTTGTTCAATTTAAAATAATTTTTACAAAATGTTATGTGTATTTTTTGTTTGTTTTATTAGGGTTTTTATTTATTAATCAAGTTGTCACTGACATCTGACAAGAGTTTAAACAATTATTTACCAAGGTGCGTTCATGTAAAAATACGGATAAACTGATCAACTTTAACAATTTACTAATTTATCACTTTAGATGAAGACCACTAATAATTATTCTACATCTCTGGTACTGAAAATCGGTATGAGGGCATATGGGATAATTATATACTCAACAGATAAAAATGGTAGGTCTTGGTAAAGCAGGGATGGGCACCTCCCATACAAACTGAAACTTTCACAGCGAAAATCTCTTGAAATATTTATAGTGGGTTACGAAAATTGGTGCTGAAGGCATATGAGATTATTACGTACTCAATAGGGATTCCAATCCCGGGACCCCGGTATCCCGAGATAACTAGAATTTTATCCCGGGATTTTCGGGATAAGGTAAAGAGAGAATATTCTATTATAGCAAAGAAAAGTTATATTATATATAATTTTTTTGGTCTCAGATCTTTATACTAATAGCATTTCCTATTCTGAATGAAAATGTTGCATTATTACATTGCAGCATTATCAACATGTGTCCTGTGCCCTATTAAAGTGTTGCATTTTTCATGTGATGAATGAAACAAAAATATGGCAACCTTTTACTTTGCTAAGAGCAGAAAATTTTGCCCGTAGTCGGGCCAGTTTTATATTTTGTCAATAGAACAAACATACCTAAAAAAAATGTTGAGTTTGTGTGGAAGGGAACAAAAAAATGTGACAGCAGCTAGAATAAAAAAGTCCATTAGTCAAAGTAAGGATTAAAATTTTTGATTTTTTTTTAATAATTAATTTTTTTTGTTCTGAAGTACGCGTTGTAAGGAAACGTACGTTAGGTATTTTTAAAGCTTTTAGCTTGTGGCAAAATTCATTTGATAATTTCTATTTCCTGATTTTTGGTCATTTATTTCTCAAATGTTTTTTGGAATTTTCCCACATGGAAAGTAAATAATGGAAGAAAATGGAAACAAAATTTTAATTAGATTTGATAGTCTTAAAAAACTGTACTAAAATTAAATACGCAGTTGCATACTCGGAATTCATATCAAAATTTTGCCTCCGATATTTATCTATTCAGAAGTTGCATTAATTTTCTGAATTTTTCGGCAAGCTTGGAAATATTCGCTTAAACAAATTGCGTCGTTAAATTCTAAAAAAATTTGTATTGGAAATTATCAAATGATTGCAAGCCTTTTTATTAATATCTTAAAGTACCAACTGCAAAGGCAAATGTTTTGTTCGCCAAATGTATGTAATTTTCGTTGTTGGTTGTGCTTTTTAAAGTAGCTCTTAGGTATTATTAAATAATACGCATGATTTTACATTCCTATTTTATTTTGTTACTAATGAAATAATAAAAAATGGCAATAAAAATCTTGTTTTCTTTGCATTTTAAAGTTGTAGCGTTTCTCTAAAAATGTATTTACTTTTTTCAACCCCAAATGTGGGAAAATAATACTGGTCGAAAAATTTTTGTAAAAGGAATAAAATTCTACGGTTCAAAAGGATTTCGGTGTAGTTTTTGAGATATTCATGTCCAAAGAGGCGAAAAACGCAGTTTGTGGCCATATTTACTCCTCAATATTTTTAAAATTACTCATTTTCATTAAAAACTGATTACATCTATTGAAAGCACGATCATTTCTTTTGAAGACAACGTAGATATCTCAATAAGATACCCGAAAAAGCAAAGCGCTGTTTTCAAGAGAAATGATCGTTCTTTCAATAGCTGCAATCATATTTTAATGAATGTAAGTAATTTAACAGATTGAGCAGTGAATAAAGCAAAAAATCGCATTTTTCGTCTCTTTGGACATGAATATCTCAAAACCTACACGTATTACCGAAAATCCGACTTCAGATTCAGAATCAGCGCACCGAAATCCTTTATAAAAGTAGAATTTTATTTGAGTTAGAAATTTTTTTGGAAATTTTGTCGGCCTGTGTAATTAAAGTCCAAATCACGGGATTATAAAAAAAAAATCTCGAAAATCCCGGGATCGTAAAAATCGTAAAAATTGGAATCCCTAGTACTCAACGAATGAAAGCTATAGGTCTTGGTAAAGTAAGGGTTGGGCACCTCCCATACAAACTGAAATTTTCACAGCTAAGATCTCTTGAAATATTCATAGTAGTGTACTGAAAATTGGTGTGGTGGCATATGATATAATTACGTACTCAACGGATGAAAGGGATAGGTCGTGGTAAAGCAGGGATGGGATTCCCATACAAACTGATATTTTCACAGCGAAAATCTCTTGAAATATTTGTAGTAGAGTACTGACAATGGGTATAAGGGCATATGAGATAATTATCTATCTGTGACGTCAAGAATGATATTTTTCTGTGTAAATTTGTATAACAAACTCAATATGCTAATATTTTTAAAAGAACGTGGTGTGAAATCCGCGGGTAACCTCTAGTACGTAATATATACCAATTTTTTTTCAGGTGTTAAGGGGGGATAGCGAGCTTTGCCGTAGAGAAGCGAAATGGGCATTTACTAGTTCTACATAAATTATTTTATTTTATTAAAATATCTCTTAATTCCAGCAACACCATTCAAACCCTCGTCCACCATATGACGCTCTTCGAATGTTCGGTAAAGTCGTATCCCGGCTCGGATCCACTATCCTGGGAAGTTTGGGTAAAAAGTAGCGGTGCAGTATGCAATAGTAATTTATTGACACCACACGACTGGGATACATGCATTACGCCAGTGGCTGTATGGTCAATTGGATCGACAGGTACGAAACATCGTCAGAGTATTTTTTTTTTTTTTATTTCTTTGGTCATCTGTAGCGCAATTCACTAACTTATAACTATTTTTAAAACTATAACATCCATATATATGGATAATTATGTCTGATCCATAAACTATGGATATCATATCAATATAATGGGTATCACATCAAAAATTGTAATATATAAAGAAATATGGATATGGAATCCATTGATGTCATATCCATAGTTTATGAATCAGACAGGCTTTTCAATATATATGGATGTGACATCACTATATCCTCAGTCCTATAGAATTTAAGCTACTGGCAAATTTTCAACGAAATTCACAGAGAACGTTTATTTTTTTTTTTTTTGAGTTGAAAAGCATATACACACAAACGTTAATGTTGAAAATGGGAAAGGTAAAACTGGGAAAAATTCAATAGCTTGCACAGGGCCTCAATGGTCCAGCGAGTAAAAGCGTTGGCACGTTGCGGCTGAAGATGGAATGTATCACGGGTTAGTTCCCCGTGAGGAGCATCCACTTCCGAAAAGAGTGCTGATGATCGAAAATGGTTTTTCGTGAAATAGCTATACACTTAACCTTCGCTGAAAATAGTTGTGGAATTTCTTTTCACTTACCCCCAACAATTATGTATTATACTTTTGTTGTTAATAAAATGTATTGAAAATGTATTTCTTAGCAATAAAGAAAACCACAGCATAAAATTTGCGTTGATACCACTTCTGTTTGTTTTATTTAATAAATTTTAGTCTTTTCGGGTTTTTGCATAATGGGTGATTACATCTTTTAAAATCATATACGTTAATTACAAATGCCATACTGCTATCCGCCAAAAGATATTGATCCATTAAAAGATCCACTGCGCCGTAATTCAAACACCCATCATTATAAAAATGCCCAATATTTCTCTCGGAATCAATTAAAAGCTTTAAATGTTAAAACTCATTATAACAATAATTTTAATAACGTAAACAAAAATCCAGTAGATAAACAATTTTAAAATCGACTACGAGAAAAAGTTTTAACCGCAGAAACTGAAATTCCGATTTGATAATTTTTCAGACAACAAGGAAAACAACTGTTTTAAATAGACAAAAGTTACTGAATAGCAAAGACGTTAAAATTATAGTTAAGCAATTTTAACTATAAAAAATGTTGTTAAAAAGCTAGTGAATCACGCTACAGGTCGATATACATACATGTACTTATTTTTACATAGTTTTTATTGTATCATTCTTGGAGAATATGACATTTTTTATAGAATTTTAACCTAGAATACAGTGACGTTATTCGTTGCCACTGCTTCAAATAACATTTGGATGAAAAAAAATTTTATATGATACTAGCAAATGGGTCTTTCCTTTTACCTACACCTTTACCTTTAATAATAATAATAATAATACAATGGCGCTATTATAACTCTGACGAGTTTTATGGCCGAGCTTCTCTCCCAATTCGAGGTGTGCTCCTTTTTGTTTTTCCTACTAATTGGGTGGACCTACAGTTTTATGCCGGCTCCGAACGGCGAATGCATTTTTTGTGAGAAGCTTTTTCATGGCAAAAATACTCTCGGAGGGTATGCCGCCCACTGCCGAGAGGTGACCGCTGCTCTTAAAAAACCCAATAATTGGATTTTTACTAATTAGAAAAATTTGTTTGGCTCGGACCGTGGTTTGAACCCGAGACCTCTGGCATAGCAGGCGAGCACTCGACCCACTGCACCACAGCGGCCACACCTTTACCTTTACCTTTACCTTTACCGGGACCATCCGGGCCCACTACTTGAACCATCTCTGGGAAACCGACTTAAAAAATAACAATGAAAATATCTGTATGTTGAAGCCCTGCTCGACACCTTTCATTTGATATTCATATTGCTTAGAAACATTCGAGGGTCATCCGGGTCCACGTTTTGAACCATATTTGGGGACCCGGCCTAGGCATCGCAATGAAAATAACTCTATGTTGAAGGCCTGCTCAGCACCTTTCTTTTGATACCCATATTCCTAAAACACTTGCTGGGTCAGTCTGGGTTCACATTTGGGCCTCTATTCCGGGAAGTTCCCACTTTGCCGAAAGTATGTATACCCTATCACCAGCGCATATACCATATGAATCTACTGTGAAAATTTCATAAAGATCGGTTGATTACTTTGGGAGTCCATAAATAACACACACATTCATTTTTATATAATAGATAAAATAAATACTTATGAATACATTTATTATGTGTATGTGAATGTTTTTGTTCTTACTTAAAGTATGTATGTATGTACGTAATTTTATTTTATATTCGTTCATATGTTATTCATTTTCCTTGTACATATATGTATTTCCAAGCAGCTGATTGTATAGTATTAAAAGTTCGTACGGCCTGACAGGACAGGCTTATCGATAACACAATCGTGTGTTGCATTAGCAAGAGCTGTTGCAGTTTCGTATTGGAAGGAATTCCAATAAGCTGCGTGTATGAACTTACTTAGGGATAGGGATAGGCTCGTCCGGAACACAATCATACATATGTTATACATATGTATTAGTAAATGCTGTTGCAGCTTTCTGAATGGAAGGAATTTCAGTAAGCTGCTTTTTGTAATTTAGAGGTTTTACTGCCTATAGGATAGGCTCCTCGAAGTTTTAGTTTTAGTGGCTCTAGCCCTGGTCACAATTTAGCTGGATATCCTTTCTCTTTAACCGCCTAGGGTACCTCCGTTCTAACAGACTTTTAGCCAGTATGCTTGGAAGGTTCCCTAGTCTTGTGGCGTAGTTAGTTTTTATATTTCTTACTTCTTCAAAAACTGTGTTTCTTTCTTTCTTTATTCCAATTTTTCGCCTGCGGCGCTTTTTCCAATAATAATACACCATATTTAAAAAAAAAAAACGAAAAATTGGAATTAAAAATCGCGCGATTTTTTATTCCAATTTTTCGCCTTCGGCGCTTTTTTCAATAATAATACACCATATTTAAAAAAAAAAAACCCCGTCTGCGGGCTTAATTGCCCTTTCGAAAGGGAAATAAAGCCCATATCGCCGAATAGGGCGCGAATAGGGCGCGCGTTCTTTCCCTTTGTGAATGGAAATAAAACCCACGGGTTTAATTTCGTTTTATTCGCAGGCGCTATTTCTTTTTCAAGAAAGGAAAAAATGACCACGGGCGTTATTTCACTGCACCGGAAAAATATGCGATTATGGCTTTTGCCATAAAACCCGTTTAAGAAATGCTCCAGAAAATTTTTGTTTGTCAACTTTTCTTTTGCAGTCCTCATAAAGAAACAAATACCATTAACTGGAAAACTAAAAAAATGAATTTCACACAAATTAATTGAACAAAAAATACGGAAAAAATCATGAAAAATCGTGGTTTTGCATCAAAACTAGCTCATTCCAACCTAATTACTTTAACTACTTCCAAGGTAATGCACATGAATGAAAACGAAAAAACAATCAATTTCTAGGGGGTTATACCTACGAACAAACAAAAATTTGGTAATTTTTTTAATATTTATTGCAATAATATGAATTTTACATTTTTTTAATTTTTAAAATCAATTATTTCTTCATAAACGAATTTATATTTTATTTATCTTTAAAAATATCAATAAATGTCAGCCCTTATCTTATATAAAAAGTACAAAAAACATGAAAACCAGAAAACACGACTAGTTCCCAATTTATTCCATTCGAGTCTATTAAATCTCTGCACAGGCCATGATCCAAACGGCGAGGTGTAATAAAATTTATGGCATAAAATAAAAATTTATACACAGATGCACATGCATTTGTTTGTACATATGTATAGTGGCGTTAATCTCATAAGTACATACATATATATGTACATATCTTCAATCATCAAAAAACTACTGCGCCATATGCGCATTTCTTATATTTGCCTCAAATGTATATTAAACATATGTAAATAACTGCATACATATTTACACACATATGTATGTATATGTACCGTACAAATGCTCAGCCACACACATGGTTCGCACATACATATCAACATACGTATATATGTATATACATATCTTGTACATCCATAAACGCGCTGCCTACTGTGGTAAGCAGCGTTTGTCGCATTATAGTCCAACTCTAATGCACCGTATGCGAATGCGTGTGCGTATGCGCATCTAAACGTTTTCTTGCGTGCGGCCCTGGCTGCTCCAGTGTATGCGTATGGTTGCGTCTGTCAAGTACACTACATACATACATATACAATTTCCGCCGTTGTTATTTTTGAAAATACATATTTTACCAATTCGCGAAAGATTCAATAAAATGTATAATGAATGAGGATTTAGAATTGATATTAATTATGATAGGAAGTGTTATTACCGTATATAAGGAATACGTTAAAATTATTAAAAAAAAACGTACCATTCGGGAACGTGATTTGTATTTGGAAAGGGAAGTAAGTTTTTTTTTTAATTTGTTGAAAACCCGTAAAGTGGATCAATTCCAAATTAATAATAATATAATAATAATAATACACTGGCGTTATTATAACTCTGACGAGTTTAATGACCGAACTTCTCTCCCTATTCAAGAAGTGCTCCTTTTGTTTTTCCTAATTGGGTGGACCTGCAGTTTTATGCCGGCTGCGAACGGCGAATGCATTTTTTGTGAGAAGCTTTTTCATAGCAGAAATACACTCGGGGGGTATGCCGCCCACTGCCGAGAGTGACCGCTATTTCTAAAAACCAAATAATTGGGTTTTACTTAATTAGAAAAAATTTTTTTTGGAGTTTGTCTGGACTGGGGTTAGAACCCGAGACCTCTGGTATAGCAGACGAGCACTCTACCCATTGCACTACAGCGGCCATATTACCAAATTGCTATCCGTTGATTTTTATGTATTGTAAGAATTACAGTTTCTTTGCCTTAAAATATAAGATATAAATAAATATAATATATAATTTTGGTTAATACAAATATGTATGTATATGCACGACCTCTGAAATCTGGTGTTCTGTTATACCAAGGCGAAAACTCCCTATTCAAAAGAATACTCACTTCACTTAATTATTTTTTTACTGTTAAACTTATTTACACACGGGTAACTACATATTTATTTATTCATTTATTTATTTATTCATTAATCCGTCTAATAACAAAAGTTAATACAGACATTCGCTTAAAAGATATATATATTAATATTTAGACTAGAGCTAAACTAAACTAGTCACCGATTTTCTATATTACATTATTACACAGCAGATGACTTCTTAATGCACAATGAAAAATATGCTTAGCTCCAAAGAAATCTATATCTAAACAATTTGAGAAACCATTCAGTTCAGATAAGGTTCTGATAACTGGAGCATATGTATATGTAATTTAAATTCATGTACTATGTACATGGGTATGCAGATAGTAATTAACATATAATTAATATTAACCATCTCTAAATATATTTAAAACCCCTTTTAATTAACATTTCTGCTGGCAAACACATTTTCACTACTTCACTTTAAATCAATTTAACGAAGTTTTTACCAAAAAATATGTATACCGATGTAGCAACCAACCTAATATTAGCTGCAACACGCATAGAAAACGCATAGAAGTAGGAAATTTTCAACTTAGCTGCGTTCGAATGCGTGTTCGAAATCATCTTCGAATTTTCTATGCGTGTGGTGCATTTACATCCGTGCCACTGGAGTTTGCCTCATTTAAACACAGGTATGCAACACGGCTGTCAGTGACACGCACACGCATACGCATCTGCATACGGTTCATTAGAGTTGCACTATTAGCCGGCATCAACAACGATTCCCGGGTACCCGGGCACTACCCGCCTGCCCGGGTAGTAAATGGGCCGGGTACCCGGACAATACCCGGGTACCCGGGCATTGACCGGGTACCCGGGCATCTCATTACCCGGGTCAAATCATCAGCCCTAGTGTTAATCTTTAGATACCTGTGTATTGCTGAATTTTTCACGTACCAAGGCGCCCGGCATATTGATCTTAATATCTCAGATTGTTGTCTTTGTATTCTTTCTAAACTTTTATTTAACTTGAAAAACGCTAGCAAACACACAAGCTTTTGCACGATTAACACGTTAAAGAATGTATAACTAAAAAAAAGACGATAATTTCATAACCTATAAAACAGAAAGAAGAAGAGCGACTTACTATTGCGATACGATTCTTATTGGGCAATGCTTACTGGCGTCCATTTTGTTTACTTTTCATTTTGACGTTTCTCCCAAATTCGCCAAAAAAATATCGATAACATGAAAAACACAGAAAAAAAAAAACACATGCAGAAAAGTATCGTCATAATCCGAGATTCATTTTAAATCTCGAATTTTTGGTAGTGGATTTTTGTATGGCAAATCTCGAATTTCAATCGAAGATTTTGTGCAAACCTCGAAAAAAGTAGATAATCTCGTATATGTAAATGGCCTAATAAAAAGAATAAAGTAAAATAATATAAAATCAAATCAAATAAAATAAAATAGAATAGAATAAAATAGAATAAAATAAGATAAAAGAAAATAAAATAAAATAATAAAATAAATTAAAATGAAATAAAACAAAACAAAATAAAATAAAAAAATTTAATAATATAAAATAAAATAAAATAAAATAAAATAAAATAAAGTACAATAAAATAAAAAAATAAAGTAAAACATAAAATAACATTAAATACAATAAAATAAAATAAAATAAAATAAAATAAAATAAAACAAAGTACAGTAAAATATAAAATAAAATAAAGTAAAATAAAATAACATTTTTTTTTGCATCCAATATATTTTGCCAACTGTATAAATAAAATACATCTAACAATTTTGTGGTTCGTTAAAAGTAATTAATAATGACTTAATAAACTTGGTGGGCATGTATGGATTGCTCTCAGTAGTGCATCCATTTATTGTAATCCATCAATAAATATCTGTAAAAGATTTTCTTTTGAGGCGTACGAAACTAGTTGGTCTTGCCGTCAGGGCTATAGCGAGGGGGTTGGGGTGAGCTAGTAGTCTCGTTTTGTATGATACAGCATACTTTCTGATTTCTTGAGCGATAGTAGGTATCTTTAGGTCACGATGTAGACGGTCGTTTGTGACGTACAGTGTTACCAGAATATTTTGAAGCTTATAGCTAAATTAAAAAAAAAATTGCTAAAAATAGCTAAATAATTTTTTTCATAGCTAAAATAAATAGCCAAAAATTTTTTTTTTCAAAAATAGCCAAATAATCATTTATTTAAAAAGACGTGACATAAAACAACTTCACATATGTGAATATTTATATATACATATATTATATATTGTAGCCACATACATATATTTGTTTGTATGTACTTATATATGTACGCCGCATAATAAGATTATTACAATAAAAAAAATCAATTCATTACATATGTATGTATGTATGTATGTACTTCAATTGCAGTATTAAAATAAATTATAATAGCGACAAGTTAATATTTAAACTTTAGTTAAAAATTTTATTCAATCACATTTCAAAAATCATATCTTCTTCATTTAATTCACAGGTTGAATCATATATATTAATTGAAGTCATTGCTTTAATAAGATCGCTAGGAATTTCAAAGTTATTACAACATTTTTCAAGCCTTTTTAGACCATACCTAACAGTCAATAGAGAGTTTAACATAAATAATTGCATTCTATTTCTTTGCTTTGTTTTTATTGCGTTCATAACAGAAAAGCTACTTTCTATTTCTGCATTACTAAGCGGTAGGATTAGCAAATTAAACACAAAAGATTGTAGTTCTTCAAACGGATTTTCGTTAAGAGCATTTCTAAGCTTTCTTACTTCTACCCAAAACTTTATTGTAGAGGTAGTTTCCTTCCATGGGTATGCGTGTAGTTTTTTTCATTGCATTTCTAAAATAGTGATTTCCTCCGTGTTAAAGTGGCCCTTTTCATCCTTGAAAGTGTCAAATATTTTTGGCTTTACAGCATTATTTACAGAAAAAAAATTCAATATTTTTTAAAGATTAAATATTCTGCGGTAAGCGTTGGCGGAGTTGCTCAATTAACTTGATAATAAAGTTCTAACAAATTTTACGAATATACCGTGAAAAGGACGGAAGTAAAAAAGCGAGAAAAATATCGCAGTATTCATATTGAACGTACAGCACTAGCTTGCGATTCATCAATACCGATTCAAATATCGCGATTCATATTGACAGTGTAGCGTATGCCAATGGTCATTTGCGAACTCAGCAAAATGGGCAACAACAAAATGTATGGCAGAGTTGCTTTTGCGCATTGCGAAAATCTTATTGATCAACCTTGCATATGAATGCACCAATAATCGATAAAATAAGGAAGGCATGCCATACTATCAACTTTTGTATAGTTTGATAATCATAAGGATCAGTATACACTTTCAAGTTCTCATAAGCTCACAGATGACTCATTAGCTTAAAATGATAAACTGATGTGCGAAATAAAGAAATTAAGAAAAATAGCTAAAAATAGCTAAGCTATTAAAAAAAAGGCTAACAAAAATAGCTAATAGCTAAACGCAAATATCTGTAGCTAAACGCCAAAAGTTATAGCTAAATCTAGCTACAAAATAGCTAAAGTGGCAAGACTGGTGGCGTAGTAGGGTGCATTTACAATCATTCTAAGGGTTTTCGATTGGAATCTTTGGAGAATTTCTATATTTGAGTTTGCTGCAGTTCCCCACAGCTGTATTCCATAGGTCCAAATAGGTTTTATGATGGCTGAGTAAAACAGGAGTTTGTTGTCGATTGATAATTGGGAGTTTCGATTCATGAGCCAATAAAGATTTCCTAGTTTTATACCAAGAGCTTTTCGTTTGGTGAATATGTAGGTTCTCCATGTTAGTTTTCTGTCGAGGTGCATACCAAGGTACTTTGTTACGTAACTTTGCGGTATATCAATGCCGTTGAGTTTTACGGGTGGGCAACTGTTACGTCTAGTGATAAACGTCACTTGGGCAGATTTTAATTCATTTGACTTTATCAGCCAGTCTTTCAGACAATGGGTAATTTTATCTAAACTTCTTTGGAGCTTGAGTGAGGCTACGTTAGGGTTGAGGTCTGCAGCCAGTACAGCAGTATCATCAGCAAAAGTTCCGATAGTGACTCCTTTTGCTATTGGGAGGTCATACGTGTAAAGTAGGTACAGTATTGGGCCCATTACACTACCTTGCGGGACGCCTGCTAAGCTCTCGTAAAGCTCAGACTGATCTACTCCTTCTTTGACGAAAAAGTAGCTATTTTTTAGATAAGATTGTATAAATAGAAATTAATTTGTAGGTAGAGTATTTTTTATTTTATAGAGGAGGCCGTCGTGCCATACGCGATCAAAAGCTCAAAGGCAGAGTAGATTTTCTCGGTAAGTCTATGTACTTGTTCAATTGTTCCGTGCCCTCTTCTCAAGCCAAACTGGTGATTAGGTATAATGTTACGCTCTTCTATTTTGGGCAGGAGTCTTTTAAGAAAAAGAACTTCCAAGACTTTTGAAACCATGGACAGCAGGCTAATGGGTCTGTAAGACACTGCCGTATCAGGAGGCTTTCCTGGTTTCAGAATCATTTTCATCTGAGCGACTTTCCATTGAGGGGGTATGAATTCAGTTATTAGTACTGCATTAAACAGTTGGGTGAGAAATTTTATGCCTTCGTATGGTAAGTGTTTTAGTACATTGCCATTAATAATATCGTACCCAGGAGCTTTCTTTGGGTTGAGTTTCGCTATTGCAATATTGAGAATCTTTTTATGGGAAAGTCCATTTGATAGGGATGACTGAGAGTATTTTCCACTATTGTTGTTGCGCTTAGTGGGGGTTCAATATCATGTGGGGTGAATACTGATTTTAGGTGGCGTGCGAAAGTATTTGCTTTCTCTGCGTCGCTTTTCGCCCATTCGTTATTTTCCATTCGTATAGGCCTTTTTAGCTAACTAGCCGCTTTCCAAAGGGAGTAATAAGTTGCAGCTTTTGCACCAATATTAATGAGGTATTGTTGAACTTGTCTGTTGTGTTCAATTTTGAGGATATTTTTTGGGTTCTTTGATGAGTACATTCAATCGTTTCTTGTCGTCGGGGTGACGGGTTTGTTGACACTTTTTTCTTGCGAGTCGCTTTTCTTGGAGCTTAGCTTTGATGTTGTGAGTAACGCTTGTCCTCTTTTGCCTGGTGAGAGCGGGAGTTGATTCCTACGCAGCTTGTTGGATGCAGCTGTTAAAATTTTCAACCGCAGCCTCTATATCATCAGCAGATTTCAGCGCTAATTTCAAGTCAAGGCTAGAAACGATGATGCGTTGGAAGTACTCCCAGTCAGTCTTCCGATTGTAGAGGCTGCTTTGATCCGCCGTCGGTGTAAAATTTTTATCAATTGTTACCAGGATTGGAGAATGGTCGGAAGACAAATCAAAGCACGATTTGCAAGTTATATCTGAGGAAGTCATGCCTTTCGTCACGCAGAAATCGATCAAGTCGGGTATTTTATTTTTATCTGTTGGCCAATAAGTGGGAGTTCCAGTAGAGAATGGAGTTAAATTGAGATTGCTAATGTCTTCCTTTAGGGGTAATGAGACGAGAGCCCCAGAATGTGTGTTTTGCATTGTAATCTCCGCCAGCTAGAAATCGATTTCCGAGAGGTTTGAAGAAATTTTCATATTCAGCAGTACTGATTGAGTGCCTCGGCGGGCTATAGATAGCAGAGAGTGTAAGCTTGACGCTCGGATCTTCAATGACAACATTTGTGGCTTGTATAACATTTGTACGGAATGAATTCGTTTTGTAATGGGCCATATTAATAAAATCCAAGCAAATGCTTTTACTCAAAATTTCAGAAATTTGACATTAATTTGTATGAACAAAATTTCAAAATTTGAGTAAAAGGTCTGAAATCTTAAGCAAAAGCTAATGCTTGGCTTTTATTAATATGACCCAATGTTTAATACTTTTCCGTATCAAGATACCTGAGCCTCCATGAGCTTTGTTACTTGGGTGTTTTGTGTGGTAAAACTTGTAGTTGGGTACTTCAAAGTAGCTTTTGTCAGTAAAGTGGGTCTCAGATATGAGGAGTATATCTAAATCAGGGGTCTGAAGAAAAGCTTTAACTTCAAGTAAGGGATTGGATAGGCCATTAGCATTCCAAATAATAATTTTCAACGGGCTGAAGATGCACAGCTTTTAGTCGTGAAGGTGACGAGGAGGCTCATCATTGCTGTGATTTGTTGCATGACTTGTTTCAGTAAGTCTATCATTTCTCGCATTTCGTTAGTGTTTTGCGTTGGGGTGTGGGTTTCATTACTATTTGGAATAGCATTATTAGGGTTCGAGCGGGGTGTTACACCTTTCTTTGCTGCTTGAGCATATGTATCTGGGTATGGATCAATTTGAATTGGGGGTTCAATCTGAATTGGGGTTTGACTTGGCTGTTGTGGTTTCTCCTGAGGCTGTGTAGAAGCTTTTTTCCTAAAAGTTGGGTATTTGGCGCTTTGGAGGTTTTTGTATACCATACAGCCTTTATAATTTGCTGGATGGTTACCCTCACATAGAGCGCATTTCACATCTTCAGTTCTTGTCTTTCGCTTGCAGTCAGCGGATAGGTGGTTTCCAGCGCATTTAATACATACTGTTTTATGTTCGAAATGTTTTTGACTGAGTGACCGAGATCATTTAGAGAATCCACCATTTCTTGCGTGTCTATTGAGTAGTGCATGTTTCTAAGGACTACTTTGAAGTTACGTTCTTGTTTGTTTTGTAGGTATAGAACTCTGTACGCTTCTGTTCTAATTGGGATACGATGGTTTTGTAAGCATCCAGGGATGATGCTTGAACTTTTGCTTGCTCTTTACCTGTGAGCTTTAGATCATACAGATTTGTGGCAACTTTTTGAAGTAAACTCATAAGAGGGGGAATATTAAGCACTTTATCTATGAATATTGGCGGTGGTTTGGGTACTTTTTCAATAGTTTGGGTAGTTTCCTCAATTTCCAGGGCAGCAAATCTATTTTCGTTTTCGTTTGATTGGCGGTTTCCAAGCCAATATTTGACAAGCATAGCCTGTTTTTTTTTGGGTCAGTGCTCTTACCTGGGCTTTCTCGCTGACGTTTGGAATTGTTAACGAACTTCCATTCGTCGGTTGTGGTGGCAGATGTTGAGTTTCCCGCCGTTTGGTGTTTCTGGGTTTGTTGCTGTTCGGCATACATCATTTTAAGTTGCCTTTGGAGGGTTTCGATTTGTTGTTGTACGTTTACGCTATGCGTGTGGGATTGGGTTAATGGTTGGGCTATTGACTGGATTGCTCCCTGGGATTTCGGGGTTTGGTGCTGTAGTTGCACTTGGGCTTGTTGGGCATCTCGCTGTTCGGAACCTCCTCCTTTAGGAGGAGTATGGTTGAGGGGCATATCGCTGGTGCAAACAAATATTTTAGTCTATATTAATTTGCAGCCGGCTGCGCTTGTAATACAACTTTTTATGATTGTAATACAATCTGATTGCAGTTTTTTACAGCTCTGATGCTTATGTATGAAAACACTCGAATGGTTTGTATCCACACTAAGTGGTGAAAAAGGAGGTTTGTGGTGGAGTTTAGTTTGTGGGAGGTTTTGCTATTGTGTGATCAGTGCAACAACAATATGCACAATCACTCAGCAATAACATTTAATTTACGCTTTAGAATTTAAATAAAGCAATTTTATATTAATTTGATAGCACACTAAGTTGCGACACTTTTTCCGACACTTTTTCACAATATTATTGAATTAAATTGATCAATTGGCAAGCGTAGAACTAAACTGGTCTATCTAACAAAATACAAAAGTGGAGAAAACAGATGAAACGCGTTTTAATGCGGTGTGCGATTGTTGATGTATGTTAAGTGAATATTGTAAATTATTATGTTAGCTTAATAGTTAACTTAACATTCTGCATTAAAAAAAATTTATTATATAAACGTTTTTTATATAATATTTGTTTGTAACAAGAAAACTTGCTACATAGACCACTTTAGACGTTTTAATTTTTAAGGAAGTTTGAACTACAAATTGGAAATTATATGAATAAAACAACAAAAAATATGTGAAAGGAAGTACTTTAATTGCAAAAATAACATACACATGTTCGTAAATGATCGCCTCTGCATTAAAAGTAAAAGTAACCTAGTTTTCTTCACGGCGGGCTGGTAGAAAATCTTCTAGATTGTTTTCTGCTTCATCTCTGCGGCTTACATGTGGAGAGACAGGTAAAAGGGGTGATGAATCGGTGGTACAAATTTCAAATTTCGCTGCCCTGATCTGGTGTAAAATTCTGCAAGAACTCTGTGAAATCATGTAGGTTCACGCTAGATTTCTTTATATCGACGGATTTATGTTTCAAAATAATCATCATTAAACTGCATCACAGATTCACCCTTGTCAAATTTTGCCTTTCGCATTTGGGAAACTTTTGCGCCGTCGTCTACTATACTCTGGTAGTCCCTGAACATTGGCCGTAGTTCGTCAAATGACATAAATTTCCCCACCATATTATTAACATCAAAAAGAGCATGCTTTCTACAATTTTTAACCAATTCCATCCACTCACCTGGTGTAAGATCATACTGGTGTATGGTAGTCTATGCTAGTTGGACCACTTTAGAATTTCTTGAAATGACAAAAGGACGTGAATTCTAAGTGACATTTTTAGCGTTTGGACACTTTGGTGCAGAAATAAGACCTACATAAATTTTGCACGGATAAATTTATGATTTTCAAGTTCAAAAATGTACATAACTCGATTTCTGAAAAAATGTTAGATAGACCAGTTTAGTTCTACGCTAGCCAATTATATATTTTTTAGCAAAAAAGTACGGAGGAAAAAATTTTTAACAACCACATAACATAAAATAAACTAAAAGGAAAATTAAACAAAATAAAGTACAATAACACTATAAAATAAAAAATTACAACAAAATTCTTAAATGGGGGCTCCAGGCACTCACTCTACCAATAGCACATTGAAGAATAATGCGTACTTCACATTGAGGTACAGTTCAAATGAAAACAACCTAAAGGTCTCTAAAGGCAACACAAGCGATCAAAGAGCACGATCTTGTTCTCCAGCCATTCCAGGCAATATTGCACAATTTCCCCCAATTCAACACTCAGGGAATATAACATAATCCACAGCTGCTACTAACAAAACGAACAGTGAAATGCAGAAAGTGGGCGAAAAGGTTCAGACCGGAATGGACCGCTATATATTAGTAAAAAAAGCGGTCGCCGGAGAAAAGTGATAAGCCTAATAAGGTTTTAAAAAATTCCATGGTGAAGGAACCATCTAAAGATGTAGCACTGGCCAATTGGGCTCTTGCCCAAAATGAAGAAAAGACTCCTGAAGTACCGCAAAAAAAAAATCCAAACCCCCACCAATTTATCTTGGAGAACCAAGTTCTGATATACTTGTAAATAAATTAGTAGCATTAATAGGGGAAAAGAACTTCTTGCACCTCTTAAAAAGGGAAATATCCAGGAAGTGAAAATCCAAAATTACGGCGAGAAATACTTCCGAAAAGTAACTAACGATTTTGAACAAAATAAAAGGTCATTTTATATATTCCAATTAAAGAGTAGCCGCGGATTGTCAGTTGTGTTGAAAGGAATAGAAAGTTCCGTGAATACCATTGAAATTGAGAATGCTTTAAAAAAATAAGGGTTTAGAGTACGATATGTACAAAATATAAAAAATAAATCAAACACAGTCAATGTTTCGAGAAGAAATAGAACCCGAGTTCCAACTCTTAAAGAAGGGAGATGTGCTTCCCATATAAAACCTACGGTACCTTCTGCACCGTCGTATCTCGGTGAAGGAACCACACAATCGGGTGGGCCCTGTACAATGCCACAACTGTCAGGAGTTTAGGCACACTAAGCGGTATTGTACCTTGCCTATTGTTTGCGTTATCTGTGGATTTACATACCTCCAAGGATTGGGTCAAACCAAGAGACAACTTACAATTAAAGAAATGTAGCAATTGCGGAAAAAATCACACTGCAACTTACAGAGGTTGCTCGGTGTATACTTCCTTAAAGGAAAAGGGTACTAAGAAACCCACTAGCGCCGCCTTGACCCCAAAGACTCAACTAGTTCCAAACCCCCAAAATTTTCCAAATACGTCCAATAATAATGTTAGTCAGAACCATTTCAGGACATATTCCCAAGCCCTTAAAGGTATAGAGAAGCCTGAAACTCAGGAGACTCCAACTCCACCTACAAACTTGGAAAAAACCTTAAACAATTTTGTGCAAATGATGCAAGATCATATAAAATCAATGCAAAATATGATGCAAAAATTAATTAGGAACCAAAGCCTCCTATTACAAACAATCTTAACAAGACTATGAATTCACTCAATATAGGTTTTTGGAATGCTAACGGCCTAAGCCAACACCGGAATGAACTCCAAATATTTCTAGAAAGACAGCAGGTAGACATAATGCTAGTCTCTGAAACTCATTTGACGGCCTTTAATAATTCTAGTATTGACGGCTTTGCGTTCTACGACACCAAGCACCCCAAGGTAAAGCTAGAGGTGGAACCGAAATACTTATTAGAAAACGGATTAAGCATCATCTCCTAGGAGATTATTGCAGGAATTATATACACTCAACATCAGTGCACGTAGAAGATAGCTCTGGTGGGCTCACTGTAACTGCAATATACTATCCTCCTCGTTTCAATATAACAGAATTCCACGGTTTCTTACAGCAGGTGATTATATTGACCAACTGATATAAGCAAAACTGCCGACTTAATAGGTTTTGGTGTAACTCGTGGAATCGAAAGATCTATTATCTGATCACTCTGCTTGTGTTACAACTATTGATATAATTCCATCTTTCAACGAATTGAATTCGAGCTTAACTAATAAATTTACAAACTGGCTTAAGTACAAAAAATTTATCAGTTCTCATACCAACTTCAATGCAAGCCTTAAATCCATTTTAAAAGTCTTTCCATAATAGTTATTTCTGAGATATTTTTTTAAGTCTTTTAGTAATTATTATGAATGAGAAATTTTGTTTTATATCTTCAAAGACTTTTATATTGAGACAAATTTGAAAAAAGTCTTTGAGTAATTATTATCCGTAACAAATTGTTTTTAAAGTCTTCGAAGACTTTTTCATTGAGACGAATTTCAAGAATATCTTTCAGTAATTATTTTGAGTGACAAATTTATTTTTTATATCTTCGATAAAAATCTTTCACACAATTTCAAATTGGAAATTTGCTTGAATTTTGAGGTACTTATATAAAAGTTATTCTTATTTTATACTTATATGAAAGTTATTGAAAAGTTTCTGAGACTTTTTTGAACTTTGTATCAATGAAAAAGTCTTTGAATATATAAAAAACAATTTTTTACTGATAATAAAAAATACGCAAAGACTTTTTTGAAATTTGTCTCAATATATTGAAGACTTAAAAAAAATATATTTGAAATAACTATTATGGAAAGATTTTTAAAAGATAAGTTTCTGAATAATAATTATAGAAGATTTTTATCAGGAAAAAAATTATCAAAAGACTTTTATGATTCTGAAGAAAATTTGTAAGACTTTTTTATAATTTCAAAATGAAATAATAATTATTCTACATCTCTGCTTAAATCAACAGTCGAAGTGACTCTGCGATTACTGACTTCACAAATATCCTTCAAGTATCAGCAAAAGGCCAGTTTTGCAGGACTCTCCAGTACGAATCGAAAACGGTGACTTTGCTCGAAGTGACCAGGAAAAAGGAACCGCATTTGCAGCCCACCTTTCGCGGGTATTTATAATCCAGGGAGCAATTTCCTTCCAGAACATGCCCTTCGCTTACCCACAGTCTCTCCCCAATTCAACATAAATGACCTGAATATTGTTATCTGTAACGACATCCAGAAAAATTAGGCACCCGGACACGACAGAATAACCGGTGAAATGGTAAAATAACTCCCTTCAGTTGCTACCAAGTTATTATTATACGTTTTCAATAGTTTCCTGCGACTAAACTATTTTCCTGAATCTTGGAAACTTTCCGAAATCATTATGATTCCAAAACCAGGCAAAACCCCAACCCTGTTAAGCTTTTACAGGCCAATTAGCTTAATTTCAATACTTTCAAAACTATTTGAAAAGTTGTTGCTGAAAAAATGCAGCCCATCCTAGATACACACGGACTATACCAAGTCACCAATTCCGGTTTAGGGAGAAACATGGTACGATAGAGCAAGTGCATAGAATAGAAACTCAAATACGGTCGGCTTTTGAAACCAAAAAGTATTGCACTGCACTGTTTTTAGACGTAGCACAAGCTTTTTACAAAGTAGGGCTAGAAGGACTATTATTTAAATTAAGACGAACACTTCCGTACAATATATGCCTTATTTTAGAGAACTTTCTAACGGGAAGAAAGTTTCGAGTAAGGCAAAAAAAGCTATACCAATGAAAGCTATCCAATCTTCGCCGGAGTTCCACAAGGTAGTGTTTGGGACCCATTCTATATTTAATATTCACAAGTGACTTGCCCACTAATGAAAATCTCGTTACTTCAACATTTGCGGATGACACAGCGATACTTAGTATCCACTCAAATCCCTCAACGGCTGCCAAATGGTTGCAAAGCGATCTAAGAATTGTAGAATAATGGCCTTTAGACTGGAGAATTAAAGTCAATGAATCTAAGTATGTACAAGTCACTTTTACTCTAAACAAGTAAGGAAGCCTAAGTTCGAGTGGAATCGAACATTAGATACTCAGCTGTATGCTTTCATTGTTTGTTTGCGTTTGTTCGATATAGGGTGTATTTTATATAAAGCGAGTGCCGCATAAAGTGGGCGTAGCCACGCCCATTTTCAACATTTTTATCAGTCATCCAACTAAGCATATGAATATTATTCTTTGTGCAAAATTTCATTCCTTTGTGCAAAATTTCATTCCTTTATGACTTCAAAGAAGTCTTGGTACAAATTCCCAAAGGGTGTTCCAGAAATATCTTTGTTAAAAAGTAGGCGTGGTCATAAACCGATTTCAATAAATTTTTGCGTGTCTATTAACACAAGTTATAAAAGTGTATAAACCAAGTTTCGTCATAATATCTCAATTATTTGTCGAGTTATGGGCTCCGAAATCTCGTTGATTCCTTTGTCTGAAAAGAGGCGGTGCCACGCCCATTTTCCGAAATTTTTCTATTTTTTGGTTCCGATCTATTGTAGAACTCATGCCACAAAATTTCAATGAATTATCTTTATATTTGACAAAGATATCGCTTAAAATGTTTTTATTAGGCCACTTTATGATACCCATATATAAAAGTGGGCGTGGTCGTCAACCGATTTCGCTAAAATTTTGAACATGTATTACTACAAGTAGTGAAAGTGTATAGACCAAGTTTCGTCATAATATATCGATTATTTGTCGAGTTATGGGCTCAGAAATCTCGTATATTCCTGCTTCTAAAAGGAGGCGGTGCCACGCCCATTTTCCAAAATTTTTGTATTTTTTGTTTTACGTCCATAGTTGGACACCTTCCATAAAATTTCAATGATATATCTTTATATTTGACAGAGATATCGCTTAAAACGCTTTTATTAGGTCACTTTATAATACCCATATATAAAAGTGGGCGTGGTCGTCAACCGATTTTGGCAATTTTTCGTCCAAACATTTGCTTAAGTAAGTATATCACGCCTACCAAATTTCATCGATATATCTTCAACGGTTTCTGAGTTATGACTCATAAAACTTTCAATGTTTGCCCCTTAATAACTGAGCGTGGCACCGCCCATTTTCCAAAATTTCACCATATTTCTTCATAAGGGCCTGAGCTCAATACGTGTGTAAAATTTTATCACTCTAGCTCTATTAGTGACTGAGATACAAAATTTCCGATTTTTACCATATAGGGGAGGTGGGCGTGGTCATGGTCCGATTTCGCCCATTTTCAATACCATCCGTTCCTGTCTTGATACCAACTTACATTTCAAATTTCATCAAAATATCTCAATTTTTGCGCGAGTTATCGTGCTCACAGACGGACAGACGGACGGACATGGCTCAATCGATTTCTCTTTTCACCCTGATCATTTTGATATATATAAGTCTATATCTATCTCGATTATTTCATTCTGTTACAATCCACCGTTAGGAAATCAAAACTATAATACTCTGTGTACTAGTACAGCTGAGTATAAAAAAGATACCGCCCCACTTTCCCAATTAATGGCAAAATAGTAACCCAAACAGATTACGTCACCTACCTTGGTGTTACCTTCGACAGAAGGCTTACTTGGAAATATCATATTGATAATAAGATAATGCAAGCAAAGCTGAAATAAATAATAGTTTAAAAAACTAAAAAACACGCTTTAATCTTAAAAATCGTACTAAAAATTGAGAAATAATTTAATTAGAAACAAAATGATGAACGAAAATATAAGTATTTAAGGAAAAGCGTGGGTGTGCTCAATAATATTTGAACATGAAAATATTCGATTGGTACAACTAGTACAAAAATATACATACCTAGTTGCGAAATTAAAGAGTACGTTATATGAAATCTCAAAAAAGTCAAAATAAAAATATTAGTTAAAAACAGCGATCTTAAATATTTTTTGACATACTGAGCACCACCCGACGCTTTTCCTTAAATACTTATATTTTCGTTCATCATTTTGTTTCTAATTAAATTATTTCTCAATTTTTAGTACGATTTTTAAGATTAAAGCGTGTTTTTTAGTTTTTTAAACTATTATTTATTTTGATATACGAAATAGAATTCGTAAAAACTTAAAAATTGCATTAAATTGTAAATTTTACATATATTATTATGGCCTATTTCCGTGCTACACTTAATGCAAAATTGCGACCGTTTCTAGAGCCATAAAGTTTGGCAATTTATTACAAATTAGGGAATATTACGCAAAAATTGAATTGTTTAAATATTTGAAAATTCGTATATTTATAAATATTTTATGTATATAAATGCATAATTGGCTTATAAAATGTTACGATTACGGATTTTTCTAAAAAAAAAAATTTAAATTTTTATAGTTGCTGAAGAAAGGTTGCATAGGACGGAAATAGGATCAAGTATTTTACGTATGTTCTCAATTCCGTTATATGTACATATGTACTATTTTGCGTGCTAGGTACGAAATTAGGAACATTTGTAGCTTCATGTTTTACCTTTGTTTTTTTTATATACGAAATATAATTTATAAGGATTTTGGAATTACATTAAATTGTAAATTTTACATATATTCTTATGGCCTATTTCCGTGCTACACTTAATTCAAAATTACGACCGTTTCTAGAGCCATAAACTTCGGCAATTTATTTCAAAGAGAATAATAGTTGTATTATTTAAATATAAAAAAAATATTTAATTATAAATATTTTAGCTATATACTTACATATGTAAATGCATAATTGGCTTATAAAATGTTAATTTTATGATTATGAAGAGGAAGAAATTATTAAAAAAAATTAAATCGCCTCAGCCAATAAACAAAAGAGCAACATTTTAAGTAACTGATCTCAATTTAAATAATAATTATTATAATTAGTTTAATAGTGCTGTGCTATTTTTAATAACTGAGACGCTACAAGCGATTCAATTTTAACTTAAAATGTTGGATTCCTAAGTATACATATATATTTAAGTTCATATCTAAAAATTTTTTTTATTTAGATGAACGCAGTAAGCGACTTTCGTTTTAATATTTTTTTTTCAACTTGATGCTGGAAGAGATAATACGAGCTGCAGAACTCCACCATGCAGGAAACATCTTATACCACAAGAGTGTGCAACTGCTGGCGTACGCCGATGACATCGACATCGTTGGCACTAACACGCGCGACGTATGTTCTGCCTTCTCCAAGCTGGATAAAGAGGCTAAGAAAATGGGTTTGGCGGTCAACGAGGATAAGACGAAATACCTCCTGTCATCACACAAAGAAACAGCACGCCTTGGCAGCCACGTAACTGTTGATAGCTACAAATTTGAAACCGTTAAGGACTTCGTCTATTTGGGAACCAGCATTAACACCAAAAATAATGTCAGCACTGAAATCCAACGAAGAATCACTCTTGCCAATAAATCCTACTTTGGACTAATTAGGCAATTGAAAAGTACAGTGCTCTCTCGACGAACCAAAATCACACTCTACAGGACACTCATCGTTCCAGTCCTCATGTGCGGCGCAGAAGCATGGACTATAGCACAAGCAGATGAGATGGCGCTTGGAGTATTCGAGAGGAAAGTTCTTCGGAGGATTTATGGACCTTTGCGCGTTGGCGGGGGCGAGTATCGACGGAGATTTAACGATGAGCTGTACGAGCTTTACACAGACATCGACATTGTTCAGCGAATAAAGATCCAGCGGCTGCGTTGGGCAGGTCATGTCGTGAGAATGGACGAAGGTGCTCCGGCCCAGAAAGTATTCCTGTCGAAACCCGCTGAACGCAGAAGAAAGGGGAGACCTCTACTGCGTTGGGAAGATCAGATGGACAGTAATGCTGACTCCCTAGGTATTCCCAAATGGCGCCACGCTGCACGGAACAGAAATAGCTGGCGTATTATGTTGGACTCGGCCAAAATCGTATAGACGGTTACGTACCAATTAAGTAAGTAAGTAACACCCAATTAATATTTTGGAGGCCTTTCGCTATAAATTTTGTGTTAATTTTTAAATAAATATATGCTTATACTTTTTATGTAAATTTACATTTTTTATTTTACACAAAATGTCTAAAATTTGAGCAGAAACGGGTTTTTATAGTTTAGAACGGAAATAGGAACGCTTTCGTACAGAATTGGGAACCGAACAAAATTTTCGGACGGAATTGGGAACAAAATATGTTTTTCGAAAAAAGCACAAAAAATACTTTCTGTTGCTCTTTTTTAAATATTATTAATTTTGTATGACAATATATTTTTTCTGCATCAGTAAAAGTCAATTTTAGACTTCAAGTGTTTTTCTGTCGACTAAAATATTACTTTGAACGTGTATATGCCTTAATAGTACGGAAATAGGTACACTTACCTTATCTCTCAGTTACCCCATGCAATAGTTGAAAATCGACACCAATTACGCACGTAAACACCCGCATACGCAACGCAAGAATCAGTCGTTTTCCTTTGTTTAAGGCCCTTGGCCACTTAAAATCTGGATCAGGGATGCCACTTTTGGGCTTTTCCTACCAAATCTGGTAGGTTTTATACCTTTTGGTAGGTTGCTAGGACGATTTGAATTTTGGTAGGCTTTTGTCTTCGTTCAACTAACATCATTGATTTGGTACATTTGGTCACTTTGCCACAACACTGTTGAGAAAACGTGTCTTTTCAGTTGAGCTTTGTCACAAAACTCTGCTAAATAGAAACGTTTTCTTACACTCAAAAAAAAATTTCTCTCGATCAAAGACATAATTTTCCTTATTTTGAACACGCGTCCCAATACAAAATTTTGTTTGTTTTGTGTAAATTTTCTCAAAAATGTGGCAAAAACATAAAAAAACATTCAAATAAATTCGTTGCCATGGGAATTTGTATGGGAATTTAATTTCTCAAAATTAAAGAAATCAAGTCTTCAAAACAAGGAAAGTTGGGAATGGAATGGCGCTTAAAGAATTTTTCATTATTTTAATGTATGAATTTTTTCAAAACAAGTATATGAAACCATCGTAACGCATGTAACAACAATATTTTATAAACCTTTTAACATGTTTTAAGGAAAATTTACTCAAAACAAAGAAAGTAGTGTTCAAAATAGGTAAACAATTTCTTTGACCCCTCCATATATTTTTTTTCTCTCAGTGTAGAGATTTTGTTATCACTCTTCTATACTTTCCGGATACTCATTGACTTTGTCCGAATATACATCAGTGATAGGCAAAATTGAAATGCAACTGTATTAGTGAGAGCGCCGTAATAGCGCAAATCAATTGGTTCGTTTAGTCCAGCGATGCGCAGCCTCTTGCCCGCGGGCAGACCAGCTGTTTGCGATTCACACGTATACTCACCGATTGTCACTAATACAGACAAATAAAGAGCGTAAAACGAGCGCTTACGATGGGACCAGGCGATCGTCGCTTAGCAATAAATAATAGTTTAAAAAACTAAAAAACACGCTTAGTCTTAAAAATCGTACTAAAAATTGAGAAATAATTTAATTAGAAACAAAATGATGAACGAAAATATAAGTATTTAAGGAAAAGCGTCGGGTGGTGCTCAGTATGTCAAAAAATATTTAAGATCGCTGTTTTTAACTAATATTTTTATTTTGACTTTTTTGAGATTTCATATAACGTACTCTTTAATTTCGCAACTAGGTATGTATATTTTTGTACTAGTTGTACCAATCGAATATTTTCATGTTCAAATATTATTGAGCACACCCACGCTTTTCCTTAAATACTTATATTTTCGTTCATCATTTTGTTTCTAATTAAATTATTTCTCAATTTTTAGTACGATTTTTAAGATTAAAGCGTGTTTTTTAGTTTTTTAAACTATTATTTATTTTTAACTTTTTAGTGAAATTTTTCATTAAAGGATGTTTTATGCGGACGCAAGAATATAAGTAAAAAGAAGTCTGATGAAGGGATGTGGTGATCTCCGAAATAGATCTATATACATATGTATTTATAACTTATACCAAAAATATTAATTTTTCACATACATTTTTTCCTTATAAAAAAAACATTGGTCATGAGAGCTCAAAAATGAAGCCTAAACGAAAAAATATCAACTAATATGTACTATGTGTATCGAAGCAAAACTATTTCAGTTTTTAATCGGAGATATGCTCTTCTTTATTTGCCTGTGCATATTCACAATGAACAGTCAGCGCTCCAAAATATTCTCATTGTCCTATAATCACTTCCACATTTTTCTTGTATACCAAAAATAGTAAACAACTTCTTGAAAATAAAAATGACAGATGTGAAAGTTACCAAGAAACCAACAGCGAAAAAATAACCTATTTTGGTAATTACCAAGTTCGCCAACCGTGCTATAAGTGCTATAAATAGAACTAGTAAACCCGGCCACGCGATGCTGTGGCTTTCAATTACACTGTGCGACAATTTGAGGGTGGAGGACCACTTATTGCCACATTTGAAATTTTTTTGATATACCTTCATAGCTACTGGTTATTTTTATTTTCTGTGGACCTAGATTTTTTATACATAGATTTTGTGCGAGGAGCCCCATAGTGAAGTTTTGTGCCGAATATTTTTCTAGACTATGGTAACCTTAAAGCGACCTACAAAAGGCCATTTGGCGCGCTCCTCCTTTTATTTCTAGTTCTCTTTCTCTTCCCCTTTCCCCTTTATTTGCGCTTTATTTTCCCTTTATCCATTTTATTTCCTCTTTCGCTTCCTGTCCTTCGCCATATCCGTCCCTTTCATTTTCCTCTTCCCTTTCCTTTTATTACCCATCTTCAGTGCTAGGCCTTGCATGACACTTCAAATTTAAAAATGAGATACACTGTAGGGTAAAAATGGATTTTTGAACGGGTGGCACCCTTTTTGTAAAAATTTCAATAAATTACTCATTTCCATGCCAAGCCCTTTCATATGACACTTCAAATTTAAAAATCAAACAAACTATAGCGTAAAACTGAATTCTTGAACAGGTGGCAACCCTTTTTGTAAAATTTTTATTAAATTACTCAATATCAGGTCAAGCCCTTTCATATGGTACCAAAAATTTTAAAATCAAACAAACTATGCAGTAAAATTAAATTTTCAAACATCTGGCAACCCTTTTCAAAAAAATTAAACCTTCCTGCACATCTACAGGTCAAGCCCTTTTATTTGACACCACACTTTCTAAAATCGGTATAACGGTGTAAAAGTTATGGTGTTTACAAAAAATCGCTTAGCGTAATATATGTATATAAAGATTTGAACCAGGGTTTGAAATTGCTTAGCTACTTTTGCTGCATTTGCTTTTGCTTTGCTTTTGCTAACGAAAAGTAAATTAGCAAACTCGGCCAGCCGAGTAAAAAACGAGAACACGATTCATTCCCTTCAGTTTTCAGCTGAGCCGTGTTTGCTTGTGTAGTTAAGCAAAGCAACGCGATTTGGGGGATTTCATTTTACTTCCAGCAATTAGTTGTGTCTTTGCATTTTTTCTGCTTTTGCTTATTGCATACTGTTAATGTTACCAGAGTTGAGTGATGGTGAATTACAGATTTGAGAGAAAAGTTGAAAAAATTAGCAGCGCGCTGTAGAATGGAATGTTACTTTACATTTGTGCACATCTGCTGATATTCTTAGTTTTATTCACATACACCGATTTCACCAATGCACCAAATTCCTAAAACAGCAAAGTAATTTTAAAATTTTCTTATCGAATTTCAATTATAAATAAATTTAAGAATTAAAAAAAATCAATTTAAATTAGTTTCAATTTGACTTTTCTGGGACTCGAACCTGCGCCTCTATGTGCATATCTTTCTGTATTAAAAAATTATAATTCAATAGATGCTTTTGTGTACACAACAATATTGTTATTGTTGTTTTTTGATATGTTTGGGGGACAGTAGGATTTTCGTTGATCAGTCATCAGAGTCTAGCAGCTGCTGTGCCCCGATACACCAAGATGAATGGTGAGGGTTTTGATGCAGCCACCAATTTATTATTGCTCAATAAATGTACATATGTATGTACATATGTATTGATGCATCATCTATTTGTTCAGAGAGGGTGACAATTAAATTTCATTGGCATAGGTATAGAGATGGTTGATTGTTGCTCATCAACGAGGTTGATGGGTTGGCCATCAACCAAATGAAATGGACAACAAAATGTTTTTACATTTTCAAAATTTCGAAAATTGTAAAATACATAATTAAAAAATCGATGTGGAAATTGTAAAAATACTCATCGCTTGTAGCAAACTGGTGCATTGTTGTATGGTTTTTAATACAGAAAATGCATTGATGCGCAGGTTCGAGTCAAATTGAAATTAATTTTAATTGATTTTTTTTAATTTTTAATTTATTTATAATTCAAATTCGATAAGAAAATAGTTAAAACACCAACGGTTTTGGGAAATTAGTGCATCGATGGAATTGGTGTATGGGAGGAATAATGAGCCATATCAGCAGATGTGCAGAAATTTAATATAACATTCCTTTTTACAGACAAACTCCTCTACTTCTGTTATTTTAACAGCCAGCTGTGTTGAATTACAATTTTTTATTCACCAGATGCAGTAACAGAATTTTGTTGGGTTTCTGGCTTCCACGATTATTCGTAGTTGCAACTTCTCTGTTCATCTACGTTCTCTGTTATTGGATTGCATACGGGAGTGAATTGCATGAAATTCATAGAGGCTATTTTGAAGAGAGGTAACATAAAAGCCTCAATGAAGCGTGGAATATAATGTTGAATGTCCCTATATGATGTCGTTGGGTTGAATCCCATGTTGGTGTCACGTTTCGAATCCGGAGGTGAATAGAAATAATAGAGGAGAAAACACAATAAAAGTAAAGTGAATGTTTCAAAAAAATAATAATTGAGTTATAAACGTTTGCAACTTTTAGGATGGGATGAAGTTACATACATACATACATACATACATACATACATACATACAGGTGAAGCTAATAAAAGCGTGTTAAAAAAGCAATTTGCAATGGCCCATTGGTAAAAAATCGAAATTAAGCCTAGACAACAAAATACTTTTATTTAATATGGTGATAAAACCATCCTGGATATATGGAATACAGCTTTGGGATTCAGAACCCAAATCCAGTTTAGAAAGAATACAAAGACAACAATCTGAGATATTAAGATCAATATGCCGGGCGCCTTGGTACGTGAAAAATTCAGCAATACACAGGTATCTAAAGATTAACACTAGGGCTGATGATTTGACCCGGACAATACCCGGGTGAAATCATCAGCCCTAGTGTTAATCTTTAGATACCTGTGTATTGCTGAATTTTTCACGTACCAAGGCGCCCGGCATATTGATCTTAATATCTCAGATTGTTGTCTTTGTATTCTTTCTAAACTGGATTTGGGTTCTGAATCCCAAAGCTGTATTCCATATATCCAGGATGGTTTTATCACCATATTAAATAAAAGTATTTTGTTGTCTAGGCTTAATTTCGATTTTTTACCAATGGGCCATTGCAAATTGCTTTTTTTCAGCTTTGCTTGCATTATCTTATTATCAATATGATATTTCCAAGTAAGCCTTCTGTCGAAGGTAACACCAAGGTAGGTGACGAAATCTGTTTGGGTTACTATTTTGCCATTAATTGGGAAAGTGGGGCGGTATCTTTTTTATACTCAGCTGTACTAGTACACAGAGTATTATAGTTTTGATTTCCTAACGGTGGATTGTAACAGAATGAAATAATCGAGAGAGATATAGACTTATATATATCAAAATGATCAGGGTGAAAAGAGAAATCGATTGAGCCATGTCCGTCCGTCTGTCCGTCTGTCCGTCTGTGAGCACGATAACTCGCGCAAAAATTGAGATATTTTGATGAAATTTGAAATGTAAGTTGGTATCAAGACAGGAACGGATGGTATTGAAAATGGGCGAAATCGGACCATGACCACGCCCACCTCCCCTATATGGTAAAAATCGGAAATTTTGTATCTCAGTCACTAATAGAGCTAGAGTGATAAAATTTTACACACGTATTGAGCTCAGGCCCTTATGAAGAAATATGGTGAAATTTTGGAAAATGGGCGGTGCCACGCTCAGTTATTAAGGGGCAAACATTGAAAGTTTTATGAGTCATAACTCAGAAACCGTTGAAGATATATCGATGAAATTTGGTAGGCGTGATATACTTACTTAAGCAAATGTTTGGACGAAAAATTGCCAAAATCGGTTGACGACCACGCCCACTTTTATATATAATAATAATAATATAATACAATGGCGCTATTATAACTCTGACGAGTTTTATGGCCGAGCTTCTCTCCCAATTCGAGGTGTGCTCCTTTTTGTTTTTCCTACTAATTGGGTGGACCTACAGTTTTATGCCGGCTCCGAACGGCGAATGCATTTTTTGTGAGAAGCTTTTTCATGGCAGAAATACACTCGGAGGGTATGCCGTCCACTGCCGAGAGGTGACCGCTGCTCTTAAAAACCCCAATAATTGGATTTTTACTAATTAGAAAAATTTGTTTGGCTCGGACCGTGGTTTGAACCCGAGACCTCTGGCATAGCAGGCGAGCACTCTACCCACTGCACCACAGCGGCCACACTTTTATATATGGGTATTATAAAGTGACCTAATAAAAGCGTTTTAAGCGATATCTCTGTCAAATATAAAGATATATCATTGAAATTTTATGGAAGGTGTCCAACTATGGACGTAAAACAAAAAATACAAAAATTTTGGAAAATGGGCGTGGCACCGCCTCCTTTTAGAAGCAGGAATATACGAGATTTCTAAGCCCATAACTCGACAAATAATCGATATATTATGACGAAACTTGGTCTATACACTTTCACTACTTGTAGTAATACATGTTCAAAATTTTAGCGAAATCGGTTGACGACCACGCCCACTTTTATATATGGGTATCATAAAGTGGCCTAATAAAAACATTTTAAGCGATATCTTTGTCAAATATAAAGATAATTCATTGAAATTTTGTGGCATGAGTTCTACAATAGATCGGAACCAAAAAATAGAAAAATTTCGGAAAATGGGCGTGGCACCGCCTCTTTTCAGACAAAGGAATCAACGAGATTTCGGAGCCCATAACTCGACAAATAATTGAGATATTATGACGAAACTTGGTTTATACACTTTTATAACTTGTGTTAATAGACACGCAAAAATTTATTGAAATCGGTTTATGACCACGCCTACTTTTTAACAAAGATATTTCTGGAACACCCTTTGGGAATTTGTACCAAGACTTCTTTGTAACTAGAAGTCATAAAGGAATGCAATTTTGCACAAAGAATAATATTCATATGCTTAGTTGGATGACTGATAAAAATGTTGAAAATGGGCGTGGCTACGCCCACTTTATGCGGCACTCGCTTTATATAAAATACACCCTATATCGAACAAACGCAAACAAACAATGAAAGCATACAGCTGAGTATCTAATGTTCGATTCCACTCGAACTTAGGCTTCCTTACTTGTTTAGAGTAAAAGTGACTTGTACATACTTAGATTCATTGACTTTAATTCTCCAGTCTAAAGGCCATTATTCTACAATTCTTAGATCGCTTTGCAACCATTTGGCAGCCGTTGAGGGATTTGAGTGGATACTAAGTATTGCTGTGTCATCCGCAAATGTTGAAGTAACGAGATTTTCATTAGTGGGCAAGTCACTTGTGAATATTAAATATAGAATAGGTCCCAAACACTACCTTGTGGAACTCCGGCGAAGATTGGATAGCTTTCATTGGTATAACTTTTTTGCCTTACTCGAAACTTTCTTCCCGTTAGAAAGTTCTCTAAAATAAGGCATATATTGTACGGAAGTGTTCGTCTTATTTTAAATAATAGTCCTTCTAGCCCTACTTTGTAAAAAGCTTGTGCTACGTCTAAAAACAGTGCAGTGCAATACTTTTTGGTTTCAAAAGCCGACCGTATTTGAGTTTCTATTCTATGCACTTGCTCTACCGTACCATGTTTCTCCCTAAACCGGAATTGGTGACTTGGTATAGTCCGTGTGTATCTAGGATGGGCTGCATTTTTTCAGCAACAACTTTTCAAATAGTTTTGAAAGTATTGAAATTAAGCTAATTGGCCTGTAAAAGTTTAACAGGGTTGGGGTTTTGCCTGGTTTTGGAATCATAATGATTTCGGAAAGTTTCCAAGATTCAGGAAAATAGTCTAGTCGCAGGAGACTATTGAAAACGTATAATAATAACTTGGTAGCAACTGAAGGGAGTTATTTTACCATTTCACCGGTTATTCTGTCGTGTCCGGGTGCCTAATTTTTCTGGATGTCGTTACAGATAACAATATTCAGGTCATTTATGTTGAATTGGGGAGAGACTGTGGGTAAGCGAAGGGCATGTTCTGGAAGGAAATTGCTCCCTGGATTATAAATACCCGCGAAAGGTGGGCTGCAAATTCGGTTCCTTTTTCCTGGTCACTTCGAGCAAAGTCACCGTTTTCGATTCGTACTGGAGAGTCCTGCAAAACTGGCCTTTTGCTGATACTTGAAGGATATTTGTGAAGTCAGTAATCGCAGAGTCACTTCGACTGTTGATTTAAGCAGAGATGTAGAATAATTATTATTTCATTTTGAAATTATAAAAAAGTCTTACAAATTTTCTTCAGAATCATAAAAGTCTTTTGATAATTTTTTTCCTGATAAAAATGATAAAAATCTTCTATAATTATTATTCAGAAACTTATATTTTAAAAATCTTTCCATAATAGTTATTTCAAATATATTTTTTTTAAGTCTTCAAAGACTTTTATATTGAGACAAATTTCAAAAAAGTCTTTGCGTAATTATTATCAGTAAAAAATTGTTTTTTATATATTCAAAGACTTTTTCATTGAGACAAAGTTCAAAAAAGTCTCAGAAACTTTTCAATAACTTTCATATAAGTATAAAATAAGAATAACTTTTATATAAGTACCTCAAAATTCAAGCAAATTTCCAATTTGAAATTGTGTGAAAGATTTTTATCGAAGATATAAAAAATAAATTTGTCACTCAAAATAATTACTGAAAGATATTCTTGAAATTCCTCTCAATGAAAAAGTCTTCGAAGACTTTAAAAACAATTTGTTACGGATAATAATTACTCAAAGACTTTTTTCAAATTTGTCTCAATATAAAAGTCTTTGAAGATATAAAACAAAATTTCTCATTCATAATAATTACTAAAAGACTTAAAAAAATATCTCAGAAATAACTATTATGGAAAGACTTTTAAAATGGATTTAAGGCTTGCATTGAAGTTGGTATGAGAACTGATAAATTTTTTGTACTTAAGCCAGTTTGTAAATTTATTAGTTAAGCTCGAATTCAATTCGTTGAAAGATGGAATTATATCAATAGTTGTAACACAAGCAGAGTGATCAGATAATAGATCTTTCTATTCCACGAGTTACACCAAAACCTATTAAGTCGGCAGTTTTGCTTCTATCAGTTGGTCAATATAATCACCTGCTGTAAGAAACCGTGGAATTCTGTTATATTGAAACGAGGAGGACAGTATATTGCAATTACAGTGAGCCCACCAGAGCTATCTTCTACGTGCACTGATGTTGAGTGTATATAATTCCTGCAATAATCTCCTAGGAGATGATGCTTAATCCGTTTTCTAATAAGTATTTCGGTTCCACCTCTAGCTTTACCTTGGGGTGCTTGGTGTCGTAGAACGCAAAGCCGTCAATACTAGAATTATTAAAGGCCGTCAAATGAGTTTCAGAGACTAGCATTATGTCTACCTGCTGTCTTTCTAGAAATATTTGGAGTTCATTCCGGTGTTGGCTTAGGCCGTTAGCATTCCAAAAACCTATATTGAGTGAATTCATAGTCTTGTTAAGATTGTTTGTAATAGGAGGCTTTGGTTCCTAATTAATTTTTGCATCATATTTTGCATTGATTTTATATGATCTTGCATCATTTGCACAAAATTGTTTAAGGTTTTTTCCAAGTTTGTAGGTGGAGTTGGAGTCTCCTGAGTTTCAGGCTTCTCTATACCTTTAAGGGCTTGGGAATATGTCCTGAAATGGTTCTGACTAACATTATTATTGGACGTATTTGGAAAATTTTGGGGGTTTGGAACTAGTTGAGTCTTTGGGGTCAAGGCGGCGCTAGTGGGTTTCTTAGTACCCTTTTCCTTTAAGGAAGTATACACCGAGCAACCTCTGTAAGTTGCAGTGTGATTTTTTCCGCAATTGCTACATTTCTTTAATTGTAAGTTGTCTCTTGGTTTGACCCAATCCTTGGAGGTATGTAAATCCACAGATAACGCAAACAATAGGCAAGGTACAATACCGCTTAGTGTGCCTAAACTCCTGACAGTTGTGGCATTGTACAGGGCCCACCCGATTGTGTGGTTCCTTCACCGAGATACGACGGTGCAGAAGGTACCGTAGGTTGTATATGGGAAGCACATCTCCCTTCTTTAAGAGTTGGAACTCGGGTTCTATTTCTTCTCGAAACATTGACTGTGTTTGATTTATTTTTTATATTTTGTACATATCGTACTCTAAACCCTTATTTTTTTAAAGCATTTTCAATTTCAATGGTATTCACGGAACTTTCTATTCCTTTCAACACAACTGACAATCCGCGGCTACTCTTTAATTGGAATATATAAAATGACCTTTTATTTTGTTCAAAATCGTTAGTTACCTTTCGGAAGTATTTCTCGCCGTAATTTTGGATTTTCACTTCCTGGATATTTCCCTTTTTAAGAGGTGCAAGAAGTTCTTTTCCCCTATTAATGCTACTAATTTATTTACAAGTATATCAGAACTTGGTTCTCCAAGATAAATTGGTGGGGGTTTGGATTTTTTTTTTGCGGTACTTCAGGAGTCTTTTCTTCATTTTGGGCAAGAGGCTCTTGCCAAGAGCCCAATTGGCCAGTGCTACATCTTTAGATGGTTCTTTCACCATGGAATTTTTTAAAACCTTATTAGGCTTATCACTTTTCTCCGGCGACCGCTTTTTTTACTAATATATAGCGGTCCATTCCGGTCTGAACCTTTTCGCCCACTTTCTGCATTTCACTGTTCGTTTTGTTAGTAGCAGCTGTGGATTATGTTATATTCCCTGAGTGTTGAATTGGGGGAAATTGTGCAATATTGCCTGGAATGGCTGGAGAACAAGATCGTGCTCTTTGATCGCTTGTGTTGCCTTTAGAGACCTTTAGGTTGTTTTCATTTGAACTGTACCTCAATGTGAAGTACGCATTATTCTTCAATGTGCTATTGGTAGAGTGAGTGCCTGGAGCCCCCATTTAAGAATTTTGTTGTAATTTTTTATTTTATAGTGTTATTGTACTTTATTTTGTTTAATTTTCCTTTTAGTTTATTTTATGTTATGTGGTTGTTAAAAATTTTTTCCTCCGTACTTTTTTGCTAAAAAATATATAATTGGCTAGCGTAGAACTAAACTGGTCCATCTAACATTTTTTCAGAAATCGAGTTATGTACATTTTTGAACTTGAAAATCATAAATTTATCCGTGCAAAATTTATGTAGGTCTTATTTCTGCACCAAAGTGTCCAAACGCTAAAAATGTCACTTAGAATTCACGTCCTTTTGTCATTTCAAGAAATTCTAAAGTGGTCCAACTAGCATAGACTACCATACACCAGTATGATCTTACACCAGGTGAGTGGATGGAATTGGTTAAAAATTGTAGAAAGCATGCTCTTTTTGATGTTAATAATATGGTGGGGAAATTTATGTCATTTGACGAACTACGGCCAATGTTCAGGGACTACCAGAGTATAGTAGACGACGGCGCAAAAGTTTCCCAAATGCGAAAGGCAAAATTTGACAAGGGTGAATCTGTGATGCAGTTTAATGATGATTATTTTGAAACATAAATCCGTCGATATAAAGAAATCTAGCGTGAACCTACATGATTTCACAGAGTTCTTGCAGAATTTTACACCAGATCAGGGCAGCGAAATTTGAAATTTGTACCACCGATTCATCACCCCTTTTACCTGTCTCTCCACATGTAAGCCGCAGAGATGAAGCAGAAAACAATCTAGAAGATTTTCTACCAGCCCGCCGTGGAGAAAACTAGGTTACTGTTACTTTTAATGCAGAGGTGATCATTTACGAACATGTGTATGTTATTTTTGCAATTAAAGTACTTCTTTTCACATATTTTTTGTTGTTTTATTCATATAATTTCCAATTTGTAGTTCAAACTTCCTTAAAAATTAAAACGTCTAAAGTGGTCTATGTAACAAGTTTTCTTGTTACAAACAAATATTATATAAAAAACGTTTCTATAATAAATTTTTTTTAATGCAGAATGTTAAGTTAACTATTAAGCTAACATAATAATTTACAATATTCATAACTTTTTGGTTGCTTGTTTTTCCGACAGGGTAGGAATATGATGTATTGTGGAACGATTTTCCGTCATCCCTTGTCAAGTTTGGTTTGGAGACAAACCGGTTTCGGCTAATATGCGCCATCTTCAGTGTCTTCTTTCGTTCTGAGTTATTTTGTGTAAGTTCGATAGTATTTATAGTAACTAACTTCCGTCGTTTTGTTCAGGTACTTCGTGTTCATGTGATGTGTTCGTGCATTCGTGCGTTCGGGTGACGTGTGTGTGTGTGTGAGTCGGTGTTGTGTGTTTAGGTATGCAAATCTATTTTTTGTCATATTTTCATTAACCAAGTAGGTAAAAGTCCGTTATTGTCCGTTTGTGTGTTGTTTTGTTTATGTCGATTTTAGGTCTTTTGTCCTCTTTCGGGTATAGTAGCTTAAGCGGTTCAAATAATACAATAAGAAAATAAGAAAATCATCAACGACAGTGGAATCAAATTTCGCCAACCACATGGCAGAAAAAAAGTGTACACCTATGAAAATAGGAAAAACAGCTAAAATTCTCCACATACAGCATAAAGGAAGACGGCTTAACATATTAGAAAATATGGAGATATACAAACAAAAAACATTCGTAGGTAAAATAATAAATGAACAAATAAACACCGCATCGGATACATTATTTGAACCGCTTAAGCTACTATACCCGAAAGAGGACAAAAGACCTAAAATCGACATAAACAAAACAACACACAAACGGACAATAACGGACTTTTACCTACTTGGTTAATGAAAATATGACAAAAAATAGATTTGCATACCTAACAACACAACACCGACTCACACACACACACACGTCACCCGAACGCACGAATGCACGAACACATCACATGAACACGAAGTACCTGAACAAAACGACGGAAGTTAGTTACTATAAATACTATCGAACTTACACAAAATAACTCAGAACGAAAGAAGACACTGAAGATGGCGCATATTAGCCGAAACCGGTTTGTCTCCAAACCAAACTTGACAAGGGATGACGGAAAATCGTTCCACAATACATCTTACAATATTCACTTAACATACATCAACAATCGCACACCGCATTAAAACGCGTTTCATCTGTTTTCTCCACTTTTGTATTTTGTTAGATAGACCAGTTTAGTTCTACGCTTGCCAATTGATCAATTTAATTCAATAATATTGTGAAAAAGTGTCGGAAAAAGTGTCGCAACTTAGTGTGCTATCAAATTAATATAAAATTGCTTTATTTAAATTCTAAAGCGTAAATTAAATGTTATTGCTAAGTGATTGTGCATATTGTTGTTGCACTGATCACACAATAGCAAAACCTCCCACAAACTAAACTCCACCACAAACCTCCTTTTTCACCACTTAGTGTGGATACAAACCATTCGAGTGTTTTCATACATAAGCATCAGAGCTGTAAAAAACTGCAATCAGATTGTATTACAATCATAAAAAGTTGTATTACAAGCGCAGCCGGCTGCAAATTAATATAGACTAAAATATTTGTTTGCACCAGCGATATGCCCCTCAACCATACTCCTCCTAAAGGAGGAGGTTCCGAACAGCGAGATGCCCAACAAGCCCAAGTGCAACTACAGCACCAAACCCCGAAATCCCAGGGAGCAATCCAGTCAATAGCCCAACCATTAACCCAATCCCACACGCATAGCGTAAACGTACAACAACAAATCGAAACCCTCCAAAGGCAACTTAAAATGATGTATGCCGAACAGCAACAAACCCAGAAACACCAAACGGCGGGAAACTCAACATCTGCCACCCCAACCGACGAATGGAAGTTCGTTAACAATTCCAAACGTCAGCGAGAAAGCCCAGGTAAGAGCACTGACCCAAAAAAAACAGGCTATGCTTGTCAAATATTGGCTTGGAAACCGCCAATCAAACGAAAACGAAAATAGATTTGCTGCCCTGGAAATTGAGGAAACTACCCAAACTATTGAAAAAGTACCCAAACCACCGCCAATATTCATAGATAAAGTGCTTAATATTCCCCCTCTTATGAGTTTACTTCAAAAAGTTGCCACAAATCTGTATGATCTAAAGCTCACAGGTAAAGAGCAAGCAAAAGTTCAAGCATCATCCCTGGATGCTTACAAAACCATCGTATCCCAATTAGAACAGAAGCGTACAGAGTTCTATACCTACAAAACAAACAAGAACGTAACTTCAAAGTAGTCCTTAGAAACATGCACTACTCAATAGACACGCAAGAAATGGTGGATTCTCTAAATGATCTCGGTCACTCAGTCAAAAACATTTCGAACATAAAACAGTATGTATTAAATGCGCTGGAAACCACCTATCCGCTGACTGCAAGCGAAAGACAAGAACTGAAGATGTGAAATGCGCTCTATGTGAGGGTAACCATCCAGCAAATTATAAAGGCTGTATGGTATACAAAAACCTCCAAAGCGCCAAATACCCAACTTTTAGGAAAAAAGCTTCTACACAGCCTCAGGAGAAACCACAACAGCCAAGTCAAACCCCAATTCAGATTGAACCCCCAATTCAAATTGATCCATACCCAGATACATATGCTCAAGCAGCAAAGAAAGGTGTAACACCCCGCTCGAACCCTAATAATGCTATTCCAAATAGTAATGAAACCCACACCCCAACGCAAAACACTAACGAAATGCGAGAAATGATAGACTTACTGAAACAAGTCATGCAACAAATCACAGCAATGATGAGCCTCCTCGTCACCTTCACGACTAAAAGCTGTGCATCTTCAGCCCGTTGAAAATTATTATTTGGAATGCTAATGGCCTATCCAATCCCTTACTTGAAGTTAAAGCTTTTCTTCAGACCCCTGATTTAGATATACTCCTCATATCTGAGACCCACTTTACTGACAAAAGCTACTTTGAAGTACCCAACTACAAGTTTTACCACACAAAACACCCAAGTAACAAAGCTCATGGAGGCTCAGGTATCTTGATACGGAAAAGTATTAAACATTGGGTCATATTAATAAAAGCCAAGCATTAGCTTTTGCTTAAGATTTCAGACCTTTTACTCAAATTTTGAAATTTTGTTCATACAAATTAATGTCAAATTTCTGAAATTTTGAGTAAAAGCATTTGCTTGGATTTTATTAATATGGCCCATTACAAAACGAATTCATTCCGTACAAATGTTATACAAGCCACAAATGTTGTCATTGAAGATCCGAGCGTCAAGCTTACACTCTCTGCTATCTATAGCCCGCCGAGGCACTCAATCAGTACTGCTGAATATGAAAATTTCTTCAAACCTCTCGGAAATCGATTTCTAGCTGGCGGAGATTACAATGCAAAACACACATTCTGGGGCTCTCGTCTCATTACCCCTAAAGGAAGACATTAGCAATCTCAATTTAACTCCATTCTCTACTGGAACTCCCACTTATTGGCCAACAGATAAAAATAAAATACCCGACTTGATCGATTTCTGCGTGACGAAAGGCATGACTTCCTCAGATATAACTTGCAAATCGTGCTTTGATTTGTCTTCCGACCATTCTCCAATCCTGGTAACAATTGATAAAAATTTTACACCGACGGCGGATCAAAGCAGCCTCTACAATCGGAAGACTGACTGGGAGTACTTCCAACGCATCATCGTTTCTAGCCTTGACTTGAAATTAGCGCTGAAATCTGCTGATGATATAGAGGCTGCGGTTGAAAATTTTAACAGCTGCATCCAACAAGCTGCGTAGGAATCAACTCCCGCTCTCACCAGGCAAAAGAGGACAAGCGTTACTCACAACATCAAAGCTAAGCTCCAAGAAAAGCGACTCGCAAGAAAAAAGTGTCAACAAACCCGTCACCCCGACGACAAGAAACGATTGAATGTACTCATCAAAGAACCCAAAAAATATCCTCAAAATTGAACACAACAGACAAGTTCAACAATACCTCATTAATATTGGTGCAAAAGCTGCAACTTATTACTCCCTTTGGAAAGCGGCTAGTTAGCTAAAAAGGCCTATACGAATGGAAAATAACGAATGGGCGAAAAGCGACGCAGAGAAAGCAAATACTTTCGCACGCCACCTAAAATCAGTATTCACCCCACATGATATTGAACCCCCACTAAGCGCAACAAAATACTCTCAGTCATCCCTATCAAATGGACTTTCCCATAAAAAGATTCTCAATATCGCAATAGCGAAACTCAACCCAAAGAAAGCTCCTGGGTACGATATTATTAATGGCAATGTACTAAAACACTTACCATACGAAGGCATAAAATTTCTCACCCAACTGTTTAATGCAGTACTAATAACTGAATTCATACCCCCTCAATGGAAAGTCGCTCAGATGAAAATGATTCTGAAACCAGGAAAGCCTTCTGATACGGCAGTGTCTTACAGACCCATTAGCCTGCTGTCCATGGTTTCAAAAGTCTTGGAAGTTCTTTTTCTTAAAAGACTCCTGCCCAAAATAGAAGAGCGTAACATTATACCTAATCACCAGTTTGGCTTGAGAAGAGGGCACGGAACAATTGAACAAGTACATAGACTTACCGAGAAAATCTACTCTGCCTTTGAGCTTTTGATCGCGTACGGCACGACGGCCTCCTCTATAAAATAAAAAATACTCTACCTACAAATTACTTTCTATTTATACAATCTTATCTAAAAAATAGCTACGTTTTCGTCAAAGAAGGAGTAGATCAGTCTGAGCTTTACGAGAGCTTAGCAGGCGTCCCGCAAGGTAGTGTAATGGGCCCAATACTGTACCTACTTTACACGTATGACCTCCCAATAGCAAAAGGAGTCACTATCGGAACTTTTGCTGATGATACTGCTGTACTGGCTGCAGACCTCAACCCTAACGTAGCCTCACTCAAGCTCCAAAGAAGTTTAGATAAAATTACCCATTCTCTGAAAGACTGGCGGATAAAGTCAAATGAATTAAAATCTGTCCAAGTGACGTTTATCACTAGACGTAACAGTTGCCCACCCGTAAAACTCAACGGCATTGATATACCGCAAAGTTACGTAACAAAGTATGCACCTCGACAGAAAACTAACATGGAGAACCGACATATTCACCAAACGAAAAGCTCTTGGTATGAAACTAGGAAATCTTTATTGGCTCATGAATCGAAACTCCCAATTATCAATCGACAACAAACTCCTGTTTTACTCAGCCATCATAAAACCTATTTGGACCTATGGAATACAGCTGTGGGGAACTGCAGCAAACTCAAATATAGAAATTCTCCAAAGATTCCAATCGAAAACTCTTAGAATGATTGTAAATGCACCCTACTACGTCACCAGTCTTGCCACTTTAGCTATTTTGTAGCTAGATTTAGCTATAACTTTTGGCGTTTAGCTACAGATATTTGCGTTTAGCTATTAGCTATTTTTGTTAGCCTTTTTTTTAATAGCTTAGCTATTTTTAGCTATTTTTCTTAATTTCTTTATTTCGCACATCAGTTTATCATTTTAAGCTAATGAGTCATCTGTGAGCTTATGAGAACTTGAAAGTGTATACTGATCCTTATGATTATCAAACTATACAAAAGTTGATAGTATGGCATGCCTTCCTTATTTTATCGATTATTGGTGCATTCATATGCAAGGTTGATCAATAAGATTTTCGCAATGCGCAAAAGCAACTCTGCCATACATTTTGTTGTTGCCCATTTTGCTGAGTTCGCAAATGACCATTGGCATACGCTACACTGTCAATATGAATCGCGATATTTGAATCGGTATTGATGAATCGCAAGCTAGTGCTGTACGTTCAATATGAATACTGCGATATTTTTCTCGCTTTTTTACTTCCGTCCTTTTCACGGTATATTCGTAAAATTTGTTAGAACTTTATTATCAAGTTAATTGAGCAACTCCGCCAACGCTTACCGCAGAATATTTAATCTTTAAAAAAAAATTGAATTTTTTTCTGTAAATAATGCTGTAAAGCCAAAAATATTTGACACTTTCAAGGATGAAAAGGGCCACTTTAACACGGAGGAAATCACTATTTTAGAAATGCAATGAAAAAAACTACACGCATACCCATGGAAGGAAACTACCTCTACAATAAAGTTTTGGGTAGAAGTAAGAAAGCTTAGAAATGCTCTTAACGAAAATCCGTTTGAAGAACTACAATCTTTTGTGTTTAATTTGCTAATCCTACCGCTTAGTAATGCAGAAATAGAACGTAGCTTTTCTGTTATGAACGCAATAAAAACAAAGCAAAGAAATAGAATGCAATTATTTATGTTAAACTCTCTATTGACTGTTAGGTATGGTCTAAAAAGGCTTGAAGAATGTTGTAATAACTTTGAAATTCCTAGCGATCTTATTAAAGCAATGACTTCAATTAATATATATGATTCAACCTGTGAATTAAATGAAGAAGATATGATTTTTGAAATGTGATTGAATAAAATTTTTAACTAAAGTTTAAATATTAACTTGTCGCTATTATAATTTATTTTAATACTGCAATTGAAGTACATACATACATACATACATATGTAATGAATTGATTTTTTTTTATTGTAATAATCTTATTATGCGGCGTACATATATAAGTACATACAAACAAATATATGTATGTGGCTACAATATATAATATATGTATATATAAATATTCACATATGTGAAGTTGTTTTATGTCACGTCTTTTTAAATAAATGATTATTTGGCTATTTTTGAAAAAAAAAATTTTTGGCTATTTATTTTAGCTATGAAAAAAATTATTTAGCTATTTTTAGCAATTTTTTTTTTAATTTAGCTATAAGCTTCAAAATATTCTGGCAACACTGTACGTCACAAACGACCGTCTACATCGTGACCTAAAGATACCTACTATCGCTCAAGAAATCAGAAAGTATGCTGTATCATACAAAACGAGACTACTACACCTTTTTCAGTTTATATTCAGAAAGTTGCAATTGATATTCAGAAAATTAAAATTCATATTCATAATTTCCATTTCATATTCAGAAAATTACAATTCATATTCAGAATTTCCATTTCATATTCAGAAAGTTGCAGTTCATATTCAGAAAATTAGAATTGATATTCAGAAAATTACAATTGATATTCGGAAAATTACAATTAATATTCAGAAAGTTACAGTTCATATTCAGAATTTCCATTTCATATTCAGAAAGTTGCAATTGATATTCAGAAATTTACATTTCATATTCAGAAAGTTACAATTCATATTCAGAAGCTTCATTTCATATTCAGAAAGTTACAATTGATATTCAGAAAATTACAATTGATATTCAGAAAATTACAATTGATATTCAGAAAATTGAAATTGATATTCAGAAAATTAAAATTGATATTCAGAAAATTACAATTGATATTCAGAAAACTACAATTGATATTCAGAAAATTAAAATTGATATTCAGAAAATTGTTCAGGTATTTTTTTATACCTTGCATTCAAGGAAAATCTAACATGTTGGATGCATTGTATAGCTTCACATGGATGCAGGCTTTATGTATGTCGGACTTTTGGAAAAACTGATTGGACCTGGAGGGAGAGGAAGAGGATGAAGAAGACAGCCCCGGGGAGAAAGAGAGTCAGAAATGAAAAACCTTTCCACAAATAAACACGGCAACGAACACTGTAATTCTTTATTTTCATACAACGCAAAATATTCACATAGTAACAATATATGTAGAAAGTGTAAAAAAAATTATGTTAAGTATTTAGCGGAGGGTAAGGCTACAATTAACTTTCAGCCAGGTTAGCACCTGCTCAACCTGGTCTGCTGTGAGCTTTCGCGGCTTTTTACCGCCGGCACTTTGTTTTTCCAGTCTTCCACTTACAGCCCAAGTGTAGGCCGTTTTGTAGCGATTTGGCTAGGGTTGGCCAATCCTCCCCTTTGTTAGCGGCATTGACAATGCGCTCCCTGTCCATCAAGGAGTAAGACTTGTAAGTGCTCCTTTCAATATCTTCGGTGTCTGGAAAAAAACAATGAATTGTTAAAAACGGTTCTGAAAAACCTTGCTCAAGTTGAAATACTTACCATTAATTGAAGCTCTGCATATTGCGCAGAGCTTGGGAATTGTCATGAGCAGCACATACATATGTATACAATATATAATTTACACTCGTACAGTGAAATTTTCTGAATATCACTTTTAATTTTCTGAATATCAATTTTAATTTTCTGAATATCAATTGTAATTTTCTGAATATCAATTATAATTTTCTGAATATCAATTGTAATTTTCTGAATATGAATTTGAATTGTCTGAATATCAATTTTAACTTTCTGAATATGAAATAAACATTCTGAATATGAAATAAACATTCTGAATATGAATTGTAACTTTCTGAATATCAATTGTAACTTTCTGAATATCATTTGTAATTTTCTGAATATTAACTGCAACTTTCTGAATATCAATTGTATTTTTCTGAATATCAATTGTAAATTTCTGAATATAAACTGTAACTTTCTGAATAAGAATTATAATTTTCTGAATATGAAATGGAAATTCTGAATATGAATTTCAACTTTCTGAATATGAAATGGAAATTCTGAATATGAATTGTAACTTTCTGAATATCAATTGTAATTTTCTGAATATAAATTGTAACTTTCTGAATATAAACTGAAAAAGGTGTAGCTCACCCCAACCCCCTCGCTATAGCCCTGACGGCAAGACCAACTAGTTTCGTACGCCTCAAAAGAAAATCTTTTACAGATATTTATTGATGGATTACAATAAATGGATGCACTACTGAGAGCAATCCATACATGCCCACCAAGTTTATTAAGTCATTATTAATTACTTTTAACGAACCACAAAATTGTTAGATGTATTTTATTTATACAGTTGGCAAAATATATTGGATGCAAAAAAAAATGTTATTTTATTTTACTTTATTTTATTTTATATTTTACTGTACTTTGTTTTATTTCATTTTATTTTATTTTATTTTATTTTATTGTATTTAATGTTATTTTATGTTTTACTTTATTTTTTTTATTTTATTGTACTTTATTTTATTTTATTTTATTTTATTTTATATTATTAAATTTTTTTATTTTATTTTGTTTTGTTTTATTTCATTTTAATTTATTTTATTATTTTATTTTATTTTCTTTTATCTTATTTTATTCTATTTTATTCTATTCTATTTTATTTTATTTGATTTGATTTTATATTATTTTACTTTATTCTTTTTATTAGGCCATTTACATATACGAGATTATCTACTTTTTTCGAGGTTTGCACAAAATCTTCGATTGAAATTCGAGATTTGCCATACAAAAATCCACTACCAAAAATTCGAGATTTAAAATGAATCTCGGATTATGACGATACTTTTCTGCATGTGTTTTTTTTTTTCTGTGTTTTTCATGTTATCGATATTTTTTTGGCGAATTTGGGAGAAACGTCAAAATGAAAAGTAAACAAAATGGACGCCAGTAAGCATTGCCCAATAAGAATCGTATCGCAATAGTAAGTCGCTCTTCTTCTTTCTGTTTTATAGGTTATGAAATTATCGTCTTTTTTTTAGTTATACATTCTTTAACGTGTTAATCGTGCAAAAGCTTGTGTGTTTGCTAGCGTTTTTCAAGTTAAATAAAAACAAAATATCTGCTTTTTACATTGATGAAAACGGTAGTTTCCTATTCTCTTTTGACTGCTACGACCATATTATTATTGGGTCATGCAGGTAAGGAAAATTGACAGTTGATAATCGTCTCCCAGCAAATCTAGATTTCATGTTATATCGTCGGCAGAACCACGAATGTGCAATTTTTCCAATTTTGAGTTAAGCGGTTTTCCTGATAAATCTGGGTATGCTCTACATTATAGTATAAAAATAGGTAAAAAAACTTTTTAAGTTAAACGGTTTTATGTTATACATACATTGCAATGTTTAAGATAAATGTACTAAAACCAAAAAAAATAGGTAAAAAAACTTTTTAAGTTAAACGGTTTTATGTTATACATACATTGCAATGTTTAAGATAAATGTACTAAAAACCAAAAAATAATAAAATAGATACAGTCGTGGGAATTATAAACATTTGCATAGACTAGACTAAAATAAAACCGGGGGGCACGTCAATTGTCTACAAATTATCGACTTAATGTGCGATAGAAGAATCGTTTAATTCGTCGTTAGGCAGTTGGCCCGCAGACGGTGAGGAAAATACTTACTATTTTCTTGCTCATGGAAATTCCAATAGTTATACACTCCATGTTAATAAAAGAGATGTTTCAACTAGTTTATCGTTGGACATTCACACGAGGAATCGTTTCACTGCTCGTAGTTTGTCTTTAATCGACAAAACATATGATAAAAGTACTACTCGCTCACCACTATGAAACCCTAAAACTCGCTTATAATCGAGCTTGCTAGCTTTTTTCCACATTCTAGCCCTACTTATCACACGTCCATCGTTGTCGGTTGAACAACTGCATAATTATAGTGTAACATTACAAAACAAACATTTTAATCAACGATTGTAGACAATTGACGTGCCCCACGGTTTTATTTTAGTCTAGTCTATGCAAATGTTTATAATTCCCACGACTGTATCTATTTTATTATTTTTTGGTTTTTAGTACATTTATCTTAAACATTGCAATGTATGTATAACATAAAACCGTTTAACTTAAAAAGTTTTTTTACCTATTTTTTTTGGTTTTAGTACATTTATCTTAAACATTGCAATGTATGTATAACATAAAACCGTTTAACTTAAAAAGTTTTTTTACCTATTTTTATTTTCTAGTTTTTAGTTTTTATTTCGCATTCTGTTTAATTCATTTAGTGCTTCATTATTGCAAGGTTTCTTGCCCGTTAGTTTATTGCAGTCCAACGCCTCTATAGCGACCCACGCGCCACCTATCGGAAGTTTTTTTAGGAAAATATTTCCTTTCAAGGTAGTAATACATGTTCCGAATTTCAGCCAAATCGGACCATAAATGCGATTTTTGTAAATATAACGACCCACGCGCCACCTAGCGGAATTTTTTTTTTAAGAAAATATTTCTTTTCAAGGTAGTAATACATGTTCCGAATTTCAGCCAAATCGGACCATAAATGCGATTTTTGTAAATATAGCGACCCACGCGCCACCTAGCGGAATTTTTTTTTTAAGAAAATATTTCTTTTCAAGGTAGTAATACATGTTCCGAATTTCAGCCAAATCGGACCATAAATGCGATTTTTGTAAATATAGCGACCCACGCGCCACCTAGCGGAATTTTTTTTTTAAGAAAATATTTCTTTTCAAGGTAGTAATACATGTTCCGAATTTCAGCCAAATCGGACCATAAATGCGATTTTTGTAAATATAGCGACCCACGCGCCACCTAGCGGAATTTTTTTTTAAGAAAATATTTCTTTTCAAGGTAGTAATACATGTTCCGAATTTCAGCCAAATCGGACCATAAATGCGATTTTTGTAAATATAGCGACCCACGCGCCACCTAGCGGAATTTTTTTTTAAGAAAATATTTCTTTTCAAGGTAGTAATACATGTTCCGAATTTCAGCCAAATAGGACCATAAATGCGATTTTTGTAAATATAGCGACCCACGCGCCACCTATCGGAATTTTTTTTTCATAATATTGCATTGTCATCGGGGTTATACATGCGTGCAAAATTTCAGATTAATCGGTTGACAGGAAGAGGGTGAAATTTGAATTACTAAATTTGACCCAAGAATAAAGAATAAATAATAAAACAAACGGGGTGAGCTAAATAAAACCGTTTAAAAACCCCCAGTACCTTTGTGCACTGGAAGCCACCAAAAATTTCAATGCCAGTTACACGAATGTGTAGATCAGTTATAAAAAGTTGAGCCAGAAAAACGAATGTGGCACATTCATGTTTCTGGCCCAACAAAAAATGTAAAAAGTTCCTTGAAAACGTTTCTGTTTGTAAATTTCCAAAAATATATGGGGCACATTCGTGTTTCTGGCCTAACAAAAAATGTAAAAAAATCGTTGAAAGTAAATTTCCAAAAATATATGGGGCACATTCGTGTTTCTGGCCCAACAAAAATCAAAATAATTACTTGAAAATAAATTTCCAAAAGTAAGTAAAACAAATACATTCAATTCAAATTCATATTTATTTGTGGAACTACTTCTAATCTTCAAAATCAGAGTCTTCTGAAAAGTTAGGCTCAGGATTATGCTCTTCCGAACCTCGCTGCTAGTCTTCAAATTGTTATAAAAATAGTGGCAAAAAGGCAATCATGAAATGCACCTTGAACGGAAAATATTAGCTCGCCGATCGCGCGATGAAGAGAAAGCTATTCCGTAAACTAATTTTTGATTAGCAATCAGTGCTAAATACGCCAAAAGGACCTTGTGAGCAAATATTTACCTTCGAAAACTGGCGGTGTATACCATAGAAAATGGTGAGGTACAACGCAAATCTTCTCCAAAACCATTTCAAGTTCACTCAGAGAAAAATCAAGCTAAATTTCAGTATAGCGGGCTTGAATCAAGCTGAAAACGTTTTGAAAGTCTGTTAAGCTCGAAAATGCTAAAATCAAGAATATATTCTTATTCTTAGGACGATATTTTTGAGAATAAAAGGCTTATATTAAGAATTTTCCCATTTTGAAATAAGCTTATATAAACTTGTTTTCAGCATTGTCCATGATTGATTTGAGAATGTTTGAATCTTATTTGAAGAATGTCCAACTTTGTTTTAGGAATTTTTATTCTTGATTTTCCACATTTTCGAAATTCAAAATTCGAAATCATTAAACCCACCTAACAAAATAAACAAAAAAAAATAAAGTTGTTATTTCAATGCATTGTATTTTATTTTGCCTAATTTTCAGACATGTACATATATATAGTAATATATATAATATAGTAATATATATAATGTACAATTAAATTTTTACATACATATACATCTATGTATTCCGCAACACATCATATATTATAAAACTATAAATATTTATTTATGTAAAACAAGTCTTAAGGCAATGTTATCACAATAACTAAAACTACTTATAGCCATAATTATTACAAATATTTAATTCTGATACAAATTTTCCATTATTTATATAATATACATATATGTGTTCATATGGAACAGTAACTTATGTCGAAATGCAAATTTTCAAGATATTCGTAAGTTTGCATAATTTTCTAGCAATTCCCCGCACAAGATTATTAAGTAAAATCATTGAGTCTGACTAGTTTAGAGCCTGACAAAGAGTTAAAAAAAACCGCAGAACGTACTCTCTGAGATGCATTATTTCAGCTTTTTAGAAACTGAATAATTTTTTTCCTTAAGTACACTTTACACGTACTTAAGCTACTGTTCCATATGAACACAGGTATGTACATGTAAATATGGGCTAGTGAAGTTACAAATATTTCTAATATATACATTTTCTGTTTCTGCACTTACATATTCTAGGAACAATTTCATATGATTGAAAATGTTTGTCACATATGGTAATATGAACTTTGACACCTGTGCGACACCCCTTAACCGTCTCCGATTGTGACAAAAAGTTATATGTAGCATCTTCGACTATATTAGCATCGACCTAGGGGATGAGGTTGAAGAAATATGATATAAAATTTTTCGCATACATTTGGGGACTACCCTAATGTACATATTTATGTGTACATATAGCGAACAGATAACTCACCCTTTAAATCTGTCTCCAAATTAAAATCCAACAGAAGTTTCCTCAGCCTTTCTTCATCTTCTGCTTTTTAAACTCTCATCCGAACCCACAGGCGCAGCGTCTGCACATACAACTTCTTCGATAAGCTCCATCCAGCCTAACTCGTCTATAGACGTACGTGTATGCCTGGGACTCGTCCAATGGAAGGAAGCCCTTTATTTTAATTTCTTCCATCTTGTTTATACAAGTGTTTTACGTACACACAGTGGCCGCTGTGGTGCAGTGGGTAGAGTGGCCGCTGTGGTGCAGTGGGTAGAGTGCTCGCCTGCTATGCCAGAGGTCTCGGGTTCAAACCACGGTCCGAGCCAAACAAATTTTTCTAATTAGTAAAAATCCAATTATTGGGTTTTTTAAGAGCAGCGGTCACCTCTCGGCAGTGGGCGGCATACCCTTCGAGAGTATTTCTGCCATGAAAAAACTTCTCACAAAAAATGCATTCGCCGTTCGGAGCCGGCATAAAACTGTAGGTCCACCCAATTAGTAGGAAAAACAAAAAGGAGCACACCTCGAATTGGGAGAGAAGCTCGGCCATAAAACTCGTCAGAGTTATAATAGCGCCATTGTATTATATATTATATTATTTACGTACATACATACATATGTATGTACATAATACATATTATGTATGTACATAATACATATTATGTATGTACATAATACATATTATGTATGTAAATTTTTATTTTTTTATTTTGTTAAAAAATTGTTTCGCTTGAACAAAAAAAGCAACGACTATTGATAATTATGTTGTATATAAATATGTATGTATGTATCGTATTCTTAAATTAAGAATTTCATTCTTAAAACAAGATTTTTTCAGATTTTTATCTTGCTTGAAGAATGCCATTCCTGTTTCAAGATTGGAGAAACTTAAATTTTATATATTTTGCCTTAATTTCAGGAATTCTTAAATCAAGTACGACACAGCTTGATTTTAGCCCGCCATTTTTCTCTGAGTGTTCATACGCAACTACACGACGATTTTTGAAACTTCATTTCTTTCAACCAAGGAGAAACTGCCCTTTCGAAATATTTGCTGATCGAGGTGCATATCGTCGTACCACACGAAAACACGTTTAAAATTTCTTACGAAACTGGCAATTAAACAATTCTGTACGAAAAGTAGTTGACTAATTATATACTGTTAACACATAAAAATTGTTGTTGTTTAAACGAAATTTTTACCTTTCGTCAGCCAAAAGATTAAAGTGCTTGTATTCGTCAACCACAAAAAGTCGTGTGCTAGTTTTCGTATGGTACGACGGTATATATGTATAAGATTAACTCTACAAAATTTTTTACAAAAAAAAATTATTCTGAAACAAAATTTTTAGTAGCTTATTTGCCATTGAATATTGGTGGCCCTCCGCGATAAAAACCACGCCCGTTTATTCGGAGACGCGAAAGCAAAAGATTTAAATAAAATTTGCGAAACCTTGGTGATTCCAAACGAATACCACAATTTTTATAGAAATTTGAAGGCTAACAGCGGAGTTCGCGATGCTCTACCTGAGCCTGACCTTTCAGAAGACTCTGATTTTGAAGATTAGGAATAGTTCCACAAATAAAATTGAATTGAATTTGAATTGAATGTATTTGTTTTGCTTACTTTTAGAAATTTATTTTCAAGGAATTTTTTTGATTTTCGTTGGGCCAGAAACACGAATGTGCCAAATCTCGAAGATTAGAAGGAATAGAAGCATAAAATCTATATCAGGGCATCGAGCTAAACAAGGTTCTAATTTGCAGATATACTATTATATTAGAAACAAATTTTTCAAATTTTGCGAGAAGAATAAACTTTAAAACTCGATTTCCCAACATTTTCATTTTAGCACATTCGTGGTTCTGGCAGGAGGCCGACGATATGTAAACGGGTACATTATCCAAAGGAGATTTATGGCTAATCACGTTATATGTAAACATGGCATATGACTACAAGTTTTTTTTTTTTATTATTATTATTATTATTATTATTATTATTATTATTATTATTATTATTATTATTATTATTATTATTATTATTATTATTATTATTATTATTTTTATTATTATTATTATTATTATTATTATTATTATTATTATTATTATTATTATTATTATTATTATTATTATTATTATTATTATTATTATTATTATTATTATTATTATTATTATTATTATTATTATTATTATTATTATTATTATTATTATTATTATTATTATTATTATTATTATTATTATTATTATTATTATTATTATTTTTATTATTATTATTATTATTATTATTATTATTATTATTATTATTATTATTATTATTATTATTATTATTATTATTATTATTATTATTATTATTATTATTATTATTATTATTATTATTATTATTATTATTATTATTATTATTATTATTATTATTATTATTATTATTATTATTATTATTATTATTATTATTATTATTATTATTATTATTATTATTATTATTATTATTATTATTATTATTATTATTATTATTATTATTATTATTATTATTATTATTATTATTATTATTATTATTATTATTATTATTATTATTATTATTATTATTATTATTATTATTATTATTATTATTATTATTATTATTATTATTATTATTATTATTATTATTATTATTATTATTATTATTATTATTATTATTATTATTATTATTATTATTATTATTATTATTATTATTATTATTATTATAATAATTATTATTATTATTATTATTATTATTATTATTATTATTATTATTATTATTATTATTATTATTATTATTATTATTATTATTATTATTATTATTATTATTATTATTATTATTATTATTATTATTATTATTATTATTATTATTATTATTATTATTATTATTATTATTATTATTATTATTATTATTATTATTATTATTATTATTATTATTATTATTATTATTATTATTATTATTATTATTATTATTATTATTATTATTATTATTATTATTATTATTATTATTATTATTATTATTATTATTATTATTATTATTATTATTATTATTATTATTATTATTATTATTATCTATATATTAATAGGCTAACATTTTTTCCATACAAACAATTGCCAGGCTGTTTTGTACATTAGCATACTCATATCCACATAAAATTGATATGGATGTGTTCGTATGAGTGAGGAGCAGTGCATAGGCATATATTTTTTTCTATAAATTATTTAATTTCTTTATAATTAATAAATAAAGTTTTTAGTTTTGTACCATTTTTGATTTACTTCGTTTTTGCTTCGTTGGCAAATGTGCTCACTATCTATATATTAATAGGCTAACATTTTTCCCATACAAACAATTGCCAGGCTGTTTAGCACATTTAACATACTCATATCCACATAAAATTGATATGGATGTGTTCGTATGAGTCAGGAGCAGTGCACAGGCATATAATTTTTTCTATAAATTATTTAATTTATTTATAATTAATAAATAAAATTTTTAGTTAAGATAAATAGATATCGTAAACGTGTTTACAAATATCGTAAACACAGTTGAAGAGTCGCTTTTATTTAAAAGCGCTCACCACCGGGCCTACCTTCCTAGATCTGCCTTGATTTTGACCATGATTTCGCGTCGGACCGTCATCAAAAGGGCAAATCAGTGTTGCGGTACAACTGGAATTTGGAAAGTGTTGCTTATCTCCGCGAAAAGGAATAATTTTTGTACCAATACAAAGTTGAAAAAATAAATTGCTTGGTCGAATTTCGACCACCGGCGATACTAGTCTATATATTAATAGGCTAACATTTTTTCCATACAAACATTTGCCAGGCTGTTTTGTACATTTAACATACTCATATCCACATAAAATTGATATGGATATGTTCGTATGAGTGAGAAGCAGTGCATAGGCATATATTTTTTTCTATAAATTATTTAATTTCTTTATAATTAATAAATAAAGTTTTTAGTTTTTTACCATTTTTGATTTACTTCGTTTTTGCTTCGTTGGCAAATGTGCCCACTATCTATATATTAATAGGCTAACATTTTTCCCATACAAACAATTGCCAGGCTGTTTAGCACATTTAACATACTCATATCCACATAAAATTGATATGGATGTGTTCGTATGAGTCAGGAGCAGTGCATAGGCATATAATTTTTTCTATAAATTATTTAATTTCTTTATAATTAATAAATAAAGTTTTTTGTTAAGAGAAAGAGATATCGTAAAATTGTTTACAAATATCGTAAACACAGTTGAAGAGTTGCTTTAATTTGAAAGCACTCTCTCTCTCTCTTCCTTTTTGTTATTTATGAACATTGAGATCGCATTCGAAAAATCTACTCAAATCTCTGCTCTATGAGTGAAATCTTTGTCTACGAGTGATTTGTAGATTTTCTATTATGATTTTTATAAATGCCAGGGCGATAGAGCGCAAGAAAACTCAAAAGTTCCAAGAAGTAGGCCGTGCGATAGAGAAAAGGGAGCAACCAATTACAAATACATTGAAATTAAAACCTCTATCGAATACTTTGCCGAAGCCATTTTTGGCGCTCAAATATATTTTATTATATGGATGCCACACTTATTTACTTTAGATTGTGCCAATACATACATATGTGCACTTTTCAATTATTTTCATTTAATTTTTGTTTTCATTTCACTTTATTCAATGTTAGGTCTTTTTTATTTTCATTTATTTCTTATTATATTTCCTTTTTCTTTTTATTTCAATTTTACTTAATTCGTCTTTATTATACTTTATTACTTTATTTATATTTGTACTATTTTTGATTTACTTCGTTTTTGCTTCGTTGGCAAATGTGCCCACTATCTATATATTAATAGGCTAACATTTTTTCCATACAAACATTTGCCAGGCTGTTTTGTACATTTAACATACTCATATCCACATAAAATTGATATGGATGTGTTCGTATGAGTGAGGAGCAGTGCATAGGCATATATTTTTTTCTATAAATTATTTAATTTCTTTATAATTAATAAATAAAGTTTTTAGTTTTGTACCATTTTTGATTTACTTCGTTTTTGCTTCGTTGGCAAATGTGCCCACTATCTATATATTAATAGGCTAACATTTTTTCCATACAAACAATTGCCAGGCTGTTTTGTACATTTAACATACTCATATCCACATAAAATTGATATGGATGTGTTCGTATGAGTCAGGAGCAGTGCACAGGCATATAATTTTTTCTATAAATTATTTAATTTCTTTATAATTAATAAATAAAGTTTTTAGTTTTGTACCATTTTTGATTTACTTCGTTTTTGCTTCGTTGGCAAATGTGCTCACTATCTATATATTAATAGGCTAACATTTTTCCCATACAAACAATTGCCAGGCTGTTTAGCACATTTAACATACTCATATCCACATAAAATTGATATGGATGTGTTCGTATGAGTCAGGAGCAGTGCACAGGCATATAATTTTTTCTATAAATTATTTAATTTATTTATAATTAATAAATAAAATTTTTAGTTAAGATAAATAGATATCGTAAACGTGTTTACAAATATCGTAAACACAGTTGAAGAGTCGCTTTTATTTAAAAGCGCTCACCACCGGGCCTACCTTCCTAGATCTGCCTTGATTTTGACCATGATTTCGCGTCGGACCGTCATCAAAAGGGCAAATCAGTGTTGCGGTACAACTGGAATTTGGAAAGTGTTGCTTATCTCCGCGAAAAGGAATAATTTTTGTACCAATACAAAGTTGAAAAAATAAATTGCTTGGTCGAATTTCGACCACCGGCGATACTAGTCTATATATTAATAGGCTAACATTTTTTCCATACAAACATTTGCCAGGCTGTTTTGTACATTTAACATACTCATATCCACATAAAATTGATATGGATGTGTTCGTATGAGTGAGAAGCAGTGCATAGGCATATATTTTTTTCTATAAATTATTTAATTTCTTTATAATTAATAAATAAAGTTTTTAGTTTTTTACCATTTTTGATTTACTTCGTTTTTGCTTCGTTGGCAAATGTGCCCACTATCTATATATTAATAGGCTAACATTTTTCCCATACAAACAATTGCCAGGCTGTTTAGCACATTTAACATACTCATATCCACATAAAATTGATATGGATGTGTTCGTATGAGTCAGGAGCAGTGCATAGGCATATAATTTTTTCTATAAATTATTTAATTTCTTTATAATTAATAAATAAAGTTTTTAGTTAAGAGAAAGAGATATCGTAAAATTGTTTACAAATATCGTAAACACAGTTGAAGAGTTGCTTTAATTTGAAAGCACTCTCTCTCTCTCTTCCTTTTTGTTATTTATGAACATTGAGATCGCATTCGAAAAATCTACTCAAATCTCTGCTCTATGAGTGAAATCTTTGTCTACGAGTGATTTGTAGATTTTCTATTATGATTTTTATAAATGCCAGGGCGATAGAGCGCAAGAAAACTCAAAAGTTCCAAGAAGTAGGCCGTGCGATAGAGAAAAGGGAGCAACCAATTACAAATACATTGAAATTAAAACCTCTATCGAATACTTTGCCGAAGCCATTTTTGGCGCTCAAACATATTTTATTATATGTATGCCACACTTATTTACTTTAGATTATTTACTTTAGATTGTGCCAATACATACATATGTGCACTTTTCAATTATTTTCATTTAAATTTTGTTTTCATTTCACTTTATTCAATGTTAGGTCTTTTTTATTTTCATTTATTTCTTATTATATTTCCTTTTTCTTTTTATTTCAATTTTACTTAATTCGTCTTTATTATACTTTATTACTTTATTTATATTTGTACTATTTTTGATTTACTTCGTTGTTGCTTCGTTGGCAAATGTGCTCACTATCTATATATTAATAGGCTAACATTTTTCCCATACAAACAATTGCCAGGCTGTTTTGTACATTTAACATACTCATATCCACATAAAATTGATATGGATGTGTTCGTATGAGTCAGGAGCAGTGCACAGGCATATAACTTTTTCTATAAATTATTTAATTTCTTTATAATTAATAAATAAAGTTTTTAGTTTTGTACCATTTTTGATTTACTTCGTTTTTGCTTCGTTGGCAAATGTGCTCACTATCTATATATTAATAGGCTAACATTTTTCCCATACAAACAATTGCCAGGCTGTTTAGCACATTTAACATACTCATATCCACATAAAATTGATATGGATGTGTTCGTATGAGTCAGGAGCAGTGCATAGGCATATAATTTTTTCTATAAATTATTTAATTTCTTTATAATTAATAAATAAAGTTTTTAGTTAAGAGAAAGAGATATCGTAAAATTGTTTACAAATATCGTAAACACGAAGAGTTGCTTTAATTTGAAAGCACTCTCTCTCTCTCTTCCTTTTTGTTTATTTATGAACATTGAGATCGCATTCGAAAAATCTACTCAAATCTCTGCTCTATGAGTGAAATCTTTGTCTATGAGTGATTTGTAGATTTTCTATTATGATTTTTATAAATGCCAGGGCGATAGAGCGCAAGAAAACTCAAAAGTTCCAAGAAGTAGGCCGTGCGATAGAGAAAAGGGAGCAACCAATTACAAATACATTGAAATTAAAACCTCTATCGAATACTTTGCCGAAGCCATTTTTGGCGCTCAAATATATTTTATTATATGGATGCCACACTTATTTACTTTAGATTATTTACTTTAGATTGTGCCAATACGTACATATGTGCACTTTTCAATTATTTTCATTTAATTTTTGTTTTCATTTCACTTTATTCAATGTTAGGTCTTTTTTATTTTCATTTATTTCTTATTATATTTCCTTTTTCTTTTTATTTCAATTTTACTTAATTCGTCTTTATTATACTTTATTACTTTATTTATATTTGTACTATTTTTGATTTACTTCGTTTTTGCTTCGTTGGCAAATGTGCCCACTATCTATATATTAATAGGCTAACATTTTTTCCATACAAACATTTGCCAGGCTGTTTTGTACATTTAACATACTCATATCCACATAAAATTGATATGGATGTGTTCGTATGAGTGAGGAGCAGTGCATAGGCATATATTTTTTTCTATAAATTATTTAATTTCTTTATAATTAATAAATAAAGTTTTTAGTTTTGTACCATTTTTGATTTACTTCGTTTTTGCTTCGTTGGCAAATGTGCCCACTATCTATATATTAATAGGCTAACATTTTTTCCATACAAACAATTGCCAGGCTGTTTTGTACATTTAACATACTCATATCCACATAAAATTGATATGGATGTGTTCGTATGAGTCAGGAGCAGTGCACAGGCATATAATTTTTTCTATAAATTATTTAATTTCTTTATAATTAATAAATAAAGTTTTTAGTTTTGTACCATTTTTGATTTACTTCGTTTTTGCTTCGTTGGCAAATGTGCTCACTATCTATATATTAATAGGCTAACATTTTTCCCATACAAACAATTGCCAGGCTGTTTAGCACATTTAACATACTCATATCCACATAAAATTGATATGGATGTGTTCGTATGAGTCAGGAGCAGTGCACAGGCATATAATTTTTTCTATAAATTATTTAATTTCTTTATAATTAATAAATAAAATTTTTAGTTAAGATAAATAGATATCGTAAACGTGTTTACAAATATCGTAAACACAGTTGAAGAGTCGCTTTAATTTAAAAGCGCTCACCACCGGGCCTACCTTCCTAGATCTGCCTTGATTTTGACCATGATTTCGCGTCGGACCGTCATCAAAAGGGCAAATCAGTGTTGCGGTACAACTGGAATTTGGAAAGTGTTGCTTATCTCCGCGAAAAGGAATAATTTTTGTACCAATACAAAGTTGAAAAAATAAATTGCTTGGTCGAATTTCGACCACCGGCGATACTAGTTATTATTATTATTATTATTATTATTATTATTATTATTATTATTATTATTATTATTATTATTATTATTATTATTATTATTATTATTATTATTATTATTATTATTATTATTATTATTATTATTATTATTATTATTATTATTATTATTATTATTATTATTATTATTATTATTATTATTATTATTATTATTATTATTATTATTATTATTATTATTATTATTATTATTATTATTATTATTATTATTATTATTATTATTATTATTATTATTATTATTATTATTATTATTATTATTATTATTATTATTATTATTATTATTATTATTATTATTATTATTATTATTATTATTATTATTATTATTATTATTATTATTATTATTATTATTATTATTATTATTATTATTATTATTATTATTATTATTATTATTATTATTATTATTATTATTATTATTATTATTATTATTATTATTATTATTATTATTATTATTATTATTATTATTATTATTATTATTATTATTATTATTATTATTATTATTATTATTATTATTATTATTATTATTATTATTATTATTATTATTATTATTATTATTATTATTATTATTATTATTATTATTATTATTATTATTATTATTATTATTATTATTATTATTATTATTATTATTATTATTATTATTATTATTATTATTATTATTATTATTATTATTATTATTATTATTATTATTATTATTATTATTATTATTATTATTATTATTATTATTATTATTATTATTATTATTATTATTATTATTATTATTATTATTATTATTATTATTATTATTATTATTATTATTATTATTATTATTATTATTATTATTATTATTATTATTATTATTATTATTATTATTATTATTATTATTATTATTATTATTATTATTATTATTATTATTATTATTATTATTATTATTATTATTATTATTATTATTATTATTATTATTATTATTATTATTATTATTATTATTATTATTATTATTATTATTATTATTATTATTATTATTATTATTATTATTATTATTATTATTATTATTATTATTATTATTATTATTATTATTATTATTATTATTATTATTATTATTATTATTATTATTATTATTATTATTATTATTATTATTATTATTATTATTATTATTATTATTATTATTATTATTATTATTATTATTATTATTATTATTATTATTATTATTATTATTATTATTATTATTATTATTATTATTATTATTATTATTATTATTATTATTATTATTATTATTATTATTATTATTATTATTATTATTATTATTATTATTATTATTATTATTATTATTATTATTATTATTATTATTATTATTATTATTATTATTATTATTATTATTATTATTATTATTATTATTATTATTATTATTATTATTATTATTATTATTATTATTATTATTATTATTATTATTATTATTATTATTATTATTATTATTATTATTATTATTATTATTATTATTATTATTATTATTATTATTATTATTATTATTATTATTATTATTATTATTATTATTATTATTATTATTATTATTATTATTATTATTATTATTATTATTATTATTATTATTATTATTATTATTATTATTATTATTATTATTATTATTATTATTATTATTATTATTATTATTATTATTATTATTATTATTATTATTATTATTATTATTATTATTATTATTATTATTATTATTATTATTATTATTATTATTATTATTATTATTATTATTATTATTATTATTATTATTATTATTATTATTATTATTATTATTGTTTATGCAACTTATGCTGTATAGCTTTCGTTCGTGCATTTGCATGCGGCTGTGAAAAACTGCGGTAATTCTCAGCCGTCTTATGCATTGTTCGAGCTATATAGCATGAAGGAGCAAATCGTACTCGGGATTTTTCACAACGAAAAAGAGGTTGGCACTCTCGCCCAACCTTGGAGCCGCAATCACGCTCCTCCCCACCTGAATACATACAAGGGTTGTAAATATGGTATGTATGTGCATATATACATCCAATATATGCACATATGTACATACACACGTACATATGTACACACTCGCATAAAAGATGCTACACCTCCCCGTAGCCACCCCCACACTACCCAACAAAAGATGCTACATCTCCCCGTAGCCAAACCCAATCCAATTCCCTCCAAAAAAGCAACTCGCCTTCCCCTCTCCCATCAAAGCTTAAACATGGTCCTTCGAGCCGGATAACCGGCTCCTCATGGGATAACTACTAGACGATTAAGCCGTCTAGGGGGGCGAGTATGTTTATGCAACTTATGCTGTATAGCTTTCGTTCGTGCATTTGCATGCGGCTGTGAAAAACTGCGGTAATTCTCAGCCGTCTTATGCATTGTTCGAGCTATATAGCATGAAGGAGCAAATCGTACTCGGGATTTTTCACAACGAAAAAGAGGTTGGCACTCTCGCCCAACCTTGGAGCCGCAATCACGCTCCTCCCCACCTGAATACATACAAGGGTTGTAAATATGGTATGTATGTGCATATATACATCCAATATATGCACATATGTACATACACACGTACATATGTACACACTCGCATAAAAGATGCTACACCTCCCCGTAGCCACCCCCACACTACCCAACAAAAGATGCTACATCTCCCCGTAGCCAAACCCAATCCAATTCCCTCCAAAAAAGCAACTCGCCTTCCCCTCTCCCATCAAAGCTTAAACAATTATTATTATTATTATTATTATTATTATTATTATTATTATTATTATTATTATTATTATTATTATTATTATTATTATTATTATTATTATTATTATTATTATTATTATTATTATTATTATTATTATTATTATTATTATTATATTATTATTATTATTATTATTATTATTATTATTATTATTATTATTATTATTATTATTATTATTATTATTATTATTATTATTATTATTATTATTATTATTATTATTATTATTATTATTATTATTATTATTATTATTATTATTATTATTATTATTATTATTATTATTATTATTATTATTATTATTATTATTATTATTATTATTATTATTATATTATTATTATTATTATTATTATTATTATTATTATTATTATTATTATTATTATTATTATTATTATTATTATTATTATTATTATTATTATTATTATTATTATTATTATTATTATTATTATTATTATTATTATTATTATTATTATTATTATTATTATTATTATTATTATTATTATTATTATTATTATTATTATTATTATTATTATTATTATTATTATTATTATTATTATTATTATTATTATTATTATTATTATTATTATTATTATTATTATTATTATTATTATTATTATTATTATTATTATTATATTATTATTATTATTATTATTATTATTATTATATTATTATTATTATTATTATTATTATTATTATTATTATTATTATTATTATTATTATTATTATTATTATTATTATTATTATTATTATTATTATTATATTATTATTATTATTATTATTATTATTATTATTATTATTATTATTATTATTATTATTATTATTATTATTATTATTATTATTATTATTATTATTATTATTATTATTATTATTATTATTATTATTATTATTAATTATTATTATTATTATTATTATTATTATTATTATTATTATTATTATTATATTATTATTATTATTATTATTATTATTATTATTATTATTATTATTATTATTATTATTATTATTATTATTATTATTATTATTATTATTATTATTATTATTATTATTATTATTATTATTATTATTATTATTATTATTATTATTATTATTATTATTATTATTATTATTATTATTATTATTATTATTATTATTATTATTATTATTATTATTATTATTATTATTATTATTATTATTATTATTTTATTATTATTATTATTATTATTATTATTATTATTATTATTATTATTATTATTATTATTATTATTATTATTATTATTATTATTATTATTATTATTATTATTATTATTATTATTATTATTATTATTATTATTATTATTATTATTATTATTATTATTATTATTATTATTATTATTATTATTATTATTATTATTATTATTATTATTATTATTATTATTATTATTATTATTATTATTATTATTATTATTATTATTATTATTATTATTATTATTATTATTATTATTATTATTATTATTATTATTATTATTATTATTATTATTATTATTATTATTATTATTATTATTATTATTATTATTATTATTATTATTATTATTATTTATTATTATTATTATTATTATTATTATTATTATTATTATTATTATTATTATTATTATTATTATTATTATTATTATTATTATTATTATTATTATTATTATTATTATTATTATTATTATTATTATTATTATTATTATTATTATTATTATTATTATTATTATTATTATTATTATTATTATTATTATTATTATTATTATTATTATTATTATTATTATTATTATTATTATTATTATTATTATTATTATTATTATTATTATTATTATTATTATTATTATTATTATTATTATTATTATTATTATTATTATTATTATTATTATTATTATTATTATTATTATTATTATTATTATTATTATTATTATTATTATTATTATTATTATTATTATTATTATTATTATTATTATTATTATTATTATTATTATTATTATTATTATTATTATTATTATTATTATTATTATTATTATTATTATTATTATTATTATTATTATTATTATTATTATTATTATTATTATTATTATTATTATTATTATTATTATTATTATTATTATTATTATTATTATTATTATTATTATTATTATTATTATTATTATTATTATTATTATTATTATTATTATTATTATTATTATTATTATTATTATTATTATTATTATTATTATTATTATTATTATTATTATTATTATTATTATTATTATTATTATTATTATTATTATTATTATTATTATTATTATTATTATTATTATTATTATTATTATTATTATTATTATTATTATTATTATTATTATTATTATTATTATTATTATTATTATTATTATTATTATTATTATTATTATTATTATTATTATTATTATTATTATTATTATTATTATTATTATTATTATTATTATTATTATTATTATTATTATTATTATTATTATTATTATTATTATTATTATTATTATTATTATTATTATTATTATTATTATTATTATTATTATTATTATTATTATTATTATTATTATTATTATTATTATTATTATTATTATTATTATTATTATTATTATTATTATTATTATTATTATTATTATTATTATTATTATTATTATTATTATTATTATTATTATTATTATTATTATTATTATTATTATTATTATTATTATTATTATTATTATTATTATTATTATTATTATTATTATTATTATTATTATTATTATTATTATTATTATTATTATTATTATTATTATTATTATTATTATTATTATTATTATTATTATTATTATTATTATTATTATTATTATTATTATTATTATTATTATTATTATTATTATTATTATTATTATTATTATTATTATTATTATTATTATTATTATTATTATTATTATTATTATTATTATTATTATTATTATTATTATTATTATTATTATTATTATTATTATTATTATTATTATTATTATTATTATTATTATTATTATTATTATTATTATTATTATTATTATTATTATTATTATTATTATTATTATTATTATTATTATTATTATTATTATTATTATTATTATTATTATTATTATTATTATTATTATTATTATTATTATTATTATTATTATTATTATTATTATTATTATTATTATTATTATTATTATTATTATTATTATTATTATTATTATTATTATTATTATTATTATTATTATTATTATTATTATTATTATTATTATTATTATTATTATTATTATTATTATTATTATTATTATTATTATTATTATTATTATTATTATTATTATTATTATTATTATTATTATTATTATTATTATTATTATTATTATTATTATTATTATTATTATTATTATTATTATTATTATTATTATTATTATTATTATTATTATTATTATTATTATTATTATTATTATTATTATTATTATTATTATTATTATTATTATTATTATTATTATTATTATTATTATTATTATTATTATTATTATTATTATTATTATTATTATTATTATTATTATTATTATTATTATTATTATTATTATTATTATTATTATTATTATTATTATTATTATTATTATTATTATTATTATTATTATTATTATTATTATTATTATTATTATTATTATTATTATTATTATTATTATTATTATTATTATTATTATTATTATTATTATTATTATTATTATTATTATTATTATTATTATTATTATTATTATTATTATTATTATTATTATTATTATTATTATTATTATTATTATTATTATTATTATTATTATTATTATTATTATTATTATTATTATTATTATTATTATTATTATTATTATTATTATTATTATTATTATTATTATTATTATTATTATTATTATTATTATTATTATTATTATTATTATTATTATTATTATTATTATTATTATTATTATTATTATTATTATTATTATTATTATTATTATTATTATTATTATTATTATTATTATTATTATTATTATTATTATTATTATTATTATTATTATTATTATTATTATTATTATTATTATTATTATTATTATTATTATTATTATTATTATTATTATTATTATTATTATTATTATTATTATTATTATTATTATTATTATTATTATTATTATTATTATTATTATTATTATTATTATTATTATTATTATTATTATTATTATTATTATTATTATTATTATTATTATTATTATTATTATTATTATTATTATTATTATTATTATTATTATTATTATTATTATTATTATTATTATTATTATTATTATTATTATTATTATTATTATTATTATTATTATTATTATTATTATTATTATTATTATTATTATTATTATTATTATTATTATTATTATTATTATTATTATTATTATTATTATTATTATTATTATTATTATTATTATTATATTATTATTATTATTATTATTATTATTATTATTATTATTATTATTATTATTATTATTATTATTATTATTATTATTATTATTATTATTATTATTATTATTATTATTATTATTATTATTATTATTATTATTATTATTATTATTATTATTATTATTATTATTATTATTATTATTATTATTATTATTATTATTATTATTATTATTATTATTATTATTATTATTATTATTATTATTATTATTATTATTATTATTATTATTATTATTATTATTATTATTATTATTATTATTATTATTATTATTATTATTATTATTATTATTATTATTATTATTATTATTATTATTATTATTATTATTATTATTATTATTATTATTATTATTATTATTATTATTATTATTATTATTATTATTATTATTATTATTATTATTATTATTATTATTATTATTATTATTATTATTATTATTATTATTATTATTATTATTATTATTATTATTATTATTATTATTATTATTATTATTATTATTATTATTATTATTATTATTATTATTATTATTATTATTATTATTATTATTATTATTATTATTATTATTATTATTATTATTATTATTATTATTATTATTATTATTATTATTATTATTATTATTATTATTATTATTATTATTATTATTATTATTATTATTATTATTATTATTATTATTATTATTATTATTATTATTATTATTATTATTATTATTATTATTATTATTATTATTATTATTATTATTATTATTATTATTATTATTATTATTATTATTATTATTATTATTATTATTATTATTATTATTATTATTATTATTATTATTATTAATATTATTATTATTATTATTATTATTATTATTATTATTATTATTATTATTATTATTATTATTATTATTATTATTATTATTATTATTATTATTATTATTATTATTATTATTATTATTATTATTATTATTATTATTATTATTATTATTATTATTATTATTATTATTATTATTATTATTATTATTATTATTATTATTATTATTATTATTATTATTATTATTATTATTATTATTATTATTATTATTATTATTATTATTATTATTATTATTATTATTATTATTATTATTATTATTATTATTATTATTATTATTATTATTATTATTATTATTATTATTATTATTATTATTATTATTATTATTATTATTATTATTATTATTATTATTATTATTATTATTATTATTATTATTATTATTATTATTATTATTATTATTATTATTATTATTATTATTATTATTATTATTATTATTATTATTATTATTATTATTATTATTATTATTATTATTATTATTATTATTATTATTATTATTATTATTATTATTATTATTATTATTATTATTATTATTATTATTATTATTATTATTATTATTATTATTATTATTATTATTATTATTATTATTATTATTATTATTATTATTATTATTATTATTATTATTATTATTATTATTATTATTATTATTATTATTATTATTATTATTATTATTATTATTATTATTATTATTATTATTATTATTATTATTATTATTATTATTATTATTATTATTATTATTATTATTATTATTATTATTATTATTATTATTATTATTATTATTATTATTATTATTATTATTATTATTATTATTATTATTATTATTATTATTATTATTATTATTATTATTATTATTATTATTATTATTATTATTATTATTATTATTATTATTATTATTATTATTATTATTATTATTATTATTATTATTATTATTATTATTATTATTATTATTATTATTATTATTATTATTATTATTATTATTATTATTATTATTATTATTATTATTATTATTATTATTATTATTATTATTATTATTATTATTATTATTATTATTATTATTATTATTATTATTATTATTATTATTATTATTATTATTATTATTATTATTATTATTATTATTATTATTATTATTATTATTATTATTATTATTATTATTATTATTATTATTATTATTATTATTATTATTATTATTATTATTATTATTATTATTATTATTATTATTATTATTATTATTATTATTATTATTATTATTATTATTATTATTATTATTTTATTATTATTATTATTATTATTATTATTATTATTATTATTATTATTATTATTATTATTATTATTATTATTATTATTATTATTATTATTATTATTATTATTATTATTATTATTATTATTATTATTATTATTATTATTATTATTATTATTATTATTATTATTATTATTATTATTATTATTATTATTATTATTATTATTATTATTATTATTATTATTATTATTATTATTATTATTATTATTATTATTATTATTATTATTATTATTATTATTATTATTATTATTATTATTATTATTATTATTATTATTATTATTATTATTATTATTATTATTATTATTATTATTATTATTATTATTATTATTATTATTATTATTATTATTATTATTATTATTATTATTATTATTATTATTATTATTATTATTATTATTATTATTATTATTATTATTATTATTATTATTATTATTATTATTATTATTATTATTATTATTATTATTATTATTATTATTATTATTATTATTATTATTATTATTATTATTATTATTATTATTATTATTATTATTATTATTATTATTATTATTATTATTATTATTATTATTATTATTATTATTATTATTATTATTATTATTATTATTATTATTATTATTATTATTATTATTATTATTATTATTATTATTATTATTATTATTATTATTATTATTATTATTATTATTATTATTATTATTATTATTATTATTATTATTATTATTATTATTATTATTATTATTATTATTATTATTATTATTATTATTATTATTATTATTATTATTATTATTATTATTATTATTATTATTATTATTATTATTATTATTATTATTATTATTATTATTATTATTATTATTATTATTATTATTATTATTATTATTATTATTATTATTATTATTATTATTATTATTATTATTATTATTATTATTATTATTATTATTATTATTATTATTATTATTATTATTATTATTATTATTATTATTATTATTATTATTATTATTATTATTATTATTATTATTATTATTATTATTATTATTATTATTATTATTATTATTATTATTATTATTATTATTATTATTATTATTATTATTATTATTATTATTATTATTATTATTATTATTATTATTATTATTATTATTATTATTATTATTATTATTATTATTATTATTATTATTATTATTATTATTATTATTATTATTATTATTATTATTATTATTATTATTATTATTATTATTATTATTATTATTATTATTATTATTATTATTATTATTATTATTATTATTATTATTATTATTATTATTATTATTATTATTATTATTATTATTATTATTATTATTATTATTATTATTATTATTATTATTATTATTATTATTATTATTATTATTATTATTATTATTATTATTATTATTATTATTATTATTATTATTATTATTATTATTATTATTATTATTATTATTATTATTATTATTATTATTATTATTATTATTATTATTATTATTATTATTATTATTATTATTATTATTATTATTATTATTATTATTATTATTATTATTATTATTATTATTATTATTATTATTATTATTATTATTATTATTATTATTATTATTATTATTATTATTATTATTATTATTATTATTATTATTATTATTATTATTATTATTATTATTATTATTATTATTATTATTATTATTATTATTATTATTATTATTATTATTATTATTATTATTATTATTATTATTATTATTATTATTATTATTATTATTATTATTATTATTATTATTATTATTATTATTATTATTATTATTATTATTATTATTATTATTATTATTATTATTATTATTATTATTATTATTATTATTAGCTTTAGGCAGTGAAAATAAAACACGTTGTGCCAGTAACACGGTTCACACTTTATTAAACGCTTTATAATATGTATAACATAAACGGATGTTGAAAAGAAAGATAATGATAAACAATAGAAGAGAACAATATAGGAGAGAATTAGGGTTGCATTTAAGTGTATTATATCTAACAAACTCCACCTCAACCGTAATTCTCGTAGTTATTAGGTATACATACATAACTTAGTTTAAGCTTTACATATCAAATAGGTTTATACAAAAATTAGTATGCTTAGTTTTGTTCAAACATTTTGTAAAGCCATCTGCTATATTATCTAGAGTAGAAACATATTCAATTCTTAATTCATTTAAATTACATTTGTCTCTTACGTAATGATATTTTATATCAATATGTTTGCTTCTCTTTTTGGTCGTCTCATTTTTTGCAAGAAAAGCGGCTCCTTGATTGTCACAATATATAATTGTCGGTAACTTAATATAACATATGAATTTAATTTCCTTAAGCAAATTCCTAAGGAAAATTACCTCTTTTGCCGCTTGACACATGGAAATATATTCAGCTTCAGTCGAGCTCAAAGCGATTACATTTTGTTTCTTGGACTCCCACTGTATGGGTCCCTTGCCAAGCATTACGATAAAACCACTACATGACTTTCTATCTGCATCATCAGATGCCCAATCTGAGTCAGTATAACATACTATTTGGGTTGCTGCAGAAAAGCGCAGACTTACATTGTTCATGCCTTTAAGGTATCGCAAAATATGTTTGGCCATGACAAAATGTTCCTGGTGTGCATGGCAACAAAACTGGGACAGTTTCGAAACGGCAAATGATATATCTGGTCTAGAAATTGTGGATAAATAGGTTAAGGCACCCATTAACGATTGAAACTTATTTGTCATTTCTCCTACACAACCAGGCTGATTACATTTTTTCAAATCAAAACCATTTGGAATTGGCGTAAAAGCAGGCTTACAATCAGACATTCCCCACTCTTCAAGAAGTTTAGTGATGTACGACTTCTGATGTACTCTTATATCGCCACGACGCCCCTCTCTCTCTATCTGCGTACCTAGATAATGTTGTATAGGTCCCTTATCGACTGCGTTTACGCTCTCATTTAATTTTTTAAAAATGTCAACAATTAATTTTTCTGAGCTGCAAGCAACATTAGCTCATCGACATAGACACCAATTATGCTTATATCACTTTCTTTAATTTGATAAAAAACGCAACAATCTGTCTTGGACCTACAAAAACCAATGTTCCTTAAAATTTCATTAATTTTTTCTGACCAGTCTCTACCGGCTTGTTTCAAACCGTATATTGATTTTTTCAAACGACATACACTATGTGGCCTTTCGCTATCCCCGTATAATTCTGGTTGGCGCATATATATCTCTTCTTTCAATTCCCCATTGAGATATGCCGCCGCTATATCAAAATGATGTACCAAAAGCTTATGGTTAACTGAAAGAGCTAATATTAATCGAATAGTTGTGTGCCTTACAACAGGTGAATATGTATCAAAATAATCGACGTTCTCTCGCTGAGAAAATCCCTGTGCAACAAGACGCGCTTTGTATTTTTCAATACTACCATCCGGCCGTCTCTTTGTCGCAAATACCCATTTACAACCTATTACGTGCTTATGCCTCGGAGGTTCCACTAAGTCCCATGTGTTATTATTTGCTAACGATAACATCTCTACATTCATAGCATTCTTCCAGTGAATAGCATCTTCGCAACTCATAGCTTCCTTGACAGTAATCGGATCATTATTTACGTAAGCAACCGAATTCAATACATTTTCATGCGGATCAACCGCAAATATCTTACGCGGCCTACCAACAGTACCATTTCTAAGTATCTTCGGCCTACCTCTTTTAATTCTCCCATTATTAACAATTATCTCTGAGTCAGAATCATTAATATTACTCGCAACAACAATTTCATTATTTGCATACGATTCGCTCTTCTGATTTTCATCTGCTACCTCACATTCATGTTTAGAGTTGATTTCGATTTCACCTGCGCTTTTATCTACCTCTACTATTTCGCGTTGCTGTTCACAGTCATTTATGGTACTCTCACCCGTCTCATCAAATAATGGTATTACATGATTTTGCTCATTCATTTCGGCCCCATCACCTAAGAGCGAGCTTTCAAAAAATATAGCGTCTCTAGCTATGCTAATTGATTTGGTGCGAACATTATAAAACCTATATGCTTTACAGTCTTTCGCATAACCAACAAACTTCACCATCTCACCTTTTCTGTCAAACTTAGATTTGCCAAGCTTCTTATCTAGTATCGCTGCATCGCAACCAAAAGCTTTCATATGATTAACATACGGCTTTCGTCCCGTCCATCTTTCAAAAGGAGTTGTGCTTTTAAGAACTTTTGATGGTGAACGATTTCGTATATAGGCAGCGGTATTGACTGCCTCAGACCACAAACTGTGAGGTAGTTTCGATTGCTCTAATAAACAACGTGCCATTTCTACAATGGTCCTATTGTAGCGTTCTGCGATGCCGTTTTGTTCCGGCGTATAAGGAACCGTTGTCTGGTGTGTTATACCCTTCAAACATAGGTATTTTTTCATGTCTTCATTCACGTACTCCCGTCCATTATCGCTTCTAATTACACTGGATCACAAAATGAAATTTTTTGTCTGTACTTTGGACGTGACCATCCTATCTATATGTAAAATCGGTCGCTGATTCCGAAAATCGGGCTCATTTTTAATTCTATGGGAAGGTTTTTGAGATATCGGCAATTTACCGTTATTTGGCCACTGGCTCCACTTAATCCTGTATACCTTTTTAACGCAGTGAGCTATCTTCCTTGGAGTGACACTCAACGAAAGAAAATTAAATTTCCTTTTCATCGCTGCTATAACATTTTTCTGTAACTCTTATAGTTTCTGAAATATTGACGATTCAATTTGAATTTTTTCGATTTTTTACGATTTTTTGAAGAAAAAATTGAATTTGTCAGGCAATATCTTTTAAACCAATGTCTTCACCTTCGGTTTTACTCCTTTACATGAAGCTCCATTCTATTGGGAAAAATATAAGCTATAAACGAAGAAAATCCATGGTAAAATGGAAAAGTTATAGGCGATCAAGTAAATACATCCAACTCGCGCAATGCCTCTGCACGGGTATATTCTATGCATGTTATACCCGTAAATGGGCTTTTATCTACTGCGCTGCCAATGTGCTGCTACTGCAGATGTGTAGGTATTGGTATAACATGCATAGAATATACCCGTGCAGCAGTGGCGGACCCAGCATAAATTGTCTGGGCAAGCCTATGTGTGAAGCATAACCATTAGTCATTTATGTAATTTTCTTTGCTGTATTATCTAGAAGTCTGATTGCGTTCCGTTATTGAATTTGATTTAGAGCTCTCGCTTTTTTTAACATTTTCGAGTAGCACGGATAAATGCTTTTCAAATTCTCGAACACTCCTGTTTAAGCTTTGATGGGAGAGGGGAAGGCGAGTTGCTTTTTTGGAGGGAATTGGATTGGGTTTGGCTACGGGGAGATGTAGCATCTTTTGTAGGGAAGTGTGGGGGTGGCTACGGGGAGGTGTAGCATCTTTTATGCGAGTGTGTACATATGTACGTGTGTATGTACATATGTGCATATATTGGATGTATATATGCACATACATACCATATTTACAACCCTTGTATGTATTCAGGTGGGGAGGAGCGTGATTGCGGCTCCAAGGTTGGGCGAGAGTGCCAACCTCTTTTTCGTTGTGAAAAATCCCGAGTACGATTTGCTCCTTCATGCTATATAGCTCGAACAATGCATAAGACGGCTGAGAATTACCGCAGTTTTTCACAGCCGCATGCAAATGCACGAACGAAAGCTATACAGTATAAGTTGCATAAACATACTCGCCCCCCTAGACGGCTTAATCGTCTAGTAGTTATCCCATGAGGAGCCGGTTATCCGGCTCGAAGGACCATGTTTAAGCTTTGATGGGAGAGGGGAAGGCGAGTTGCTTTTTTGGAGGGAATTGGATTGGGTTTGGCTACGGGGAGATGTAGCATCTTTTGTAGGGAAGTGTGGGGGTGGCTACGGGGAGGTGTAGCATCTTTTATGCGAGTGTGTACATATGTACGTGTGTATGTACATATGTGCATATATTGGATGTATATATGCACATACATACCATATTTACAACCCTTGTATGTATTCAGGTGGGGAGGAGCGTGATTGCGGCTCCAAGGTTGGGCGAGAGTGCCAACCTCTTTTTCGTTGTGAAAAATCCCGAGTACGATTTGCTCCTTCATGCTATATAGCTCGAACAATGCATAAGACGGCTGAGAATTACCGCAGTTTTTCACAGCCGCATGCAAATGCACGAACGAAAGCTATACAGCATAAGTTGCATAAACAACTCCTTTGTTTGCTTATTACCCGTATGTTTGTACGGGCATTCGAACAATTCGGGTATTTGAAGTTTGTGTTTTCTCGTTTATTTTTTTTTTTGTTGTCTTCATATGTATTTTTTTATCTTTGTTTTCCTGATACACATTTTTTTGTTTGTACAATCAGAGAAAAGGAATTAAAAATAAAATTTTTATTTTTATAATGCCCGATTTAAACCAAGTCATTTTTATTTTAAAAATGAAAAATTTTTAATTTACAAATTGAATTTTTGAAATTAAAATATATTTAGGATTTAAAAAGAAACATGTTTAAATTAAAAATGAAAATTAATGGAATAAAAACGAAAGTTTTTGATTCAAAATCTCATAGCGCTTAAAATAAAAATAAATATTTTTAAACTTAAAGCCTAGTACTAAGTTCACTGCCGTGAAATTTCGCCAGCAACATGCATTTATTTTGCTGTGAAATGTTTCAAGAAATATTTGTTGTCAAGTGAGAATAAATGCCAAAACGAAAACTAAGCAAATGTAAAAAGAAAAAATTTGGAGCATCGCCTCAGAACCAACTTTCAAATTTTGGCCAATAAAAAATTTTTATACAAAATATAAATTTCAATTTCAACAAATGTCACTTTTCACTCGAAAATAAATGGCATTGTATATTTTAATTGTCGTGAAAAAATGTTGCTGGCATAATGTTGCTAGCATGTTGCGCAACTTTTCACGGCAGGAACTCAGTACAACTTTGTCGTGAAATATCTGTGAAATTTCACACATGTTTCACAACCAGTTTTTTTGTATGAAATTTGACAGCAGTTTCACGTGAAACTCGAACTCAGTACTATGCTTAAGATATTTTTTCTTGATAGATATAAAAACGTGTTTAAAAATAATGTAAATACAATACATTTTTAAATTTAAAAATCTTTATTTTTATTTTAAGCACTATGAGATTTTGAACAAAAAACTTTCGCTTTTATTCCATTAATTTTAATTTTTAATTTAAAAATTTTTATTTTTAAATCCTAAACACATTTAATTTAAAAAATTTTATTTTTTAAATAAAAATGACAGTTTAAAACGTGCACTATAAAAATAAAAATTTTATTTTTGATTCCTTTCCTCTGAGTATAAGCTCGAATGTTGGTACGGGAATTTGAACAACGGGCTTCAAACAAACACGATCTGTTCGAATTGCTCGATACCCGGGTATCTAGAGCTCTACTTTGATTATATTCGGTTTGCATATTTGGTTTGTTGTTTATATTCATAACATATGAAACTGAATGTATTGCATTAAATCGAGAAAATGAGGATGATAAAGAATTTTTAAGTTTTTATATACAATGAATATTATGAAGATATGTAGGTACATATGTTTTTGACTTTTGGTATTTTAGCTGTAGCTACTTTTGGTCAGCATATCAACAAGCCTGGCTAAGTCGAAAGTAAATTCAAGTTTTTTACCATCAGAATTATCTACAAAAGCAGAGGAGAAATTATTAGAATAAATTGGGAAGAACTCAATTGAATTGATTGATGACGCCAAACTTATAGGGAAATCTCACACGAAAGCGCAGAGGTATTTTTACTTTCCTTATACCGACGGAAATTTTAGTAGTAGCCACTTGCTACACTTTGCTTATTATCTAATATCTAAAAAATGGGTGCTTTAGTGTTTGAAAAACTGAGGTCCAATTACCAAAAGTCGTGAAATTTTATTTGATTTTGATTTCCGTCGCTTTTTAAAATTATCTTGATATTTTGCCAATAGTCGCCAAATATCACAATCAACGCTTTTATAATCTGGTATTTGATACATGCACATGTAAGAAATTACGTGCACATGTACATGCACATGTAAGAAATTACGTGCATAAGTATGTATGTATGTACATGCAAACGAAAATCAAATCAAATATGCATATGGCTGTGAATACTGAATGCCGAAGCCAGCTTCACATTCGCATACAAATTTAATGTGAAAAATAAAAAAAGTGCTTTGCTAGTTTTTTTCAATTTAAGTCTGAAAATAAGCAATTGATTTCTCCTTAGAGAAAGCGAGAAAACAAGCTATGTTATTCTGTTTTGAAAGCCAGGTAAAAGCCAATGTGTGGAAACGTTAAGGCATGCTAACTGTGCTGTGATTGGCTGTGCAAACAAAATACACATTGTGAGGTCAAAGAACGTAAATCTATTTACGTTCTTTGGTGAGGTGGATTGGTGAGGTGGATTGGTGTTGTATTTGCGCTATTTTCTTAGAATACTTTTAGGCACCGTATGTTACAGTGGGGGCTATATTATTGAGAACTTGAATAGTAAACACATTTAAAACGTAAAATAACCAGATTTTAAAGAAATTCGTAAAATGAAATGAACGAAAATATGTACGCAAGCCGGGCTTCTCGGCTTGTATGAAGCGCCCGCCTCTGCCGTGCAGAGGCATTGCGCGACTTGGATGTATTTACTTGATCGCCTATAACTTTTCTATTTTACCATGGATTTTCTTCGTTGATAGCTTATCTTTTTCCCAATAGAATGGAGCTTCACGTAAAGGAGTAAAACCGAAGGTGAAGACATTGGTTTAAAAGATATTGCCTGACAAAGTCAATTTTTTCTTCAAAAAATCGTAAAAAATCGAAAAAATTCAAATTGAATCGTCAATATTTCAGAAACTATAAGAGTTACAGAAAAATGTTGTAGCAGGGATGAAAAGGAAATTTAATTTTCTTTCGTTGAGTGTCACTCCAAGGAAGATAGCTCACTGCGTTAAAGAGGTATACAGGATTAAGTGGAGCCATTGGCCAAATAACGGTAAATTGCCGATATCTCAAAAACCTTCCCATAGAATTAAAAATGAGCCCGATTTTCGGAATCAGCGACCGATTTTACATATAAATAGGATGGTCGCGTTCAGAGTATTTTTTGGCTGTAGAGCAGTGTTATTTTTATCTTCCGACCAATTTGATTTTCTGCTTTGGCTATAAAATCTTTTAAGCAATCAAGCGACTGAGATTTTTGCTTAAGGAAATAAACATGAGCATATCTCGTATAATCATCAATGAAAGACATAAAATAAAGGGAGCCACTTTCCGACCTAACTCTCATCGGACCGCATAAGTCAGTATGTATAATTTCCAGTGTATGACTTGACAATACTCTCTTATAACTAACAAAACTATTTTTCTTAATTTTACATACTGCACAAACATTACAATCAAAACATTCATATTTATCTAGCTTCTCTTCGCTTTTTAGCATATTCTCATTAAAGAGTTTAACTAAGTCTCCACAGTTTAGATGACCAAACCTTTGATGCCAAATTCTCATTTTTTCGTTCGTATTCTTTACACCTATATTCATAGCAAAATTATCTTTACGCCTATACACTAATGCTTCATAAATATTATTTTTCAATGGTGCATTTAATAATGTTTGGCTGTACTTATTTTTAACTACAGCTTTGTCATTCATAAACAGTACTTTGTTACCTCTCTCAACAATTTTTGCGACAGACAAAAAATTAGAGTGTAATTGTGGAACATAAAATACATCTATTAAAGTAATGTCAGAAAACTCTGATTTTAAATTTACATTACCAATAGCTTGAACTTTGACTTTATCTCCGGAAGCTAGCATAACCTCATCATCGTATTGTTTTAACTCAACAAATAAATGTTTTTCACAACACATGTGACTTGACGCACCGCTATCGAGAATGAATTGATCTCTCTTGCTTTTAATAGTGTTAATTCCTAGTACTGCATTTCCCATTTGCTCATTGCGCTTCTTCTTATTTTTGCATTGAGTGCTTAAATGCCCCTTTACACCGCATGAATAGCATCGACGTTTTTCGTGACTTTTATTTGACTTACTCTTCGATGAACTTACAGCCAATACGCGTTCAGCTTCCAAACTACTCTTAAGTACAGAATTGGATGTTCTCCGATGTTCTTCCTCCAGCAACTTACTTTTCAGTTGCACCAATGATGGCAGTGCATCCCTCGCTTCGATGGCCACTGCAAAATTTTCCATTTCGTCCGGTAAAGCACACAGCAATAATACAGACAGCAAGTCATCAGGTATATCGAGTTGAAGTTCACGAAGATTTTCAACAATCGAACAAAACTGATTGATTTGTGGTGAAAACTTTTCATTGCGTCGAATTTGGAAGCGCACCAATTTTTTAAACAAAGATGCCTTTCTTGCTGGCCCACGTGCGTTATATACTTCATCCAGCTTATCCCACGCCGCTTTAGAAGATACAGACGTCTTTATATGAAGAAGTTCCGAACTTTTGACATTTAATGTAATTAAGGCCAGTGCCTTTTTATCCGCCTTCATGAACAAAGATTTCTCAGCTGCAGACCATCCTTCTGAGTATGCTGTGTCGATAGGAAACCAGCATTCCAAAGTTACAAGTAAACTCCTCATCTGGACACACCAGGATGAGTAATTTTCTCCATCCAATTTCTCGATAGTGATACCGTTCATGTTAATCGATTGATATTTATTTTTAACAAAAAATACTTTTCTAATTAAACAATCACACTTCCAGCGACACACGCTGGGCCCATAACCTTGTTAGCTTTAGGCAGTGAAAATAAAACACGTTGTGTCAGTAACACGGTTCACACTTTATTAAACGCTTTATAATATGTATAACATAAACGGATGTTGAAAAGAAAGATAATGATAAACAATAGAAGAGAACAATATAGGAGAGAATTAGGGCTGCATTTAAGTGTATTATATCTAACAATTATTATTATTATTATTATTATTATTATTATTATTATTATTATTATTATTATTATTATTATTATTATTATTATTATTATTATTATTATTATTATTATTATTATTATTATTATTATTATTATTATTATTATTATTATTATTATTATTATTATTATTATTATTATTATTATTATTATTATTATTATTATTATTATTATTATTATTATTATTATTATTATTATTATTATTATTATTATTATTATTATTATTATTATTATTATTATTATTATTATTATTATTATTATTATTATTATTATTATTATTATTATTATTATTATTATTATTATTATTATTATTATTATTATTATTATTATTATTATTATTATTATTATTATTATTATTATTATTATTATTATTATTATTATTATTATTATTATTATTATTATTATTATTATTATTATTATTATTATTATTATTATTATTATTATTATTATTATTATTATTATTATTATTATTATTATTATTATTATTATTATTATTATTATTATTATTATTATTATTATTATTATTATTATTATTATTATTATTATTATTATTATTATTATTATTATTATTATTATTATTATTATTATTATTATTATTATTATTATTATTATTATTATTATTATTATTATTATTATTATTATTATTATTATTATTATTATTATTATTATTATTATTATTATTATTATTATTATTATTATTATTATTATTATTATTATTATTATTATTATTATTATTATTATTATTATTATTATTATTATTATTATTATTATTATTATTATTATTATTATTATTATTATTATTATTATTATTATTATTATTATTATTATTATTATTATTATTATTATTATTATTATTATTATTATTATTATTATTATTATTATTATTATTATTATTATTATTATTATTATTATTATTATTATTATTATTATTATTATTATTATTATTATTATTATTATTATTATTATTATTATTATTATTATTATTATTATTATTATTATTATTATTATTATTATTATTATTATTATTATTATTATTATTATTATTATTATTATTATTATTATTATTATTATTATTATTATTATTATTATTATTATTATTATTATTATTATTATTATTATTATTATTATTATTATTATTATTATTATTATTATTATTATTATTATTATTATTATTATTATTATTATTATTATTATTATTATTATTATTATTATTATTATTATTATTATTATTATTATTATTATTATTATTATTATTATTATTATTATTATTATTATTATTATTATTATTATTATTATTATTATTATTATTATTATTATTATTATTATTATTATTATTATTATTATTATTATTATTATTATTATTATTATTATTATTATTATTATTATTATTATTATTATTATTATTATTATTATTATTATTATTATTATTATTATTATTATTATTATTATTATTATTATTATTATTATTATTATTATTATTATTATTATTATTATTATTATTATTATTATTATTATTATTATTATTATTATTATTATTATTATTATTATTATTATTATTATTATTATTATTATTATTATTATTATTATTATTATTATTATTATTATTATTATTATTATTATTATTATTATTATTATTATTATTATTATTATTATTATTATTATTATTATTATTATTATTATTATTATTATTATTATTATTATTATTATTATTATTATTATTATTATTATTATTATTATTATTATTATTATTATTATTATTATTATTATTATTATTATTATTATTATTATTATTATTATTATTATTATTATTATTATTATTATTATTATTATTATTATTATTATTATTATTATTATTATTATTATTATTATTATTATTATTATTATTATTATTATTATTATTATTATTATTATTATTATTATTATTATTATTATTATTATTATTATTATTATTATTATTATTATTATTATTATTATTATTATTATTATTATTATTATTATTATTATTATTATTATTATTATTATTATTATTATTATTATTATTATTATTATTATTATTATTATTATTATTATTATTATTATTATTATTATTATTATTATTATTATTATTATTATTATTATTATTATTATTATTATTATTATTATTATTATTATTATTATTATTATTATTATTATTATTATTATTATTATTATTATTATTATTATTATTATTATTATTATTATTATTATTATTATTATTATTATTATTATTATTATTATTATTATTATTATTATTATTATTATTATTATTATTATTATTATTATTATTATTATTATTATTATTATTATTATTATTATTATTATTATTATTATTATTATTATTATTATTATTATTATTATTATTATTATTATTATTATTATTATTATTATTATTATTATTATTATTATTATTATTATTATTATTATTATTATTATTATTATTATTATTATTATTATTATTATTATTATTATTATTATTATTATTATTATTATTATTATTATTATTATTATTATTATTATTATTATTATTATTATTATTATTATTATTATTATTATTATTATTATTATTATTATTATTATTATTATTATTATTATTATTATTATTATTATTATTATTATTATTATTATTATTATTATTATTATTATTATTATTATTATTATTATTATTATTATTATTATTATTATTATTATTATTATTATTATTATTATTATTATTATTATTATTATTATTATTATTATTATTATTATTATTATTATTATTATTATTATTATTATTATTATTATTATTATTATTATTATTATTATTATTATTATTATTATTATTATTATTATTATTATTATTATTATTATTATTATTATTATTATTATTATTATTATTATTATTATTATTATTATTATTATTATTATTATTATTATTATTATTATTATTATTATTATTATTATTATTATTATTATTATTATTATTATTATTATTATTATTATTATTATTATTATTATTATTATTATTATTATTATTATTATTATTATTATTATTATTATTATTATTATTATTATTATTATTATTATTATTATTATTATTATTATTATTATTATTATTATTATTATTATTATTATTATTATTATTATTATTATTATTATTATTATTATTATTATTATTATTATTATTATTATTATTATTATTATTATTATTATTATTATTATTATTATTATTATTATTATTATTATTATTATTATTATTATTATTATTATTATTATTATTATTATTATTATTATTATTATTATTATTATTATTATTATTATTATTATTATTATTATTATTATTATTATTATTATTATTATTATTATTATTATTATTATTATTATTATTATTATTATTATTATTATTATTATTATTATTATTATTATTATTATTATTATTATTATTATTATTATTATTATTATTATTATTATTATTATTATTATTATTATTATTATTATTATTATTATTATTATTATTATTATTATTATTATTATTATTATTATTATTATTATTATTATTATTATTATTATTATTATTATTATTATTATTATTATTATTATTATTATTATTATTATTATTATTATTATTATTATTATTATTATTATTATTATTATTATTATTATTATTATTATTATTATTATTATTATTATTATTATTATTATTATTATTATTATTATTATTATTATTATTATTATTATTATTATTATTATTATTATTATTATTATTATTATTATTATTATTATTATTATTATTATTATTATTATTATTATTATTATTATTATTATTATTATTATTATTATTATTATTATTATTATTATTATTATTATTATTATTATTATTATTATTATTATTATTATTATTATTATTATTATTATTATTATTATTATTATTATTATTATTATTATTATTATTATTATTATTATTATTATTATTATTATTATTATTATTATTATTATTATTATTATTATTATTATTATTATTATTATTATTATTATTATTATTATTATTATTATTATTATTATTATTATTATTATTATTATTATTATTATTATTATTATTATTATTATTATTATTATTATTATTATTATTATTATTATTATTATTATTATTATTATTATTATTATTATTATTATTATTATTATTATTATTATTATTATTATTATTATTATTATTATTATTATTATTATTATTATTATTATTATTATTATTATTATTATTATTATTATTATTATTATTATTATTATTATTATTATTATTATTATTATTATTATTATTATTATTATTATTATTATTATTATTATTATTATTATTATTATTATTATTATTATTATTATTATTATTATTATTATTATTATTATTATTATTATTATTATTATTATTATTATTATTATTATTATTATTATTATTATTATTATTATTATTATTATTATTATTATTATTATTATTATTATTATTATTATTATTATTATTATTATTATTATTATTATTATTATTATTATTATTATTATTATTATTATTATTATTATTATTATTATTATTATTATTATTATTATTATTATTATTATTATTATTATTATTATTATTATTATTATTATTATTATTATTATTATTATTATTATTATTATTATTATTATTATTATTATTATTATTATTATTATTATTATTATTATTATTATTATTATTATTATTATTATTATTATTATTATTATTATTATTATTATTATTATTATTATTATTATTATTATTATTATTATTATTATTATTATTATTATTATTATTATTATTATTATTATTATTATTATTATTATTATTATTATTATTATTATTATTATTATTATTATTATTATTATTATTATTATTATTATTATTATTATTATTATTATTATTATTATTATTATTATTATTATTATTATTATTATTATTATTATTATTATTATTATTATTATTATTATTATTATTATTATTATTATTATTATTATTATTATTATTATTATTATTATTATTATTATTATTATTATTATTATTATTATTATTATTATTATTATTATTATTATTATTATTATTATTATTATTATTATTATTATTATTATTATTATTATTATTATTATTATTATTATTATTATTATTATTATTATTATTATTATTATTATTATTATTATTATTATTATTATTATTATTATTATTATTATTATTATTATTATTATTATTATTATTATTATTATTATTATTATTATTATTATTATTATTATTATTATTATTATTATTATTATTATTATTATTATTATTATTATTATTATTATTATTATTATTATTATTATTATTATTATTATTATTATTATTATTATTATTATTATTATTATTATTATTATTATTATTATTATTATTATTATTATTATTATTATTATTATTATTATTATTATTATTATTATTATTATTATTATTATTATTATTATTATTATTATTATTATTATTATTATTATTATTATTATTATTATTATTATTATTATTATTATTATTATTATTATTATTATTATTATTATTATTATTATTATTATTATTATTATTATTATTATTATTATTATTATTATTATTATTATTATTATTATTATTATTATTATTATTATTATTATTATTATTATTATTATTATTATTATTATTATTATTATTATTATTATTATTATTATTATTATTATTATTATTATTATTATTATTATTATTATTATTATTATTATTATTATTATTATTATTATTATTATTATTATTATTATTATTATTATTATTATTATTATTATTATTATTATTATTATTATTATTATTATTATTATTATTATTATTATTATTATTATTATTATTATTATTATTATTATTATTATTATTATTATTATTATTATTATTATTATTATTATTATTATTATTATTATTATTATTATTATTATTATTATTATTATTATTATTATTATTATTATTATTATTATTATTATTATTATTATTATTATTATTATTATTATTATTATTATTATTATTATTATTATTATTATTATTATTATTATTATTATTATTATTATTATTATTATTATTATTATTATTATTATTATTATTATTATTATTATTATTATTATTATTATTATTATTATTATTATTATTATTATTATTATTATTATTATTATTATTATTATTATTATTATTATTATTATTATTATTATTATTATTATTATTATTATTATTATTATTATTATTATTATTATTATTATTATTATTATTATTATTATTATTATTATTATTATTATTATTATTATTATTATTATTATTATTATTATTATTATTATTATTATTATTATTATTATTATTATTATTATTATTATTATTATTATTATTATTATTATTATTATTATTATTATTATTATTATTATTATTATTATTATTATTATTATTATTATTATTATTATTATTATTATTATTATTATTATTATTATTATTATTATTATTATTATTATTATTATTATTATTATTATTATTATTATTATTATTATTATTATTATTATTATTATTATTATTATTATTATTATTATTATTATTATTATTATTATTATTATTATTATTATTATTATTATTATTATTATTATTATTATTATTATTATTATTATTATTATTATTATTATTATTATTATTATTATTATTATTATTATTATTATTATTATTATTATTATTATTATTATTATTATTATTATTATTATTATTATTATTATTATTATTATTATTATTATTATTATTATTATTATTATTATTATTATTATTATTATTATTATTATTATTATTATTATTATTATTATTATTATTATTATTATTATTATTATTATTATTATTATTATTATTATTATTATTATTATTATTATTATTATTATTATTATTATTATTATTATTATTATTATTATTATTATTATTATTATTATTATTATTATTATTATTATTATTATTATTATTATTATTATTTATTATTATTATTATTATTATTATTATTATTATTATTATTATTATTATTATTATTATTATTATTATTATTATTATTATTATTATTATTATTATTATTATTATTATTATTATTATTATTATTATTATTATTATTATTATTATTATTATTATTATTATTATTATTATTATTATTATTATTATTATTATTATTATTATTATTATTATTATTATTATTATTATTATTATTATTATTATTATTATTATTATTATTATTATTATTATTATTATTATTATTATTATTATTATTATTATTATTATTATTATTATATTATATTATTATTATTATTATTATTATTATTATTATTATTATTATTATTATTATTATTATTATTATTATATTATTATTATTATTATTATTATTATTATTATTATTATTATTATTATTATTATTATTATTATTATTATTATTATTATTATTATTATTATTATTATTATTATTATTATTATTATTATTATTATTATTATTATTATTATTATTATTATTATTATTATTATTATTATTATTATTATTATTATTATTATTATTATTATTATTATTATTATTATTATTATTATTATTATTATTATTATTATTATTATTATTATTATTATTATTATTATTATTATTATTATTATTATTATTATTATTATTATTATTATTATTATTATTATTTATTATTATTATTATTATTATTATTATTATTATTATTATTATTATTATTATTATTATTATTATTATTATTATTATTATTATTATTATTATTATTATTATTATTATTATTATTATTATTATTATTATTATTATTATTATTATTATTATTATTATTATTATTAATATTATTATTATTATTATTATTATTATTATTATTATATTATTATTATTATTATTATTATTATTATTATTATTATTATTATTATTATTATTATTATTATTATTATTATTATTATTATTATTATTATTATTATTATTATTATTATTATTATTATTATTATTATTATTATTATTATTATTATTATTATTATTATTATTATTATTATTATTATTATTATTATTATTATTATTATTATTATTATATTATTATTATTATTATTATTATTATTATTATTATTATTATTATTATTATTATTATTATTATTATTATTATTATTATTATTATTATTATTATTATTATTATTATTATTATTATTATTATTATTATTATTATTATTATTATTATTATTATTATTATTATTATTATTATTATTATTATTATTATTATTATTATTATTATTATTATTATTATTATTATTATTATTATTATTATTATTATTATTATTATTATTATTATTATTATTATTATTATTATTATTATTATTATTATTATTATTATTATTATTATTATTATTATTATTATTATTATTATTATTATTATTATTATTATTATTATTATTATTATTATTATTATTATTATTATTATTATTATTATTATTATTATTATTATTATTATTATTATTATTATTATTATTATTATTATTATTATTATTATTATTATTATTATTATTATTATTATTATTATTATTATTATTATTATTATTATTATTATTATTATTATTATTATTATTATTATTATTATTATTATTATTATTATTATTATTATTATTATTATTATTATTATTATTATTATTATTATTATTATTATTATTATTATTATTATTATTATTATTATTATTATTATTATTATTATTATTATTATTATTATTATATTATTATTATTATTATTATTATTATTATTATTATTATTATTATTATTATTATTATTATTATTATTATTATTATTATTATTATTATTATTATTATTATTATTATTATTATTATTATTATTATTATTATTATTATTATTATTATTATTATTATTATTATATTATTATTATTATTATTATTATTATTATTATTATTATTATTATTATTATTATTATTATTATTATTATTATTATTATTATTATTATTATTATTATTATTATTATTATTATTATTATTATTGTTATTATTATTATTATTATTATTATTATTATTATTATTATTATTATTATTATAATTATTATTATTATTATTATTATTATTATTATTATTATTATTATTATTATTATTATTATTATTATTATTATTATATTATTATTATTATTATTATTATTATTATTATTATTATTATTATTATTATTATTATTATTATTATTATTATTATTATTATTATTATTATTATTATTATTATTATTATTATTATTATTATTATTATTTTATTATTATTATTATTATTATTATTATTATTATTATTATTATTATTATTATTATTATTATTATTATTATTATTATATTATTATTATTATTATTATTAATCAAAATGTAAGCCTTAAATCCGCCGCCGAAGTGGAATATGCGATAATTGACTTCACAAACTTACTGCAAGTGGCTGCAAAGGTTTCAACACCCTTACGTCCTAACAGAACCCAGCAGCAAAGCTTTAGTTCTTTCAAAGAGAAGGATATCACTGAGCTAGTTTCCAAGAAAAGGCAACTTAGGAGAGACTGGCAAAGGTTGCGATCTCCAACTCTGAAAAACGAACTAAAAAAATGCACGAAAGAGCTCCAAATACTTCTAGAAGAGAAAAGGGAAAGAAAATTTCAAAATAGAATAAGTCCCTCACGGCCACATCCTGTACAGATTATTCCTTGTGCACGCAAATCCTACAACTGCTACTATCCAATTGCAGAGACACATAAAAACTTTAGAAGAATGGCTTACTACGTTAAGAATTAAGGTCAACGAATCTAAATGTGTACAAGTAACTTTTAGCCTAAAAAAGACACATGCCCACCAGTCTTAATAAATGGAAATATAATAACTCAATAAGACTTCGTTACGTACCTTGGAGTCACATTGGATAGAAGAATGACTTGGAAAAATCACATTGACAAAAAGATTATGCAAACCAAGTTGAAAATAAGCCATCTGCAATGGTTAGTTGGTCCAAGTTCCAGACTGGGATTAGATAATAAGATATTAATATTTAATATGGTTTTAAAACCAATTTGGATGTATGGAATACAACTATGGGGCTCAGCATCGAAATCTAGCGTAGAAAGTATTCAAAGGCTACAGTGCAAGATATTAAGAACAATATGCAAAGCTCCTTGGTATGTAAAAAATTCAATTATACATTGTACACTCAAAATAATATTTCGTAAATATTACGAAATCTTTCGTACATATTACAAAATACTTTCGTAAAATTAAGCAATGAATGGTTTCGTAAATAGTACGAAAGCTATTTCGTACTATTTACGAAATACTTTCGTAGTATTTACGAAGGCTTTCGTACTATTTACGAAATACTTTCGTAGTATTTACGAAAGGCTTCGTACTATTTACGAAATACTTTCGTAGTATTTACGAACGCTTTCGTACTATTTACGAAATACTTTCGTACTTTTTTTAACGAAAATTTTCGTAAATATTACGAAACCGCTTTCGTACATTTACGAAGGCTGTTAGAGCTGTCAAATTGTTGTACAATTGACCAAATTATTTTTTAGCTTAAAGTTAAAAAACCCTAATTATTACATACATATATATATGTACATACAAGGCCGTATCTAGGGGGGATGGCAGGGATCAATCCCCTCCCCCCCCGAAATTAATGCGATTAAATTTTTTTTTATAATATAAATATGCTTAATTGTATTTTTTAGAAGCATAGAAATCATGTAAAAAGTTAGTCTCAATTATTATTTGTATCTATGTATGTACTAGCAAGTACCCGGCTTACTTCGTTGCGCCGCAAAAATCAAATATACTGATGTTTAGCTTTGAGTAGAGTGTAAAAATGGGTTACACATTCATATTTTGTGCTTGATTTCTGCAAGGAATGTAATATACCACCCTCCTTTAGATGAAATGCAAACACTTTAAAATTAAACAACGTTATAAACAATACATTTATTAACAACAAAAAACTCAAAGTTATAATAATTCAAACAACGTTTGGTACCTACACAGAGCGAAAACCACCTAATTAAATAGAACAAAAGTAAGAAGATATTGTTGAGAACATGATAGAGTTCTCCGACTGAGAACGCGGCGAATCAATGTGGTGAGTGGTGAGCCAATGTTGCCTTCAAAAATCTTGGGCCTAATTTGAGGCCTCACCACCCTCACTCATCTTCAACTTCACTAGCGCCAGTCAGTTCGTTTTTGATCGCCATCGATGCTACAATAAATTATACTCTTTTTTATCCATACTAATTATACATATGTGAAAATTAAACAGTGAAATAAAGAATAAATATTTAAAGACATGAATTAAAATATATTTGACCCGCGTGAAAGTCCTTTTTTTTTCTCCAAGGGACAAACTATATTCATGGTCCTTTCGTCGCCTTCACGGAGAACCAAGCGAAATTGTTAATAGTTTTACATAATTAAAAAATGTGCCTGGAGCAACAGTGAATTTGGAAAAAGTTATGTACATACATATAATTAGTGAACACAAAATATGATACATATTGCTTAAAAAGAAAAAAAAAAAAACAAAAATTAAAATAAAAATACATATCCACATACATATAATTAGTGAACACAAAATATGATACATATTACTTAAAAAAAAAAAAAAAAAAAAAAAAAAAAATTAAAATAAAAATACATATCCACATACATATATATGTGCATACGGATGTAGGCATATACCTACATATGTACATACATGAGAAAAAATAATACATAACGGTCCGTGTACTGAGAGATTTCCTATTACAAAAAAAAAAAAAAAAAATATATATATATATATACATACTATACATATAATTATCTATGTTGAAAAAAATAAATTATACACGTATACATACATAATTTGAAATACGGTGGCGCAGAGTCGAAAAAAAAAAAAAAAAAAAAAAACAAAAAACAAAAATATATCAAAAATAAGAGAAAGAAAAAATTAAAATTATAAGTGCTCAAAACAGAATATATATACAAACAAAAAAAATTATACACGTAAACATACATATGGTGAAGCCAATCGGTGTGACATTTAGTTACAGAAATACAGTGGCGTAATAACAAAAAAAAAAAAAAAAAAAAAAAAAAAAAGTGCACTAAGCAAAACTATATAAGAAACATAACGCCGAATAATAATATAATTAATAATTAACATATGTACATATGTACACTACACAAAAAAAAAAAAAAAATTAGTTACCAAAAAAATAAAAAACTTTGAGGAAAAAACTGAAAAACATAAACAACAACAACAGCACCGTTAGCAGCCAATTCGAAATTATGTCTGAGTAAGTCAGTGCCCATATAAGAACACACATGCACATATATTACCCCCTATCAAAAGATACGGCCCAAAAATAAAAAATAAAGTCTCGAACGGGATAATTCCGTCCTTACGTATGTAAGTACAGCACCTGAGGAAAACTTATCATCAAAAGACACGAATTACATACACACGCCAAGTTGCCAAGTACATGTTCCCGCCAAAAAAGGAAGACAATCTGAACATTGCCCCTTGCAAACATATATATACATACATATATACTCAACTTTTCTAACGCAACATCCAGTTCGTTGCACTTATAAACTTCATTCCGACCCACCCCGAAGTTACACATATCTCAGTCAATATACATATATATGTACTTACATACGTACACACAAAATTGGCAAATAGAGTTGGTAGCAACAATTGTTTTTCGGATTCCCTCACTCTCTTATATATTTTTTTTCCACTCACGCACTCCCATACATACATAAATATTTGCAGCCTCTCGCACAAACCAACACACAAATATCAATACCTGTACTCAAACAAGCTGAGACAAGTGGTGACAACCCAGCAGTAAGTACAGTGGTTAGCAGGCACAGTGGTATAGCAGACAAAAAATTGCTCTCAAAAAAAATAATAATAATAAAATTAAAAAAAATTTTTTTTGTTTACCAATTTAATTACGCGCATATATTAATACACCATGCCAAAAACTCAGGAAAATCCCGAGGCCCTCTCCCCTGCTGATCAATGCTTACAGCAATTTATATATGACAGTAACCAATTAGAGGTTTACTGCTCAAAATGGTCTCCATCTCACGCAACTGACCTTTCAGAGTTTTTACTTAAGGTTAAGTTGGAGGATCTTGAGAAAACGTGGACAAGGTTGGTGGATTCCCATAGGGCGGTTAATTTTTCTGATAACTATACTAATCTCAGTGGGTCAGTAGAACAAAAGTACTCAAAATGCATGGAGAGTTATCAGGCATGCAAATCAGAAATGTTGGAAGCATTACAGCTTTTTAACACGCCCAGTACATCCCAGCAAGCCACAACCACCAGCACACCTAATAACCCCAGTGATAATGGTTCTTATCTCAAAGTCCCACCATGCGACACAGAAACGTTTTACGGTGGTTACGAAGACTGGCCAGCATTTAGAGATATGTTCACGGCAGTCTATAAAAACCACCCAAAATTAACCCCAGCACAAAAGCTTTACCATTTGCGCCTCAAAACAAAAGGCCAAGCCGGACTCATGGTGAAACAATACCCATTAAGCGACGACAATTTCAATCTTGCCTGGGAAGCCTTAAAATCACGATATGAAAATCGTAGAATTTTAGTTGATAATCAACTCAAAACTTTATTTAATCTCCCCACTATATTTAGTGAAAATGGAGAACAATTACAAAAAATGCAGACAACAATAAATAACTGCATATCGACCCTCAAAACACAAGGAATCCCAACCGGTGACTGGGATCCAATCCTCGTCTACTTGTGTTCATCCAAGCTGCCAAGTGAAACCCTTTCACTTTGGGAACAATCCCTCAGTTCGCGAAAAGAACTACCACTTTGGGCAGATATGAACAAATTCCTCACAAGTAGATATGAGGTAATTGAAAGGCTTAGTACATACAGGCCAGGCAAACCCAAATCCCAATACTCGAGTTTTACACCAAAACCGGTGAATCAAAACTCAACCCAACAAAATAAAAATAGAACCCAGACATACCACACGGAATCAAATAGATCTCCTTCGTGCAAGCTATGTCAACAGAATCATGCTATGAAATCATGCGTAAGATTCAGAAACTTATCGGTGTTAGATCGCCTTAAGTTTGTAAAAGAGAACAATTACTGCGAAAATTGTCTCTCCACTTCTCACCTTAAGAAAGAATGCAAAAGCAGTTTCACTTGCGTGTACTGCCAAAACAAGCATCATTCCTTACTCCATACCGAAAGGAGAAGTTCAACAACACAACCATCCACCAAATCCCAAAAGGGCGAAGTCGGCATTCAAAGGAGAACGGACAACGAACGGCCTACTACATCTCAAGCAGCAGCCAGGACACCAACACCTCCAAATTCCTCACAGCAGGACATACCCCATGTCTCCACTCATTTCTCGAGTAACCATGGAACCACCCTACTACCGACAGCAATAGTCACTATATACAGTGCTGGCGAATATCACAAAATTCGCGCCCTTATAGACCAAGGTTCGCAAAAGACATTTGTATCATCCCGAATACAAAAGCTCCTTAATCTTCCCACAAGAGAATCCCACCATCAAATATCGGGAATGGGAGGAATGGTTGTTAGAAACTCCAGTAAAGTCTGCGAACTAACCCTATGTTCAGCAGACCTACACCAACGAATTGAAGCTCGAGCAATAGTGTTACCAAAGCTCACCCACTTCTTACCCTCATCAAAAATAACCAACGTCGATCTCCAAGATTTGTCTGACCTATCGCTAGCTGATCCAAATTGCTTCAACCCAGCGAAAATTGACATTTTGATCGGCAGTGATATTACGCCACAAATTTTGACGGAAGGGATACAACACAATGTCAGTGGCACTTTACTCGCGCAGAACACGATATTTGGATGGATAATCAGCGGCCCAATATCAGAGCAAGCAACCGCGTATCACACTCACGTTAGCGAAATCAGCAACGAAACCCTAAATCATTTGCTGAAGAAGTTTTGGGAGCAAGAAGAACTCCAGCCCACCAAAGTACGGTCCAAGGAGGACGAATACTGCGAAAACTTGTATAAAAAAACAACTATACGCGAGGAAAATGGCCGATATAGGGTTAAACTGCCATTTAAAGCCGAATTCCCCAAAGATATCGCGCTCGGACACTCACGACCAGCCGCACAACAGCAATATATAAGCATCGAGCGAACTCTTGAGCGGAAACCTGAATTGCGAGACAAGTATTCCGAGGTGCTTAGTGAATACTTGACTATGGACCACATGGAATCCGCTCCACCCCAAGAAGTCATAGATAATGGCAAATATTTTTCATTTTATTTACCCCATCATGCTGTCATAAAACCCGACAGCAAAACCACAAAGGTACGGGTCGTATTTAATGCTTCAAAACTATCCCACTCCGGTAACTCATTAAACGATGTTCTTCATACCGGCCCCATCCTTCAAAACGACTTAATGCTGGTCGTACTCAAATGGAGGTTATACAAGTTCGTTTTCAACGGCGACATAGAAAAAATGTATCGCCAGATTCTCATCCATAAAGAAGACCAAGCCTTTCAGCGAATCTTATTTCGCAAAACCCCTCAAAGTCCAATAGAAGACTTTGAATTAAAGACTGTCACATTTGGTGTCAATTGTGCTCCATATTTAGCAATCCGCACCCTTCATCAACTCGCAGAAGACTGCCAACATGAATATCCCCTCGCAAAAAACATACTGTTACGAGAAACGTATGTAGACGATATTTTATCTGGTGGTCACGATATACAGTCCACTCTCAACGCAATGTCACAAGTTATCGGAGCACTCAAATCAGCGGGATTTCCACTGAGGAAAATTACATCAAATAATCACAAAATTCTCGAACCAATCCCCGAGTCAAATCTGTTGGACGCAGACTTCCTAAAATTCCACGACGCAAGCTCCACCAAAACGCTTGGAATTCAATGGAACGCCCTAACAGACACGTTCTCGTACTCATACGACCCACAGTTTGCTGCAAATTCTCGTACAAAAAGACAGATCCTATCAGCAGTAGCGAAACTGTTTGACCCCGCAGGATGGCTATCGCCAATAATGATCCTTGCAAAAATGCTTCTACAGCAACTATGGATGGAAGGAACGGATTGGGATGAAAATGTCAAACCCGGAGCCCTCCAAAAATGGAACGGTTTTCAAGAAAATTTACTCGAAATCCAAAAGATAAAAATACCACGATGGGTACAGTATTCCCCAGACAGCGCTATCCAAATCCATGGATTTTCAGATGCTTCAGAAAAGGCGTTTTGCGCTTGCGTTTACTTAAGAGTACAGACCAACGATAATTCATTCACATCTCATTTGCTTGCAGCTAAAAGTAAAGTTGCACCCCTACAAACAGTAAGCCTCCCTCGGCTGGAGCTTTGCGGAGCTGTGCTTTTATCTAAACTGGTAAAGCAAATTCGAGATGAACTCAAATTGTCCTATCATGAGCTCACACTTTGGTGCGACTCGGCCATTGTACTAGCCTGGTTAGAAAAACCACCCAATAACTGGAAAACGTATGTGGCCAATCGTATATCACTAATATTGGAAAATGTCAGCAATGCTAATTGGCGACATGTCTCCAGCAACGATAACCCAGCAGATATGGGTACCCGCGGATGCAAACCACAGGATCTCATAGATTGTACATTATGGTGGCAGGGCCCCAGCTGGCTTATCCGGCCGACAACTTCATGGCCAAAAACTGTGTCACAGCATCCTTCTCCTCCGGAGCAACGACAGATAGCGGTTCTTCACGCCACAGAAGTCCCGGATATCCTCGATCGATTCTCGTCATATTCCCGCGCACTTCGGGTAATCGCCTATATGTTCCGCTTCATCCGAAAGTCGAGGAAGGAGTCAATCTCCGATACCATTCACTTAACCCAGAAGGAAATTACTCAGGCAAAAACACGCCTAATTATCAATACGCAGCAACGTTATTATGGAGAAATCGTAGCCCAATTACATGCAGGAAAACCCATTGACAAAAAAAGCCCCCTCCTCACATTAAACCCAATGTTGGATAAAGTAGGGGTTATGAGAGTTAATGGTCGACTTTCTCACGCCGCTCTAAGTTATAATGAGCGACACCCAGTTATCATCCCTGCTGATTCAAAATTTTGCTCCCTACTGTTAGACTTTCTCCACTCAACCCTACTCCATGCTGAAAAACAGTTAATGATTCGAATGGTACAACAGGAATATTACATCCCTCGACTTAAGCAAAAGGTGAAAAAGTGTATCTTCCACTGCAAGATCTGCACCATATATAAACAACAGATGCGCTCCCAGATCATGGCGGCATTACCATCTGACAGAGTAACCTATTCTCTCCCTTTCCATACCACTGGAATTGATTTCGCCGGCCCATTCCTCGTAAAAACCGGTCCGCTTCGACGCTCTTCCTATGTGAAAGCCTATGTATGCGTGTTTGTATGTTTCTCCACAAAAGCCATCCATTTGGAGCTCTGTTCCGACCTCAGTACCAACGCCTTTCTTGCTGCATTTGCTAGATTCAGCGGCCGACGCGGGATTCCTCACAAAATACTTTCAGATAATGGAAAAACCTTTGTTGGCGCACAACGTGTGTTGCAGCGAGAATTCACCACCTTTCTCAAGGAGGCAGCCACTGAAATAGCCCAAACATACGCAACCCAGGGATTCACTTGGGAATTCATACCCCCCTACGCTCCTCATATGGGAGGTTTATGGGAAGCTGCCGTCAAAAGCTTCAAGATTCATTTCACCAAAGTGGCTGGTAATCATAAATTTTCCTTCGAGGAATTGACTACCCTACTTGTACGCATAGAAGCGGTTCTTAACTCAAGACCGCTCTCTCCGATGACCGAAGATCCTCATGATCCACTGGTGTTAACCCCAGGACATTTCATACGCGGTGCACCCCTTTTGGCGTTCCCTGAGCCTAATTCTGACCACCTTTCCCTGGTCAATAAATGGCAAAAACTTAAAGTTCTCCACCACCAATTCAGCGTGCGATGGAAAAACGAATATCTTAAAGAATTACATAAGCGGTATAAATGGAAATACCCTCAACGCAATATCCAGGAAGGAGACTTGGTAGTAATCAAGGACGATTTATTACCCCCCAATGAATGGCGTCATGGGCGTGTAATTAAACTGCACCCTGGACCAGATAACAATGTCCGCGTTGTGGAACTCAAGACCCAGACGGGAATTGTCACCCGCAATATAACAAAACTTTGTGTGCTACCACCCATCTAGATATTTGTCAATTTCCTCCTCCATGTATCGCGTGTCCTCCCTTTGGACATTCTTAGGGCATCAACTCCCACCACACAAAGCGTTAATAACGAAAACTTCGTAATTATATATATTTTCAGATCTCGCCGGCAACAGGAGCTTCCAAAATGCCGATTGTGTGGGCTCCGTCATATATTGCGACAGTGTCGAGCCTTTTTAGCTATGAAGCCCGAGGAGCGGTACGAGTGTGCGAAGACGCATCGACATTGCATAAACTGTCTGGCCACCTCCCACACAACTGGGGCATGTGATTCGGCATCCAGTTGTCGCCGATGTGGCCTAGGACACCACACCCTACTCCATCGCGAACGACAGAAACGCCGAGCTCAACCACCAACCCGTTCGCTCCAAACTCGATCGTCGAAAAACCGGCGCCAAAAATTACGCCGGCTAGTAGCGGATGCCAAGGAGGCGCTAAACAAATTAGAAAGGGAGTTGCAACCTACATCCTCCCAACAGCCGCGGGAGCATGTTGAGAACATGATAGAGTTCTCCGACTGAGAACGCGGCGAATCAATGTGGTGAGTGGTGAGCCAATGTTGCCTTCAAAAATCTTGGGCCTAATTTGAGGCCTCACCACCCTCACTCATCTTCAACTTCACTAGCGCCAGTCAGTTCGTTTTTGATCGCCATCGATGCTACAATAAATTATACTCTTTTTTATCCATACTAATTATACATATGTGAAAATTAAACAGTGAAATAAAGAATAAATATTTAAAGACATGAATTAAAATATATTTGACCCGCGTGAAAGTCCTTTTTTTTTCTCCAAGGGACAAACTATATTCAGATATATCTATAGTTTTTCTTTAAGAAGAATCCCTACTTAGTTTTAATGGGATAGTCTTTTTAATAAAATCAAGAAGAAATCTTCGAATATATATGTGGATATCTCCTTGAATTAATAAAGAGGGCGTTCTTCTTATTTTTATTAGGTTATCTAATTAAATTTATTATAAAGTTAGTCTTATATACATACATATGTGTATCTTCGAAAAATTGAGTAAGAAGTTTTCTATTTATTGTAAGAAGGTATACTTTTAAATAAAATTAAAAAGAGTTTTTAGTGCTTAGCACGAAATTTTTATTTTAATTCAATTTTTAATTGTTGGGGTAAGTGGAAAAAAATTCAACAACTATTTACAGCGAAGGTTGAGTGTATAGCTATTTCACGAAAAACCATTTTCGATCATCAGCACTCTTTTCGGAAGTGGATGCACAGGGGATTGAACCCGAGTCCATTCCATCTTCAGCCGCAATGACCCAACGCATAAACACACTCGGCCATTGAGACTCTGTGCAAGCTGTTGGATTTTCCCCCCTTTTGCCTTTTTTTCATTTTCAACATTAACGTTAGTGTGTATTAGAGATGAGCGAAACTGCGATTTTTCGATATCTGTGATTTCGGTGATTGCTATTTTTAAATCACTGTGATTTTAAACTGCTATTGCAATTGCATGGACTGGTATAAAATCATCAGTTACCGGTAGAGATTAATTTTGCGTTTTCTGAGCGATATAACCTGTCTTTATTTTATGTTAACAAAATGATAGCAATAACAACGTATTCCGCAGTAATATCGTTGTTTGTAAATATTTTTCAAAGACAAATTGTAAATTCAATAATTTTTTTTTCCTTATATTTCTATATATGTACGTATGTGGTCTGCTCAAAAGTGTAAACAAAAAGAAATTTATAATGCTTTTGCGATTGCGATTCACATAGGTGAACTGCTTACTTGCTACATCGATAGCAGTTGCCTATAAGTAGTGAACTGCTATTTTGAAAAAGTGATCGCAATTGCGATTTGTGATTTTTTATTCACAGTGAAAAAATCACCGTTTGCGATATATCGCTCATCACTAGTGTGTATATGCTTTTGCATATATTCTCCACAAACGTGCTGAATTTTTGTTGTAGGCAGTTCGCAATGAACATTGTTGTTGGTATTTATTTTATGTATGTATATACCAAACAACGTTAACAATTTTACTTGAAAGAGTTTTTAGTGCTTAGCACGAAATTTTTATTTTAATTCAATTTTTAATTGTTGGGGTAAGTGGAAAAAAATTCAACAACTATTTACAGCGAAGGTTGAGTGTATAGCTATTTCACGAAAAACCATTTTCGATCATCAGCACTCTTTTCGGAAGTGGATGCACCGGGGATTGAACCCGAGTCCATTCCATCTTCAGCCGCAATGACCCAACGCATAAACACACTCGGCCATTGAGACTCTGTGCAAGCTGTTGGATTTTCCCCACTTTTGCCTTTTTTTCATTTTCAACATTAACGTTAGTGTGTATATGCTTTTGCATATATTCTCCACAAACGTGCAGTTCGCAATGAACATTGTTGTTGGTATTTATTTTATGTATGTATATACCAAACAACGTTAACAATTTTACTTGAAAGAGTTTTTAGTGCTTAGCACGAAATTTTTACTTTAATCCACTTACCCCAACAATTAAAAATTGAAAATCTCTCTGACTTCTGTCCTCTTTTTGGGCCACGAAGCTGTTCAAAGAGACAATCTTCTTATTTTTATGAGGATTATTTGGCTCTGTGTAAATTAGTAGGCAAATTAGTTCATAAAATAAGGTACATCTTGTTCATTAATTAAAAACTTCCGTGAACACAACATTCTTTGTTTTGTTGCCATTTCCAGGTACACTGAGAGAAAAAAAATATATGGAGGGGTCAAAGAAATTGTTTACCTATTTTGAACACTACTTTCTTTGTTTTGAGTAAATTTTCCTTAAAACATGTTAAAAGGTTTATAAAATATTCTTGCTACATGCGTTACCATGGTTTCATATACTTGTTTTGAAAAAATTCATACATTAAAATAATGAAAAATTCTTTAAGCGCCATTCTATTCCCAACTTTCCTTGTTTTGAAGACTTGATTTCTTTAATTTTGAGAAATTAAATTCCCATACAAATCCCCATGGCAACGAATTTGTTTGAATGTTTTTTTATGTTTTTTCCAAATTTTTGAGAAAATTTACACATAACAAAGAAAATTTTGTATTGGGACGCATGTTCAAAATAAGGAAAATTATGTCTTTGATCGAGAGAAATTTTTTTTGTATAAGAAAACTCTGGTTTTGTGGTGAACCAGTTCGCGACAGAGCGACATACATTTGACCGTGAGAAAACACCTCGTTGCGAAGGTCTACCCCAATATAGCTAAATGTTTGCCCTTGGGACTTACAAAAACACGCAAATTTCACTCATACGACCCATGAAAAGGGAAGAATGTTCCATATAGTTTAAATCCGGTCTGTAGTTAAATGCTGATTTCGTATGAATCGCCACATGTCTCCTCTGCATTCCACGCAACCGTGAGTTCTCTAAACGATTTGCATGTTCAGCGACTGTCCCGTTTCTTCTGAACCTAATTTGGCGCCCGTTTCCAGAAGATATAGATAACTGCGGTTTTGCTTTTGGCATGTCTAAGAAATTGTTTAACAAAATCATAAACTTATAATTAACTTAATTGGGTAAGAGCTTAATTTAAAATTTTACCATTGAAATTAATGGTGATTTCGTTTCATCAAAAAAATGCGCATTTTTGTTACACTCTTCAATTTTCCGTTTTCGTTTGCAAAATGAAGGTAAAACGTCAAACAGAATATGTCTTCTTTTTTAGTGGTTTTATTAGGCTAGTGGATATAGTGGTAATTTAGTGTAAAAAAACTACATAAGTTTTTCACTTGCTATCCTGTTTTCGTTTCCTAAAAATGTACACTTCAGTGGTGTAAAAAACTCACACTTTTTACCCTCTGAAGCTTTGACAGGGTAGCTGGTTGCACTGAAAATCAGCTGACGAAAATTTTATTTGACAGATAAATTTGGTGAAATTAATTGGATTTTGCAATAACAATTAAATATGGGTGATAAGCGAAACCTAATTATTCATGCACATAGCATAGCAAACGGGGCAAATATGTACATATGTAATTTGAATTTGAAATGTTTTTTTTTTTTAGTTAATCCCCCCCCAAAATGAAATCCTGGCTACGGCCTTGTGTACATATGATGTATATTTCAACGAAATTTGGAAACTTTTTCGAAATATGTATATCAATAAAATAATGCTAAGAGAAAGATGTTTTATATATGCGTAAGAAATAAGTTTAGATAATTTCGTTTTAGTTTTAAATATCTACTAAAATTAATTCAATTAATTTAAAATTTTTTTATTTAATTTTTATTTGGCGAAAAGCGAACAAGTTCAAAGCTACGTATTACCAGCAATGGTAGAAATGATAGCTATTTCGGAAAAAACCAATTCTTCATCATCAGATTTCTTTTCGGGATCAAGCCGGGAATCGAACTTAGACCCACCGTGAGAAGGTGTAAATGTTAGCGACGCGCTAACCAACTCACCCATACACGGCCTGGTACGCAGTTGAACTTTTTGTCGCTTTTCTTTTGACACCTTTACTCGCCCAACATTATTGTTGTATTTTTATGTACACATGATTTTCATGAGATAACACAAATTTGTTGAGTAATTTCAGGCGGTCTATGCTTCGGTTAGCCGTGCATTTGCAACACCCTGCCTTTTTATTTGATTTTAATTGCTGAATTATTGTGTGGACACAGAAGATTTTTAATTAATTTTTATTTGGCGAAAAGCGAACAAGTTCAAAGCTACGTATTACAGCGATGGTAGAAATGATAGCTATTTCGAAGAAAACCAATTCATCATCATCAGATTTATTTTCGGGATCAAGCCGGGAATCGAACTTCGACCCACCGTCAGAAGGTGTAAGTGTTAGCGACGCGCTAACCAATCCTTTAATCCTTTGATAATGTTACAAAAACTGTCGTTCAATATACGAAATTATTCGTAAAGACAATTTAAAGAAAATTTACGAAAGTGTTTCGTAGTATTTACGAAATATTTCGTAATATATACGAAAAAAATATTAGCAGATTTCGTATATATTACGAAAGCATATTTCTCAACTAAATCTAATTTTACGAATCTTTCGTTAATATTTCGAAAGGGCTTTCGTACATTTTACGAAACTCTGGACTACGAAAGTCTTTCGTAGTTTTTATACTCAGCTGTACTAGTACACAGAGTATTATAGTTTTAATCACATAACGGTGGATTGTAACAGAATGAAATAATCGAGATAGATATAGACTTATATATATCAAAATGATCAGGGTGAAAAGAGAAATCGATTGAGCCATGTCCGTCCGTCCGTCCGTCCGTCCGTCCGTCCGTCCGTCCGTCTGTCCGTCCGTCCGTCTGTAAACACTCTAACTCGCGCAAAAATTGAGATATTTTGATGAAATTTGGAATGCAAGTTGGTATCGAGACTGGGACGGTTGGTATTGAAAATGGGCGAAATCGGACCATGACCACGCCCACTTTTCCTATATAGAAAAAATCGGAAATTTGGTATCTCAGTCCCTAATATAGCTGGAGCGATAAAATTTTACCCACATGTTGAGCTCAGGCCCCTATGAAGAAATTTTACGAAATTTTGGAAAATGGGCGGTGCCACGCCCACTTATTAAGGGTCAAACATTGAAAGTTTTATGAGTCATAACTCAGAAACCGTTGAAGATATATCGATGAAATTTGGTACGCGTGATTTACTTACTTAGGCAAATGTTTTGACGGAAAATTGTCAAAATCGGTTGACGGCCACGCCCACTTTTATATATGTGTATTATAAAGTGACCTAATAAAAACATTTTAAGCGATATCTCTGTCAAATATAAAGATCTATCACTGAAATTTTGTGGCATGAGTCCAACTATGAACATAAAACGAAAACCACAAAAATTTTGGAAAATGGGCGGAGCCACGCCCACTTATTAAGGGGCAAACACTGAAAGTTTTATGAGTCATAACTCAGAAACCGTTGAAGATATATCGATGGAATTTGGTACGCATGATATATTTACTTAGGCAAATGTGTGGACGAAAAATTACCAAAATCGGTTGACGACCACGCCCACTTTTATATATGTGTATTATAAAGTGGCCTAATAAAAACATTGTAAGCGATATCTTTGTCAAATATAAAGATAATTCATTGAAATTTTGTGGCAAGAGTTCCACAATAGACCGGAAAAAAAATAGAAAAATTTCGGAAAATGGGCGTGGCACCGCCTCTTTTCAGACAAAGGAATCAACGAGATTTCGGAGCCCATAACTCGACGAATAATTGAGATATTATGACGAAACTTGGTTTATACACTTTTATAACTTGTGTTAATAGACACGCAATTTATTGAAATCGGTTTATGACCACGCCTACTTTTTAACAGATATTTCTAGAATACCCTTTGGGAATTTGTAACGTGACATCTTTGTAACTAGAAGTCATAAAGGAATTAATTTTTGCACAAAGAATAATATTGATATGCTTAGTTGGATGACTGATAAAAATTTAGAAAATGGGCGTGGCTACGCCCACTTTATGCAGCACTCGCTTTATATAAAGTACACCGTGTTTCCATCAAACGCAAACAAACAATGAAAGCATACAGCTGAGTATCTAATGTTCGATTCCACTCGAACTTAGGCTTCCTTACTTGTTTTACGAAATTTTATTTTTAGTGTAACTTAGAGATAAATACGGTGACCGAAGAGATAGAGAAAACGCAAACAAATTATGCGAAAAGATTAGCCAACCATCCTAATTCATTAGCAAAAAGTCTCCTAAAGCAAAACTATCCTAGGCGGTTAAAGAGAAAGGATGTAAACCTCAATTGTACATTAGGTCATATTCTGTTAGACCAATATCTCGAAAGTAACATAAAGTAAAGATAATGATGAACGTCGCCGAAGTGACCGACCAATGGCCATCGCGATGAACGGCAACTAGTCCCTGGCGTTCATATGTTGGCAGAGTAAAAGACACGACGTTGTATTTCACTGCGTGGTTTATTAAGAACTGACTAAAAGCTTAGTGCTAACAATGGTTGAAAGAGAAATATGATATGTAACTGTAGTTACACTGAGAGAAATATTTTGTATTAGATTTTAACACTCCTCCTTAATACAATATATTTACTTCTCTATCCGAAAAATATAATAGGCAATTGTAAATATTACGTTTCAAATATTAGATTTAAATCAAACATTTGTTTGTTCGTTAGTAAATACCCATTTCTTTAACAAATTTTTCATGTTTAATTTTTTGTAAATTTTTAGTTAATACATCAGCAATCATGTTGTTAGTACATACATATTTCAAATTTATTTTATTGGCTTTGTACATCTCTCGAATATGATGATACCTGACATCTATGTGTTTGCTTCTTGCGTGGTATATTGGATTACGAACGAGATGCTGTGCGCTTTGGTTGTCACAGTTGATTTTCATCGGCCCGGATAGCTCAAAACCTATTTCACGTAGTAGCTTACGCAAATATTCGGCTTCCTTCGCAGCTGTGGATAAGCCCACATACTCGGCTTCGGTGCTACTCAATGCAACGATATTTTGTTTTTGTGATTGCCACGAAAAAACACAATTTGCAGCGACAAACGCATACCCCGTGAACGATTTGCTATCGGAGCTATCGCCAGCCCAGTCAGCATCGACATAACCTTCGATGAGTGTGCCGGATTTTTCATAGTGTAACTTGTAGGATGCCATCTGCTTCAAATATCGTAAAATATGCTTCAATGCTGCTTCATGTTCACCATGAGGATCTACGTTGCATTGCGATAGTTTTGTTACCGAATGTAAAATGTCCGGTCTCGTTGATAATCCCAAATACATGAGGGCACCCACTAAAGATTGGTATTTGGTAGCATTGGCTCTGTTGCAAGAGTCGCTTTTACAATGTACTTGGAAACTCGGCGGTAAAGGTGTTAGAGTTGTTCTGCAACTTTCCATGTTATACTGTTTCAGCAATGATTGCATATATTGATGTTGACATAAAGTTACAGCTCCTGTGGAGCCTTCACGATCGACTTCTATGCCCAGGAAATGCTTTAAGGGACCACCGTCGACAACTTCAAAATGTTCAGAAATGTGTGCCGTTATATCGTCGAGTTCTTGCCTGGAAGAGCTAGCAAACAATATGTCGTCGACGTACACTGCTATGATATTGTACGTTTTTGTTCCATGCTTAGTGTATACGCATGGCTCGGTCTCACCTGGTTTAAATCCCATTGTACGAAGTACTCCATCGAGTCGTTTATTCCACTCACGACCGCTCTGCTTCAACCCGTAAAGTGCTTTGTGTAACTTGAGTACATGATTTGGAAACTCTTCATTGACGAAGCCCTCTGGTTGCTGCATGTACACTGTTTCATTCAATTCGCCATTCAAATAGGCTGAAGATACGTCCATCTGATCCATGTATAATTCATATTCCGTTGCCAAAGCAATAATTAATCTGATTGTGGCGTATCGAACCACCGGAGAAAACGTCTCGCTGAAGTTCACACCTTGAACCTGGCTACACCCTTTTGCCACTAACCGGGATTTAAACCTTTCAATATCGCCTTTTTCGTTCTTTTTAATATTAAAAACCCAACGACAGCCAATCGCCTTATGGCCTTTTAGCAGCTCAACCAATGACCAAGTTTTATTTGCAACCAGTGCTTTGTACTCCTCCTTCATAGATGCTCTCCATTGATCAGCATCTCTGCAATTTAACGCTTCAGACACTGTTTCTGGTTTCACGTCTTTTTGTAACAGAACACTTACTGTATTAAAGCGCTTTCTCGGACGCCCTGGTTTACCTGTACGTTCTAATCTAGGCCTTCCAGGCGCTCTGTTTTCGTTTTTAACGAACACCTCATCATCGGAGTAAACTTTCGCACTTACATTATCGTCTTTTGCCTTGACTGCACGAGTTTTATCTGCAATTAAATCTTCACGTTGTAGTTCTTCATTTTGTTTTTCTTCATATTCTTTATGATTATGTTCTTTTGCATGTTGTAGGTGCTGTTCTTTATGCTGTTGCTCAGCTATAGGGCTTACGAGGACATGCGATGGTTTCATCAAATGCTCGAGAAAAATTACGTCTCTACTAATCACGACCTTCTTAGTACTATTCTCAACTAAACGATAAGCTTTGGACTGCTCTGAGTAGCCAACAAAAATCATCTCTTTTCCCTTTGCCCGAAATTTGTGCTTCTCAGTTTTATCCAGCGCTATAGCAGGACAACCGAAAATCCTGAAGTGCGCCACTGATGGCATTCTTTTAAACCATATTTCGAATGGTGTTTTATCTACTAGAGCTTTCGACACTGACCTGTTACGTATGTATGCTGCTGTCGTGATGGCTTCCGCCCAAAACGCTTCGTCGAATCCCGAATACACCAGCATACTCCTAGCCATTTCCACCAATGTTCGGTTCGCGCGCTCTGCTACGCCGTTTTGTTGTGGCGTGTATGGCACAGTTGTCTGCCTCTTTATGCCACTTTCAGCTAAAAATTTATCAAACGTTTGGTTCACATATTCTCGCCCATTATCGGTCCTTAACATTTTTACCTTGTTTTCAGTTTCAAGCTCTACAGACATTTTAAACGATTTAAACGCATCAAATACGTCCGCTTTGCTTTTCAGCAAACGTATATGTATGTATCGCGACTTGTCATCTATGAACGTAACAAAGTATTGATAGCCCGCAAATGATTTTTTGTTCATAGGGCCACAACAATCACTATGAATAATTTCTAATAGCTTATTCGTTTTATGTTCACGCGATTCAAACGGCTTTACACAAATTTTACTTTCAGCACATGTTTTGCAAGGGTCATTGTTGTTGCATTCACCTAAATTAAGTCCATGCACAATACTTTTGCTTGACATCTCTTTCAGTGCTGCGATGTGTATATGGCCAAACCGATTATGCCATCTCATTATGTCGTTTTCTTTGTTTTTTATTGAATTGCATTTAATCTTATTATTCTCAGAAATGCTTTTGCTCTCATTATACGAATGACATTCAAAAATATAAAGGTCGTTTAATCGCTCTGCTTTGAGTATAACACTTCCACTTTTGTCTCTTATAACCGCACTAGAATCGAAAAACTCCACTTTGCTTTTGCCTGAGGCAATGCGACTTACAGACAAAAAATTATGCTGAAGCGCCGGTATATAAAGTACGTTTTCTGCTGTAATTGTCTTTCCTTCGACCTTTATACGTATATCGCCGCGACCGCGCGCTTCCACTGTATTGTTGTCGGCTAACCAAACCTTTTCGACAATAGGAGAAAAAGAAGTAAAAAACTGCCTCTCACAACACATGTGTGTTGTTGCTCCGCTGTCTAGGCATCACGAACTTCGCTTCAAAGTAAAACTTTTTGCTGTTGCTGCTCCAACTAGAATTGAAAGTCTGAAGTCTTTAGATTTATCAGGATCTTTGCTGTCTCTTTTCTTCTTTTTGCATTCAATTGCATAATGCCCACGCTGCCCGCAATTATAGCATTTAATGTTTCTCTTATCTCTTTTGTTATAATTGCCAAAGCTATTTCCCCCTTGATCATTTGACTTCTTTGACCTTCCGGCATAGTAAGCCATGTTACCGGGACTGGAGTTGACATCACCTTTTTCCAATCGTCGCTCACCTTCTTCAACCAATTTGACCTTCAATGTGTTAAACGCTGGAAAGGATTCCTGCGCTTCAATCGCAACGACGAAATTGTCATATGCCTCTGGTAAACTCGACAACAAAACAATGCACAAAATCTCGTCTGTCAAAGTGGTGTCAACTTGGGCAAGTTTTTCTACGATGTCAACGAATTCATTTATATGGGCAGACATACTGCACCCTTCCTGAAGCCTCAACGCCATTAGTTTTTTGAATAAGGTGACCTTTCGAGCTGGAGCTTTACGTTGATAAATATCTTGAAGGTTATTCCACGCTTCCAATGATGAATTGCTATGTTTTACGTAGTTGAGTTGCGAAGCATTCAGGCACAATATAATTGTTGCTAACCAGGGTTTGAAATTACTTTCAACTTTTTTTTTTCATTTACTTTGAATTTCATTTTCATTTCAAAATTAAAAAATGAACAGCGCAAGAAAAGTAAAAAAAAAAAATAAAAAATTCTACTGTACTGTAACTATACAGCCTTCAATTTCCAAAAATTACTGTCGACTGTTGCTGTACTGTGGAAATTTTTAGTAAAACAACAAAAAAATGCAAACATAATTTTTTTGTTTTACAGGACTTTTGTTGTTTTTTTTTTATTTATGAACACAATCGAAATTATAATGTAAAAAAAACAAATTTCAAAAAGCCGTACTGAAAATTGAAATTTTTGTTTATCTGTGCTTTGCTGTTAACTGAACTGTTTGAAATTACACAGCAAAGCAACAGCACAGATAAACAAAAAAAAAATGATTCGAATGCTCTCTGCTTCGAATGTAGATATTTTCAAAGGAAATTAAAATTCAAAAGTTCTAAAAAAATAATGACAACTTTCGCAGAACAGGAGCAGCTTATTTTTTGAGACTGTTGCTGTTTTGCTGGCAGTTTTTCAAACCCTGTTGCTAACGCCTTCTCGTCTTTCCTTTCAAATGCAGCCTTTGCTGCCGCATCCGCTTCGTTTTTAACCAGACTTCCAGAAACTCCTGCCCAAAGGTCGTTGTGTATTAGTACACTTTTCATCTGGACGGACCAGGATGAATAATTATTTTCGTTCAATTGCGTAAAGACCTGATGCGCTCATATTTTAAAAATTGTTTATGCATATATTAAAAAAAAAAATAAACTGCATAAATTATCAAATTAAACACAGTCGGCGACACACGCGTTTTCTCCGAATTTTACAAATTACGCAACGAACTAAAAAATCACGAACTAGCCAGCCCTGGGCCCATAACCTGTTAGCAGAGTAAAAGACACGACGTTGTATTTCACTGCGTGGTTTATTAAGAACTGACTAAAAGCTTAGAGCTAACAATGGTTGAAAGAGTAATATGATATGTAACTGTAGTTACACTGAGAGAAATATTTTGTATTAGATTTTAACATCATAGTACAGGTTAGTGGAAATACCGTAAAATACAATAAACGTCGTCGAAGCGTCCGACCAACGGCCATCGCGATGAACGCACCTAGTCCCTGTTGTTCATCGCACGGGCTAGCGTAAATACCGAACAATACAATAAACGTCGCCGAAGCGTCCGACCAACAGCCATCGCGATGAACGCACCTAGTCCCGCGCCAGCCCGCGCGAAGACAAACACCTCTACGATCACCATGCTATGGCTGTACATATAAATGTAAATGAAAACTTAAACTGTTTATCCACTTTTAAGAAAAAAAAAATAAAAATAATAATAATAATAATAATAATAATAATAATAATAATAATAAAAATAATAATAATAATAATAATAATAATAATAATAATAATAATAATAATAATAATAATAATAATAATAATAATAATAATAATAATAATAATAATAATAATAATAATAATAATAATAATAATAATAATAATAATAATAATAATAATAATAATAATAATAATAATAATAATAATAATAATAATAATAATAATAATACTAATAATAATAATAATAATAATAATAATAATAATAATAATAATAATAATAATAATAATAATAATAACAATAATAATAAATAAATAATAATAGTGACCTAGACCAAGATAAACAGTGTGTGGCAATGCCCTACCTTAAAATTAGAATGCCTTACCTTGAAAAGGCCAACAAATGAGATGAATTATTATAATTAAATTTTTTGTCATAGTTTGAGATAAAAAATTATTGCGGTTGCAATGTATGATATGGAGAATCCACCCTGCATCACATATACAATTAAATAAGACCATCGAATTTTTGTAGTTTGGTTAAAGGAATGGTTCATTCCGGCACTTTTCTGACAAAAACTAATCTCACTGTGAGCGAACAACACAAAAAGCGCGGAATTGATTACTAAGGCTGTGTGCTAATCTAAAACATTTTGTATTTATATGGCCGTTTTTAATTCTAATAATTATTTTATGTGAATTTAAATGAGCTATTGGCCATTTTTTAATGAAGAAAAATTGAAAAATTTTTTTGGTAGAAGTTATGGATCCATTTCGGAGACCACCACATCCCCTCATCAGACTTCTTCAAGCGGCCTCAACTCGATGGAAAAATGAGGTGTCTAAATTTTCTATGGTTATCGTTTAATCATTTTCGAGAGTTTTTTTTCTCACCTTGACTTGCGTGCATATCTACAGGCGACCCACATACCAAATTTAAAGATCTCCACATCTCCACATCTAAATCTGGAAGCTGAACCATCTTGTTGGCTTATTCTCAATGAGTATTACTTATGTACTGTCACAATAATTATGTGTCAACAAATAGGTATTAAATGTACAGGGAAAATTTTCCAACAGTCTACCACGCGTTGAAAAAAAGTCATTGGGGGTTGTAGAGGAGGTCTTCCTGATTCTAAATCCAAAAGTCCCGTCGACCGGAGATGTTTGTAAGTTGTAAAATTTACCAGACAAACCCCCAAAACTGCGTACGATTACCGAGGAAAGGCACTTATAAAAACATGCACATATGTATATGTGTGTAGAACACTTTTTTTCTTCGAAAGTCATTTTTCTCGGACCGTGGTTCCTTAATGTAAAGCCGTCCCTTTCGGTAGACAGATGGAAATCTGAGCCAATGTACGTCACTGACCTAGAGAAAAGTGATATATATGCTGATTGATTTTGGAAGCCATGCCTCGATGTAAGATTAATTGTGATACATTATTTACTTCCGCCCTACCTTAAACCAACGCTGCGCCATCTTAAATTTAAGTCTAGCTACGGCCCTGCTGCCACCTGAACCGCGAAAATCTGACAAATAAAAAAATGTTTTTGCTTAGTGCACACACTTGTATGTACAAACTCATGTATATATGTATGTACATACATACATATGTACAAATGCGATGTTATAAGTATTCTTTTATACTTATCTTTGCAATATTTAATTATTTGACAAATTCCCTAGACAGTGAGGCACAGCCACTATGCGTTTGAATATATCACCACTTTTGAATGTTTTCTAACTTTAAAAAAAAAAAACAATATTTCGGAGCACTATAAAAATAAACACATCTGTAGACCAACTTCTGTGGTTAGAAGTTATCAAACACAGCTATATGCTCTCAGTAGTAGAAATGCTCTGTAAGATCAGTTATACATCTACTTGCGTATAATTGTTTTTGATTGCAGGCGAACCTGCTTTTATTTTTGTGTAAAAAAATTAGTTAAAAAAAGCGTATCTGACCACTTTTCAAAATAGAAGGGGCACTAGTCAATTAAATCAGCCATGGGCGATTGAGCCCATATGGGTATTTACCCGTACGGGTCGCGTCGGCTCATTGCATGGGGATGGTGAAATAGGTAAATGTACCAGCTGGTGGGGAGAAGGACGAACTCAAACTGAGCATATGGTTGCCACACTTGGTAATTAATTCCAAAATAAGTATTTTTTGCGGTTGGTAATTTGGTAACTATCAAATGATTTTAGTATTTTTCTTTTTCAATATGATAAAATTATTCTGAGGTATACTTAATTTGTTAATGTTAAAAATGTTTTTTTTTTTAATTTCTACTAAAGCTATGACCAAAGAAAAATCAAACGAACTACAAACAAAATTCATTCATAGATGTGATTTACGTTTCAGATAATTTTTTTTTGTAAACCAAAGCAGGTGTACTTCTTTTAAGTTTCTTTTATCATTCGAATTATGAAGGCGATAATTTGTTAGTCTGTTTGTAATTTTTTGGTTATTTTGTTGGGAATTATTATCAACTTGATGATCGAAAATGGTTTTTCGTGAAATAGCTATACACTCAACCTTCGCTGTAAATAGTTGTTGAATTTTTTTTTTTTTTTCCACTTACCCCAACAATTATTATCAACATTTTTTTAGGATAGTGGCAACCAATATCAACCAATATTGAGCACGCTAATGCATATTCGGTATTGAGAACAAGAGAGCATATATATATATACATATGTACATTAAGGTGGGGCCAATTTTTTTTCTTTGTAAATTCAATTTGTTCCAAAGCCAGAACGGCACCTTCCTATCCCAGAAATAAGCCTGTAAAATTTTATTGACCTACTCGCATGTATTTTCCCTTAAATTTAGTATACATTTTATATATGAAAAGTAAGGTGGGTAAAAGGGGGTTGACCCCCGCTGGGGGGTGTTATGGAACGCACTGTAAAATGTATATGAAATTAAAGGGAATCAAAATACCTATCGAATGGTATAAAAATATTCGAAATCGGTTCAGTAGTTTTTAAGTAATTGCAATTTAAAGAATGCATAATATAAACTTTGACCTTTAATAACTTTTGTTGTTGTTGTTTCCAAAAAAAATTCACTTTAATACTCAGCATAGCCATATTTATCAATCCTCATACTTGGTTTTTTGCTTTTATAATTTTCAAAATTTCATATTTGTACCAGATCGTGCTTTCAACTTTGCGGGGCTGGGGGCAGTTCAAAATGTCATCCTATGGCCATAAAATTTTGTGGGGTTCATTAAGGCAACTTTTCATTGGTACGTTCAAAAAAAAAAAAAAACAAAAAAAAGCTCCATATGTTTTCACTCCACCTTAATGTACATGCCAAAGCACAAAGCACACTTGCTTCTAAAACGACACAACACAATTTTCTGAATCGATACTTAGTAGTGAGAATCAGTGTTATTTATTTGTTATGAAATTTTATGGTCATAGATGAAAATTAAGGGCTTTATTTAAAAAATATTGTTGCTTTAGTATAGTAGCTTACTTCCATATATAGCGAAGAAGACATAAATTGGTTTTTTTAAATTATGACACTAATGAAGTAGATGGCATCGGAGTTCGAAAGCAATAGCGAGAAAGAAACTGCAAAATTAGCGATTGTACAGAATTGCCGCTGAGGCCACTAAAGTGACAATTTGAACCTTTTTTAAGAGCCAGAAAATATGCAATATTTGAACCTTTTTAAACATTTGGGCCACTTTTGGTCCTTTTTTACTTTCAAACCTATAATGTAATAAATGTTTTTTAGTTTTTTTTCTTAAATATAAAAAAAACTTTTTTACGTTTGTTTTTACATGGCCGTTTTCTGCTACTGTTGTTGGTATGTAAATTGTAATAAAAGGAAAATTGAGAATTAAGCAAAACAAAGCTGACGGCGGTGGTAGCTCAATGGGATGCTATTGGCTTACCAATCGAAACGACTTAAGTTCGATCCTCGGTTGAGGCCGCCTGAAGGAGTCTGATGAGGGGATGTGGTGGTCTCCGAAATGGATCCATAACCTCTACCAAAAAAATTTTTTAAATTTTTCTTAATTAAAAACTGGCCAATAGCTCATATAAAATTCACATAAAAAAGCCTCTTTGTTACCTTTTCACTTTTCATTAGCAATTCTCCGCTGCGAAGGAAAACCCCGAAAAAGTTATTTGGGAGTAAAAATTTTTAGAATGCAAGAAAATTGTTTTAACAAACCGAAATAGAAGAGTTTTCGCACAACGTGGGGGAATGAAAAACAACTTAAATGAGAACTAGTTGTGAATTTGTTGCAAATATGTTAACGCTGCCAGCAGTGCATCAGCAGAAAGATTATTTTCAAAACTTTCACTATTTAAGACCAAGGGTACAAACCGCTTGCAAATTGCTTTAAGCATTAAATAAACCACAAAAATATATAAAAATGTGTTTCTAGCTAAAAAAAAATTTGGGAAACACTTTTTTACTTTTTTCGGCCACTTTTCGAAATTTTTTAGCGGCAACACTGCACATTTTATTATTGGTGAATTCCTCTCTCTATATAAAACAATGTGGTTTTCATTTTTAGTGTTTCCGTACGCGCTGCAGTGATGCCAAGTGTAGGGAAAAGAGGCTACATGTAGGGAAATTCGTCCTTAAATTTGCAGTGTAGGGAAGAAAGGACAGATTTTCAAAAATTATCTAAATGTAGGGAATTTTTGAAGTCAAAAATTTTCGTTCGTTAATTTTTTCTAACCTAAAATTTTTTAATAACTACTAACAAAATGTTTCTTTGTGCCTGTATGCAATAGTTCAAAATTGTACTTTGTTCTGATCTGGTAATATATTCTTCGACCTGCTTACAGGGCCTCGGAGCAAAAGTTTTTTTTTCGCTCCTGCTCCGCTCCTAAAATTTTTTGGATCCGATCTTAGCACCAAATTTCGCTTCCATTTTTTTGTTGTGGTGGTCAGAGATGCGTTTGTGGGCTTTTCTTACTAAAGGAGTATAGAAAGCCGTTAATACATCAAATTTATTTGGAGTCAACTAAAATATTTTATCAGCTTGCTCAAAATTTTATTTAAAAAAAACTAAATAAGGATTGATTGTAACGTAAGGTCACCTCACGTAACATTGCCAGCTGATGATATACATGTATATATTGTATCTGAACATCTCGAGCTTCTAAATACTCTTCCGAAATCAGCTTCTGAATAAGATTATATTGCCTATCTTCTTATATCACTGCTTTGGAAGAAATACAGCAAAGATTGCCTCTACAGAGTAAAAGTGCAGACATTGGTGACTTATCTTATAAAACAACTGATTCAACCAACCTTACGACAAGCTGTGTTACTAGTCATTGGTGCCTTATCGTAATTCTGTAGCTGTATCGTTAACTTACAGACCAATTGGATTTTGGTTAGCAACCCTAAATCCGTAAACAGCTGACACTTGTGGAAGCAGATATAGGAAGGTAGGCGCATAGGCGAATTCAGAAACTTCTTTTTTTATTTACAAAGGTAGATTATAATATCAAAATCAAAGCGAATTCACATCATGGCCAATAGTAATGGGCGAGTCCCAAGCGAATTCAGATTTTAACAAGGAGAAATATTATTTTGACATTACAATCTACCAATTACAATAACAAAATACATGGGAAATTTCTAAATTCGCCTATGCGCCTACCTTCCAAGATCTGCCTCGACAAGTGTCAGCTGATTACAGATTTACGGCACCACTAACAGCTCATATGGATAGCGATAAAGATACTATAAGTTTAACGATACTGAAATACTTATAAGTCACCAATGTCTGAACCTTAACTCCTATGTCAAAGACATATGCTTTCTTAATCCCAAGATCGTACTGCGGGTACATACTGAATTAGACAGGAGTGTTATTGAGAATTTAATTTGTGAGAAATTTAAATTCAATAGAAATGCTGGTTGAGTGGAGTTCCATTGAATATCATTTCCTTGAACATGAAAAGAAAGTTCTTGAAAATATAGATGTTGAAAAATTTTGGCTTAAAATTTAAAACCTTCTAAATTTTAACGACAAACTAGTAATGCCTCTCGCTAATGCAGACGCAGAACGAATGTTTTAAATTATAACTGATATATGCACAAAAAAAGAAATAAATTCAGTCACGATAGCCTCAGTTCAATATGCATAATTCGGCCTTTTCTACAAGCGAAAAATCAAAATTGCTTTTCTTTTAAATTTAACGAATGCGATTTCAAAAATATGAAACACTATAGAGGTGTATATGATAATTTTCAATGGGAAATGTGTACCATATAAGTTTTATATGAAAATATCTACATAAATACATGTATACATTCTTTATTTAAAAATGTTCATTTATAATAAAAAAAAGTTACAATTATAATTTTTTATGAAAGATGTACAATGTTATTAAGAAAAACTAAATTTCATTTATATAGTTATAAATATACACATATATTTATATTATATAAACATAAAAATTTATGTGTATTCATACGTGGCTTTTTGACCAAAAACTATATTTTGCATCAATTTTGTGTGTGTTTATTTTAATATAGAGGAAATACGGCGTAGGGAAATTTGTAGGGAAAAATTTTGTTAGCGTAGGGAAAAGTAGGGATTTTTTTGGCATACCGTAGGGAATTTTGGTCCAAGAATATTGGCATCACTGACGCGCTGTGCGATGAACATCACTTAAGGTGGAGTGTACATCAACTTCGATATCGCCTTAGCTCCCCTTTCCCCGGAAATTATGCAGTGCCCACGAAAGCCCATGATCGCCCCTCTGCTGCGTTTATGTGCCTTGCGGCGCCCATCCCTGAATTAACGCCCTTATTTTACAAAACGCCGTGACTCGTTGCGTCGCAGTCACTCACGTTCACTCACTTTCACCTTCACCTAAAAGTTGGTATTTTATAAGCTTTTACGTTTTTTCGTTCGCTCCGTTGCGTAGTCACGACGATTGTCAAACGCTTTACGTAGCCTATTTACCACTTTTCTGGTTTTCTTCATTTCCTTAGTAATTTTTGGTGTGTTTTTTTTTAATCGAACTGTTTTATTGATTGGTTAACCCTGGAAAATTGGCAGCTTGCAACCCAATAAACATTTTTTTTTTTCATTTTCAATTTGAGGTTCATTTGAGGCACATTTTTAGTATGGGATTGTGTATGGGAAAAGCCAAATAAAAAAACCACATATAAAAAAAAAATAATAAACAAAAGAAAAAAAAATTCAAAATACCCGAATTGTTCAAATGCCCGTACAAACATACGGGTAATAAACAAACAAAAAAACAACTGTTCGAGCCAGGCGCGGATCCAGGATTTCGGCAAGGGGGGGTTTTGAAAATTTCTTTTTTTGGAAGATGTTTTTTAAGGGCAGACGCTGCACATACATAGGTAGATTTTACGAATTTATGCGGCCAAAATTGAAAATTTTAAAATTGGTACAAATACAAAATCCAAAATCCCTCTACGTTTATAATAGACCGGGTCTTCTCGGCTTTTATAGACAACGGGGGTGTCCCTGCCGCTAGTCGAAACTTATTAGGGGCTAAGAATCATTCATTCAATTTTAATATAACAATATGCAACATTCAACTTTTTGAAAATTTTCATTGGCTTTTCGGAAATTTTAATTGGAACGGTCTCACCCTACACCCTACAGAAAAAAACTTCTAAAATTGACGGAATTTTTCACAGCATTGAGAATTTAACTTTTTACACTAAAATTGGTTAGCTACATAACAGTACACTTAGAAATCTCCTCAAAATTTTCTATAAATTATGGCCTTGCTTTGAAATTTTTAATCCACTTTCAGAAATTTCTACGATTTTTCAGATTTTTTCCATAAGCTCAGAAATCCTGCTTAAAACGATTTTTATTGAAAAATTTTCTATATTTTTAAACTAAAATAAGAAAGTAAAATTTTCGACAGAACTCTTTGAAATAAATTTAAAAACTTTGGCGTATGATTTTTTTTGAGTCACTGTATATATTTTTCAATAAAATCGACTTTTAACGCATTAAACAAGCAATTTGGAATAGATGTAGACAATGAAATATTTTTGGCCGCATAAAACTTGAAAATCTACCTATGCGCGCTGGTGAAAATATGGACTAATACCACCTACTATTATTATTCTATATACTAGTTGCGCCATTTCCCGCACCTTAAAAACACCAAACTCAAAACCCTCAAAATTAACAATAGGTTTGTTTCTTATTAAACTAGAAACTAGCTGTGAAGTGAGCAAAACGGAAAGAATTGCGCTCATAAAGTGCGAAACGAACAGAAAATCAAGAAACGGAATAATAGTAAAAATTAGCGATTAGTAATTTTAATGCCTTTTTTGACTGTTAATGGTTATTTTTTCTAAAAAAAACATTTAATTTTGTTTTGTATACATGTATGTATTTTGTTTATTTATTTATTATTTTGCCCGACGTTTCGGTAAAACTCCTTTACCATCTTCAGGGGTCGACTTTATTTTTGCAAAATCACACGAAATCTAAATCTAAATGTTTGTTTTCTTTCATATCTCCATGTTCGTGTGATTTTGCAAAAATAAAGTCGACCCCTGAAGATGGTAAAGGAGTTTTACCGAAACGTCGGGCAAAATAATAAATAAATAAACAAAATACATACATGTATACAAAACATTCTTTTTAATTAAAATAAGGACAAAAAGCTCAACAAAACTTAGAATCATAAAACGAAGGCTGGCCAAAACAAAAACATCATAACATTTAATTTTCTTTATTTCTATTTCAAAAATTCAGAAAATTTCAAAAGTAATAAAAATCAAAAGTATTCGTTTGTTTATTTTTTCAACAGCTGTTTCTTACTTTGGCAGCAAATAATTTCAGCTAGGGAAAATTTTACTAGCTGAAATTTGGAGCTGTCAATAGCTCTCTTCTGCTATTTTTTTTGACTCAAGAAACGATTTTCCAGCCGAAACTTGGCTAACTATTCATAACTAGCTAATAATAAACGGACCTAATATGTATGTCATCACATAAAGTGCAGGAGATTTCAATTGAAGTTCTAGATAACATGTATAACGTATGTATGAATATTTTTGCATTGGTACGTGCGAATGAGTATCGTATGGTATTGGTGGCAAATTGATCATCAATTTCACTTACCCTTGCATTTAAAGCCAAAATAAACAAGTAAGGAAGCCTAAGTTCGAGTGGAATCGAACATTAGATACTCAGCTGTATGCTTTCATTGTTTGTTTGCGTTTGATGGAAGCCCGGTGTATTTTATATAAACCGAGTGCCGCATAAAGTGGGCGCAGCCACGCCCATTTTCAAAATTTCTATCAGCCATCCAACTAAGCATATGAATATTATTCTTTGTACAAAATTTCATTCCTTTATGACTTCTAGTTACAAAGATGCCACGTTACAAATTCCCAAAGGGTGTTCCAGAAATATCTTTGTTAAAAAGTAGGCGTGGTCATAAACCGATTTCAATAAATTTTTGCGTGTCTATTAACACAAGTTATAAAAGTGTATAAACCAAGTTTCGTCATAATATCTCAATTATTTGTCGAGTTATGGGCTCCGAAATCTCGTTGATTCCTTTGTCTGAAAAGAGGCGGTGCCACGCCCATTTTCCGAAATTTTTCTATTTTTTGTTTCCGATCTATTGTAGAACTCATGCCACAAAATTTCAATGAATTATCTTTATATTTGACAAAGATATCGCTTAAAATGTTTTTATTAGGCCACTTTATAATACCCATATATAAAAGTGGGCGTGGTCGTCAACCGATTTGGCTAAAATTTTCAACATGTATTACCACAAGTAATAAAAGTGTACACACCAAGTTTCATCATTATATATCAATTATTTGTCGAGTTATGGGCTCAGAAATCTCGTATATTCCAGCTTCTAAAAAGAGGCGGTGCCACGCCCATTTTCCAAAATTTTTGTGATTTTTGTTTTATGTCCGTAGTTAGACTCCTGCCATAAAATTTTAATGATATATCTTTATATTTGACAGAAATATCGCTTAAAATGTTTTTATTAGGCCCCTTTATAGTTCCCATATATAAAAGTGGGCGTGGCCGTCAACCGATTTTCACAATTTTCCGTCAAAACATTTGTCTAAATAAGTACATCAGGCATACCAAATTTCATCGCTATATCTTCAACGGTTTCTGAGTTATGACATATAAAACTTTCAATGTTTGACCCTTAATAAGTGGGCGTGGCACCGCCCATTTTCCAAAATTTCATCAAATTTCTTCCTAGGGGCGTGAGTTCAACACGTGGGTAAAATTTCATCGCTCCAGCTATATTAGTGACTGAGATACCAAATTTCCGATTTTTTCTATATAGGAAAAGTGGGCGTGGTTATGGTCCGATTTCGCCCATTTTCAATACCAACCGTCCCAGTCTCGATACCAACTTGCATTTCAAATTTCATCAAAATATCTCAATTTTTGCGCGAGTTAGAGTATTTACAGACGGACAGACGGACAGACGGACGGACAGACGGACGGACGGACATGGCTCAATCGATTTCTCTTTTCACCCTGATCATTTTGATATATATAAGTCTATATCTGTCTCGATTATTTCATTCTGTTACAATCCACCGTTATGTGATTAAAACTATAATACTCTGTGTACTAGTACAGCTGAGTATAATAAGAATATATGTATGTAGTACTTTTTGGTTATATTTATATTTTTAATAGAATTTTTACTTTATTGAAGTTCTTGTGTTTATATACTCAAATTTTTAAAAGATTAATTTAAACAAGAATTGCGAAATGCCTCTGAAAAAGGCAATTTCTCCAACGATTCAGACATTTCTGACCAAATTAATTCTGTACAATCCCGATAAAAATAGGGATAAGAAAGAAAAGAAAATAAATTTGCGATTTGGCAATTTGCGAATAGCATTTGACAAATTTGATTTTATGCACGTGCGTCCAAAGGTACCTACATGAACTTTTTTCCCATGTAGGTACATTTTTTTGGATTTTATATGGTCCAACCATTGCTTTTGGAATGATAGAGTTTTCCTTGTTCAGTTTGGGAAATTTGGGCGCAGAATCAATACAGGCATTAATTTGGGATCTATGATAAACCACAAGGGGGGGGGGTTTGAACCCCCAAAACCCCCGCCCGTGGATCCGCCACTGGTTCGAGCATTTGAACAACAATTGTTCGGGCTACACGAAAATGTTAAAAAAAATCGAGAGCTCTAATATGTACATATCGTCGTACCATACGAAATCTAGCATATTTAAAATTTCTGGCGAAAGCTATCAATAAAAAAATGCTGTACGAAAAGTAACAAGTTCGACTTTTGGCTGACGAAAAATAACAAGTTCGACTTTTGGCCGACGAAAAATAATAAAATCGACTTTTGGCTGACGAAAAGTATCAGTAATTATATACTGTTTTTACATTGAAATTGTTGTTGTTTAAACAAAATTGATAGTTTTCGTCAGCCAAAAGTCGATTTTGTTATTTTTCGTCGGCCAAAAGTCGAACTTGTTATTTTTCGTCAGCCAAAAGTCGAACTTGTTACTTTTCGTCAGTCACAAAAAAACGTATGTTAGTTTTCGTATGGTACGACGATATGTATTACATATTTGTACTCTGATGTGATGTTTTTCATTTACCCGTGCGGGTGAATTTCGCCTGTGCCTTTTGTACAGTCATACATACATATGAGAAACTAACTATGTTTTTAATAAAGTTTGTGTAACTTCACAAAAAGCAACAAACAAATAAAATAAGAGTAAGAAATACGGAATCATTATTACACACAATCATTTTCAACTATCATAATTTCAACCGTTAAGAGACTGCTCACGTAAAACAACGAACGCTGATTGAAATTTGCAAACATAGGTACAAAATTTCTTCGTTCCTTGAAACCTTGACTTGATGAAATTCGTGAAATGGTACAAAATGCGAAACAATTTTTTTTTTCAAATGTGTTGTAAGTTATTCTAAAACTGATAAACAATGTTTCATGAACACTTGAAAATATGTTTATTTTCAAATTATATACATATATGCTGATTCTGAAATTTAGAAACAATATTTTCTCAACGTTTTAGAATTTCTTTTTCAGTGTTTAATGGGAAGTCAACAAAAATAAAAAAAAGTATTTGTTGACATTGTGTGTAAATACATACATACGTGTTTTGTTTAGTTTGTTTTTTTGAATAAAATATAAATAATTGAATTGAAATTGAAATAAATAAATAAATAAATATATGTACGTGTTATCCAATGTTAAAAAATGCATTTGTGTGTTCGCGTGTGTTCAAGAAGCAAGACAAAAGTTAAAACGTTTTTATTGATAACTTATTATTTAAATCAAATAAAAAATTAGTTCAGCATCATATTCGGGTTCGCGAGATTGAAACGTGTCGATTGATACCCCGTTTTTTTTTTAATTGGCTAATTTTAGCCGTTGCAAATTAAAACATATCGAATGCTCACTCGAACAAAAGGAAGTGACTCTTTTGACAGTTAAAGTGAGCGTTTTCGTCACTTTGCGTTTTATAAAATACCAAAAACGTAACATACTCACCAGAAAACGTAACACATTCACTTCGAGTCACCTACAGTCACTTTCAGTCACCTAAAGAGATACAAAATACGAACACGACAAAAAGTGACTCTGGATGACTCGTTGCGTCGCATTGCGTTTTGCAAAATAAGGCCCTAAATAATGCAGTTCCAAGCTATCGCTAAATGCATCGGACCCTAGCGAAGAATTGTATACACATCTTTCACGAATTCTGACCACCACTAGCAAATTAAAATAATTTGTAAAAAGAGCTATGTGCTGTAAAACGGCGCAAATGCTTCATGCGAAGTGATTGGTCAAAAAAAGTAAAAAAAAAATTGCACAGGTCTATTACATACACTGAGGGAAAAAAATAGTAAAATCAAATAAAAACGTATTTGATCTTACTAAAAACGTCAACGAAAGTACTGTATAGAGCAAAATTCTTAAATCAAATATGCGCATATTTGATAATGTATTAAATATGAAAATATTCGTATTGAATTTGAGATTTTTAAAGTTCAATTGAATACGACCATAGTCATTTATGCTATTTTTATTTTTGAAAGCAATTTGAATACGAACATTTTGTTTTCAATTATGTGATATTCAAATTCTCATCAAATATGAAATAATAAAATTCAAAACATTCATATTTGATAGTGATTTGAATATTAAAAATTATATTTAAATGTGAAAGTAATTAAATTTGCTTCGTTGAAATAAAAAAATACTTTTTGTGTACTTTTACAAATTTTTTTAAACATTAGGTAATATATTTATATATATGCACATTAACGAACTTACAAAATATGCTAACAAAAGTTAATATAATGATATGATTTTAAATGTGCTATATAACAACATGTTGTTTGGAATGATTTTTTACATAAAGAGCATATCATATTGAAATATATGTATAAAAATTAAGTATTTTTGCAAAGCAGGTGTCTTTACATCTGATGTCGTTCCGATCTCATAAAAATATGCTCTTCGGGACAGTAATTGTATATCATTTAAAAATTTATCGAAGTTGATGGGCTAAAACTTTATATTGTTTTCAACAACGTGTTCTACGACAACATTTATAATCCGATCGCGATGGCTATTATTTAAATGTCCGTTGCACTCATAGTAATCTATAATGGCTCTACCAGAAGAACAGTCTCGTAGTATCCTGTTTAAAGACTAAAAAAGCATTATATTAATATTGTTCACTGATTTATCAAGTATTAAATAAATAAATCATCAATAGGTGTGTTTTTTATACGCGCATATACATACATATGTATGCCTTTTCGATTAAAAAAAACAATTTCATAATTGCATATAAATCTGTGCGCTTAGAAGTTCATACAAAATTTAAATAAACACAATATAGGTACTTGAATATGCGTAAATACTTATGTATATTCATTACATACCCACCACACACTGGAATTCACCTTGCTGATAATTTTTGTGCAGCTCATCACCATCATATAACTAGGTATAGATACAAATAAAAATTACATATTTAAATAATCAACATTTTGCCCTTGCTGTATGAATTTTTGTTAATCTAACAATAATGTGTGAACTTTCATAAAATGCGCAAGGTGGTTAAAGCAGCCACGCAGAAGTATGTACATACTTACATACATATATATCTACATGTATATGTAATTCTTCGACGCCAAGTGCAGCTGGGCGCAAAACCGTCGCAAAGTATTGGCGTACATACACACGCATATATGTATGTATGTACATGCGCACAATTTAATTTTCCACACGCATTATCTTAGTTAACAAAACACACTAGCACTTTCAATAACAAAGTTATTGAAAAAAAAATACATTACTTACATTTTTCTTTCTCCATGCAAACAGCTTTTCCCGGAATTCAGCTCTTAATCCAACTTTTTTTACAGCGTCAGCGAGGTCTGCTTCGTTCTAGTAGTGTAAATGGCGAAATTCAATGCCAGCCACTGCAACATTCAATATTATACACTTTATAACTTATATTTTTAAACGGTTTTATTTAGCTCACCCCGTTTGTTTTATTCTTTATTCTTGGGTCAAATTTAGTAATTCAAATTTCACCCTCTTCCTGTCAACCGATTAATCTGAAATTTTGCACGCATGTATAACCCCGATGACAATGCAATATTATGAAAAAAAAATTCCGCTAGGTGGCGCGTGGGTCGCTATATTTACAAAAATCGCATTTATGGTCCGATTTGGCTGAAATTCGGAACATGTATTACTACCTTGAAAAGAAATATTTTCTTAAAAAAAAAATTCCGCTAGGTGGCGCGTGGGTCGCTATATTTACAAAAATCGCATTTATGGTCCGATTTGGCTGAAATTCGGAACATGTATTACTACCTTGAAAAGAAATATTTTCTTAAAAAAAAAATTCCGCTAGGTGGCGCGTGGGTCGCTATATTTACAAAAATCGCATTTATGGTCCGATTTGGCTGAAATTCGGAACATGTATTACTACCTTGAAAAGAAATATTTTCTTAAAAAAAAAAATTCCGCTAGGTGGCGCGTGGGTCGCTATATTTACAAAAATCGCATTTATGGTCCGATTTGGCTGAAATTCGGAACATGTATTACTACCTTGAAAGGAAATATTTTCCTAAAAAAAACTTCCGATAGGTGGCGCGTGGGTCGCTATAGAGGCGTTGGACTGCAATAAACTAACGGGCAAGAAACCTTGCAATAATGAAGCACTAAATGAATTAAACAGAATGCGAAATAAAAACTAAAAACTAGAAAATAAAAATAGGTAAAAAAAACTTTTTAAGTTAAACGGTTTTATGTTATACATACATTGCAATGTTTAAGATAAATGTACTAAAAACCAAAAAATAATAAAATAGATACAGTCGTGGGAATTATAAACATTTGCATAGACTAGACTAAAATAAAACCGGGGGGCACGTCAATTGTCTACAAATTATCGACTTAATGTGCGATAGAAGAATCGTTTAATTCGTCGTTAGGCAGTTGGCCCGCAGACGGTGAGGAAAATACTTACTATTTTCTTGCTCATGGAAATTCCAATAGTTATACACTCCATGTTAATAAAAGAGATGTTTCAACTAGTTTATCGTTGGACATTCACACGAGGAATCGTTTCACTGCTCGTAGTTTGTCTTTAATCGACAAAACATATGATAAAAGTACTACTCGCTCACCACTATGAAACCCTAAAACTCGCTTATAATCGAGCTTGCTAGCTTTTTTTCCACATTCTAGCCCTACTTATCACACGTCCATCGTTGTCGGTTGAACAACTGCCTAATTATAGTGTAACATTACAAAACAAACATTTTAATCAACGATTGTAGACAATTGACGTGCCCCACGGTTTTATTTTAGTCTAGTCTATGCAAATGTTTATAATTCCCACGACTGTATCTATTTTATTATTTTTTGGTTTTTAGTACATTTATCTTAAACATTGCAATGTATGTATAACATAAAACCGTTTAACTTAAAAAGTTTTTTTTACCTATTTTTATTCACTAATTTGTATAATTACCAGTCAGCTCGTCAAGAAATTCTTCTAATTCAAAATGATGCAAAATTTCTTTTTATTGTTCACACATTTTTCTTCTCCGTCAAATTGCTATTTACAGTTATAAACGCCGCTTGTGAGCAGTGTGGCCAGGTTAGCATTTTCGAAGCCAGATTTGGCATTTCTTTTTGTCCTTTAGCCTCATAATTTTCGTTTTAGCTTCGTGGCTTTTTTTCTAGCCTTTTTTTACTCAAATGTTATTTTACACTTTTTCGATTTTTATTCTCTGTGAGAGATTTGGTGTCAGTGCCTAATCAACGTCAAAATTGAGAAAAGCTTTCAACCTTCCAATTTTTTTTTTAAATAACTGGACATTTTATTTTTTATGAATACCGGTCTTAGTATTTACTTACTGCATATACCAAATATACATATGCCCTTTTGTTTTAAAAAAAAAAAGTCGTACTAGTCGAGAGAATGTGTCTGATATGTGTTCAAACAAGAATAGTTCCTTTAAGTTACGTTTATAATTTTTATATTTAAATGAACAAAACTCAAATAAAAAAAATTTAAGGGAATTTCTTAAAAAAATACTGACTTAATTCCAGCGTTTTCTAACTTTTTTTTGCCAATTTAGCTTCACTTTTTTGCATCACCTGGCCACACTGCTCGTGAGCATGAGAGAGGCATACATACATACAAGAGAAACAAGTAAAAGTTTTATGTACATTTCTGGGAAAGTAAACCAAGTAGTTTTTTTTTTTTGTCAAATATTGCAAGCACTGGGTACTTGCGGGGTTCATGACATATTATAGTAGCTGTTGAAAACAGTGGCATTCAATTTTAGTCGTTTTAAATTAAACTTTTCGCTCTTTTTATAAAACGTTGTGATTAAAAAAAATATGGTCGGAAGTAGTTCAGTAAACAAAAAGTTAAATATAACATGTTTGTTGCGACTAAATTTAGCCGTTCAAGTTTTATCTATTAGAAAATTAGTTATAATATCATAACACGTAAAGTTTTAAAAAAAGTTATGTTCCAACTAGGAGTTATGTGAAAAGTAAATGTGCCGCAAAAATCTTATGTAACGTTAGCAGTGCAAAACCAAAAAAGTTTTTTTAAGACATGTTAAAATACGTTTTAATTTAATTTGTTTATATATTTTCTTAATACTATACGTATATCTCACGTTACAATTAAAAAAAGTTAAACTTCCAAAGATTTGAAGACATTGTTAGCTTAAATAATATGTAACGTTAGCAGTGATTTTTTATCTATATAATACATATAATAAAATTGTAACAGGTCGATGTCTGTACATTGCAGATATTCAAGAAAAACTGATAGGAGAGGTCATTATTGGACCAGCGGAACCCAAATCTACAATTTTTAGAAGTCTATCTGTCTGTCTGTCTGTCTGCCCGTCTGTATGATTGTGCGCGCATCACGCAAAAACTACTGAATAGAACTGCATGAAACTTTCACCATTCTATCACTTAACGCCTAACTTAAAATTCAGGGCAACTTTCATTTGGATATCTCATCCAGTTCCCGAGTTATTGACCACAATGTGGGAAAAATGTGACCAAAATGTGTTTTTTTACCATAACGCCCGCGTCACACAAAAACGACTGCATAGAAATGAATGAAACTTTCAATAATCATTTTCTGGATGAAAAAATGAGAGCTATTGGAAAAGGGGCGTGGCACAACCCATACAAACTTAATCTTTCATGCTGAATATCTCTGGAAGTATTTTCCGTAGGATATCAAAAGTTTGAGAGATAGGGATAGGGAGATATCTCCGAAACCAATCGAGGTATTGAATTTATTAGAATTACTTATTGCAGCACTCATCAGCACCTTTTATTTGATACCCATATTGTACTAACAAATTTTGGATCACCCTTGGTCCACATATGGTCGATAACTCCAAAACTAGTTGAGCTATAGAAATAAGGGATATCTTAAATCTTAAAGTAGACATCTATAATAATAATAATAATACAATGGCGCTATTATAACTCTGACTAGTTTCATTCAATTCCATCATTCCAATTTTTAGTGACCCGCGCACAAACATAAGGACAGACAGACAGTCAGACCGACAGAAATTTTAAAAACAGTTCATTTGGATTCCTCTGGCTCCTTTTTTATTTTCTGTTTATCTGCAATGTACAGAGATCAACGGTTACAATTTTATTATATGTAGAGATACTCAGTTTTCGCACGTGTAACGTTAGCAGTGCTTTGTGTAACGTAGGCAGTAGGGTGGGGCGATTTACTAACCTATATCGCGCTATCGAAATTTGGATTCCTCTCATTTTTCTGAGTAGAAAACACTTCCACGCATTTGTCTAAAATTAATTTTGATGTTCCGGAATTTGGTTTTTATGAACCAAGACGAATTTTTAAAAATAAAAATTTGGCAAAAATCGACAAAAAAATATCCAGGCCAATATGCAAATCGATTTGAAGCAGAATTTTATGCCCAATCCAGATATAAAATTCGAATTAAAATCGGATAATCCGTTTTCGAGATATAGCCTGATTTTCGGTTATGGAGGCTGAATGCCCAAAATCGCATATTTTCGCGATTATCTCTTGTTGTGTACAATATAACTTAAATTTTTTTGCAAATTTCTTAAAGATAAGTCAATACAATATATGGACGGTATTTTAAAATATTAATTTATCTTTCGGTATAGGAAAACTAGAATGCACTCTTTTTCCCTTGGCCCAAAATCGCGGTATGGGTTCTATATGTTATAGCCATCCGATACCTATGATTTTCGCAGACAGCGCTTTGTGTACAATAAGTGCTCCAAATCCACAACTTCAGAATTTTAGCTGCAAAAATTGAAGAGTTATTCCCTAAAAAGTAGACTTATGCTTCTGAAATTTGTTTTTTTCTTCCAGTAGTACGCTATGGCGTATGAGTAATCTTGAGTTTTTTTTAGAGTTGAGTAAAGTAAAAAACCAAGTCCCAAAGAGCATATGTCTACGTTTTAGGGTATAGCTCTTCAACTTTTGCAGCTAAAATTCTGAAATTTTGGATTTGGAGCATTTATTGTACACAGAGCGCTGTCAGCGAAAATCATCGGTATCGGATGACTATAACATAGAGAACCCATATCGCGATTTTGGGCCAAGGGAAAAAGAGTGCATTCTAGTTTTCCTATACCGAAAGATAAATTAATATTTTAAAATACCGTTCATATATTGTATTGACTTATCTTTAAGAAATTTGCAAAAAAAATTAAGATATATTGTACACAACAAGAGATAATCGCGAAAATATGCGATTTTGGGCATTCAGCCTCCATAACCGAAAATCAGGCTATATCTCGAAAACGGATCATCCGATTTTAATTTGGATTTCATATCTGGACTCAGCATAAAATTCTGCTTCAATTCGATGTGAACATTGCCCTGGATATTTTTTTGTCGATTTTTGCCCAATTTTTATTCTCAAAAATTCGTCTTGGTCCATAAAAACCAAATTCCGTAACATCAAAATTAATTTTAGGCAAATGTCGTTGAGGAGTTTTCTACTCAGAAAAATGAGAGGAATCCGAATTTAGATGGCGCGGTATCGATTAGTTTCCCTCCATACAAATCGCCCCACCCTAGTAGGCAGTGCCTTATTTTATGTTAAATTACGTTAAAAAATCCTAAAGATTTTGGTAAAGCGGTATGCCATGACCTTGTGACATCCTTGCTATATAACATGAAGTAAAATTGGGATGATTGTCTCAGCAAGTTCGCAGAAATTAAACCAAACATGATCTGTATCTTGATCTCACTTCCAAATGATGTAACGTTAGCAGTGCGTTTCACGCGCTTATAACTTTTACGGTATGGTAGCCATCAGACTAATTTTACTCTTAAAATGAAGGTATAAATAAATCATCAATAGGTGTGTTTTTTATACGCGCATATACATACATATGTATGCCTTTTCGATTAAAAAAAACAATTTCATAATTGCATATAAATCTGTGCGCTTAGAAGTTCATACAAAATTTAAATAAACACAATATAGGTACTTGAATATGCGTAAATACTTATGTATATTCATTACATACCCACCACACACTGGAATTCACCTTGCTGATAATTTTTGTGCAGCTCATCACCATCATATAACTAGGTATAGATACAAATAAAAATTACATATTTAAATAATCAACATTTTGCCCTTGCTGTATGAATTTTTGTTAATCTAACAATAATGTGTGAACTTTCATAAAATGCGCAAGGTGGTTAAAGCAGCCACGCAGAAGTATGTACATACTTACATACATATATATCTACATGTATATGTAATTCTTCGACGCCAAGTGCAGCTGGACGCAAAACCGTCGCAAAGTATTGGCGTACATACACACGCATATATGTATGTATGTACATGCGCACAATTTAATTTTCCACACGCATTATCTTAGTTAACAAAACACACTAGCACTTTCAATAACAAAGTTATTGAAAAAAAAATACATTACTTACATTTTTCTTTCTCCATGCAAACAGCTTTTCCCGGAATTCAGCTCTTAATCCAACTTTTTTTACAGCGTCAGCGAGGTCTGCTTCGTTCTAGTAGTGTAAATGGCGAAATTCAATGCCAGCCACTGCAACATTCAATATTATACACTTTATAACTTATATTTTTCACTAATTTGTATAATTACCAGTCAGCTCGTCAAGAAATTCTTCTAATTCAAAATGATGCAAAATTTCTTTTTATTGTTCACACATTTTTCTTCTCCGTCAAATTGCTATTTACAGTTATAAACGCCGCTTGTGAGCAGTGTGGCCAGGTTAGCATTTTCGAAGCCAGATTTGGCATTTCTTTTTGTCCTTTAGCCTCATAATTTTCGTTTTAGCTTCGTGGCTTTTTTTCTAGCCTTTTTTTACTCAAATGTTATTTTACACTTTTTCGATTTTTATTCTCTGTGAGAGATTTGGTGTCAGTGCCTAATCAACGTCAAAATTGAGAAAAGCTTTCAACCTTCCAATTTTTTTTTTAAATAACTGGACATTTTATTTTTTATGAATACCGGTCTTAGTATTTACTTACTGCATATACCAAATATACATATGCCCTTTTGTTTTAAAAAAAAAAAGTCGTACTAGTCGAGAGAATGTGTCTGATATGTGTTCAAACAAGAATAGTTCCTTTAAGTTACGTTTATAATTTTTATATTTAAATGAACAAAACTCAAATAAAAAAAATTTAAGGGAATTTCTTAAAAAAATACTGACTTAATTCCAGCGTTTTCTAACTTTTTTTTGCCAATTTAGCTTCACTTTTTTGCATCACCTGGCCACACTGCTCGTGAGCATGAGAGAGGCATACATACATACAAGAGAAACAAGTAAAAGTTTTATGTACATTTCTGGGAAAGTAAACCAAGTAGTTTTTTTTTTTTGTCAAATATTGCAAGCACTGGGGACTTGCGGGGTTCATGACATATTATAGTAGCTGTTGAAAACAGTGGCATTCAATTTTAGTCGTTTTAAATTAAACTTTTCGCTCTTTTTATAAAACGTTGTGATTAAAAAAAAATATGGTCGGAAGTAGTTCAGTAAACAAAAAGTTAAATATAACATGTTTGTTGCGACTAAATTTAGCCGTTCAAGTTTTATCTATTAGAAAATTAGTTATAATATCATAACACGTAAAGTTTTAAAAAAAGTTATGTTCCAACTAGGAGTTATGTGAAAAGTAAATGTGCCGCAAAAATCTTATGTAACGTTAGCAGTGCAAAACCAAAAAAGTTTTTTTAAGACATGTTAAAATACGTTTTAATTTAATTTGTTTATATATTTTCTTAATACTATACGTATATCTCACGTTACAATTAAAAAAAGTTAAACTTCCAAAGATTTGAAGACATTGTTAGCTTAAATAATATGTAACGTTAGCAGGGATTTTTTATCTATATAATACATATAATAAAATTGTAACAGGTCGATGTCTGTACATTGCAGATATTCAAGAAAAACTGATAGGAGAGGTCATTATTGGACCAGCGGAACCCAAATCTACAATTTTTAGAAGTCTATCTGTCTGTCTGTCTGTCTGCCCGTCTGTATGATTGTGCGCGCATCACGCAAAAACTACTGAATAGAACTGCATGAAACTTTCACCATTCTATCACTTAACGCCTAACTTAAAATTCAGGGCAACTTTCATTTGGATATCTCATCCAGTTCCCGAGTTATTGACCACAATGTGGGAAAAATGTGACCAAAATGTGTTTTTTTACCATAACGCCCGCGTCACACAAAAACGACTGCATAGAAATGAATGAAACTTTCAATAATCATTTTCTGGATGAAAAAATGAGAGCTATTGGAAAAGGGGCGTGGCACAACCCATACAAACTTAATCTTTCATGCTGAATATCTCTGGAAGTATTTTCCGTAGGATATCAAAAGTTTGAGAGATAGGGATAGGGAGATATCTCCGAAACCAATCGAGGTATTGAATTTATTAGAATTACTTATTGCAGCACTCATCAGCACCTTTTATTTGATACCCATATTGTACTAACAAATTTTGGATCACCCTTGGTCCACATATGGTCGATAACTCCAAAACTAGTTGAGCTATAGAAATAAGGGATATCTTAAATCTTAAAGTAGACATCTATAATAATAATAATAATACAATGGCGCTATTATAACTCTGACTAGTTTCATTCAATTCCATCATTCCAATTTTTAGTGACCCGCGCACAAACATAAGGACAGACAGACAGTCAGACCGACAGAAATTTTAAAAACAGTTCATTTGGATTCCTCTGGCTCCTTTTTTATTTTCTGTTTATCTGCAATGTACAGAGATCAACGGTTACAATTTTATTATATGTAAAGATACTCAGTTTTCGCACGTGTAACGTTAGCAGTGCTTTGTGTAACGTAGGCAGTAGGGTGGGGCGATTTACTAACCTATATCGCGCTATCGAAATTTGGATTCCTCTCATTTTTCTGAGTAGAAAACACTTCCACGCATTTGTCTAAAATTAATTTTGATGTTCCGGAATTTGGTTTTTATGAACCAAGACGAATTTTTAAAAATAAAAATTTGGCAAAAATCGACAAAAAAATATCCAGGCCAATATGCAAATCGATTTGAAGCAGAATTTTATGCCCAATCCAGATATAAAATTCGAATTAAAATCGGATAATCCGTTTTCGAGATATAGCCTGATTTTCGGTTATGGAGGCTGAATGCCCAAAATCGCATATTTTCGCGATTATCTCTTGTTGTGTACAATATAACTTAAATTTTTTTGCAAATTTCTTAAAGATAAGTCAATACAATATATGGACGGTATTTTAAAATATTAATTTATCTTTCGGTATAGGAAAACTAGAATGCACTCTTTTTCCCTTGGCCCAAAATCGCGGTATGGGTTCTATATGTTATAGCCATCCGATACCTATGATTTTCGCAGACAGCGCTTTGTGTACAATAAGTGCTCCAAATCCACAACTTCAGAATTTTAGCTGCAAAAATTGAAGAGTTATTCCCTAAAAAGTAGACTTATGCTTCTGAAATTTGTTTTTTTCTTCCAGTAGTACGCTATGGCGTATGAGTAATCTTGAGTTTTTTTTAGAGTTGAGTAAAGTAAAAAACCAAGTCCCAAAGAGCATATGTCTACGTTTTAGGGTATAGCTCTTCAACTTTTGCAGCTAAAATTCTGAAATTTTGGATTTGGAGCATTTATTGTACACAGAGCGCTGTCAGCGAAAATCATCGGTATCGGATGACTATAACATAGAGAACCCATATCGCGATTTTGGGCCAAGGGAAAAAGAGTGCATTCTAGTTTTCCTATACCGAAAGATAAATTAATATTTTAAAATACCGTTCATATATTGTATTGACTTATCTTTAAGAAATTTGCAAAAAAAATTAAGATATATTGTACACAACAAGAGATAATCGCGAAAATATGCGATTTTGGGCATTCAGCCTCCATAACCGAAAATCAGGCTATATCTCGAAAACGGATCATCCGATTTTAATTTGGATTTCATATCTGGACTCAGCATAAAATTCTGCTTCAATTCGATGTGAACATTGCCCTGGATATTTTTTTGTCGATTTTTGCCCAATTTTTATTCTCAAAAATTCGTCTTGGTCCATAAAAACCAAATTCCGTAACATCAAAATTAATTTTAGGCAAATGTCGTTGAGGAGTTTTCTACTCAGAAAAATGAGAGGAATCCGAATTTAGATGGCGCGGTATCGATTAGTTTCCCTCCATACAAATCGCCCCACCCTAGTAGGCAGTGCCTTATTTTATGTTAAATTACGTTAAAAAATCCTAAAGATTTTGGTAAAGCGGTATGCCATGACCTTGTGACATCCTTGCTATATAACATGAAGTAAAATTGGGATGATTGTCTCAGCAAGTTCGCAGAAATTAAACCAAACATGATCTGTATCTTGATCTCACTTCCAAATGATGTAACGTTAGCAGTGCGTTTCACGCGCTTATAACTTTTACGGTATGGTAGCCATCAGACTAATTTTACTCTTAAAATGAAGGTATAAATAAATCATCAATAGGTGTGTTTTTTATACGCGCATATACATACATATGTATGCCTTTTCGATTAAAAAAAACAATTTCATAATTGCATATAAATCTGTGCGCTTAGAAGTTCATACAAAATTTAAATAAACACAATATAGGTACTTGAATATGCGTAAATACTTATGTATATTCATTACATACCCACCACACACTGGAATTCACCTTGCTGATAATTTTTGTGCAGCTCATCACCATCATATAACTAGGTATAGATACAAATAAAAATTACATATTTAAATAATCAACATTTTGCCCTTGCTGTATGAATTTTTGTTAATCTAACAATAATGTGTGAACTTTCATAAAATGCGCAAGGTGGTTAAAGCAGCCACGCAGAAGTATGTACATACTTACATACATATATATCTACATGTATATGTAATTCTTCGACGCCAAGTGCAGCTGGACGCAAAACCGTCGCAAAGTATTGGCGTACATACACACGCATATATGTATGTATGTACATGCGCACAATTTAATTTTCCACACGCATTATCTTAGTTAACAAAACACACTAGCACTTTCAATAACAAAGTTATTGAAAAAAAAATACATTACTTACATTTTTCTTTCTCCATGCAAACAGCTTTTCCCGGAATTCAGCTCTTAATCCAACTTTTTTTACAGCGTCAGCGAGGTCTGCTTCGTTCTAGTAGTGTAAATGGCGAAATTCAATGCCAGCCACTGCAACATTCAATATTATACACTTTATAACTTATATTTTTCACTAATTTGTATAATTACCAGTCAGCTCGTCAAGAAATTCTTCTAATTCAAAATGATGCAAAATTTCTTTTTATTGTTCACACATTTTTCTTCTCCGTCAAATTGCTATTTACAGTTATAAACGCCGCTTGTGAGCAGTGTGGCCAGGTTAGCATTTTCGAAGCCAGATTTGGCATTTCTTTTTGTCCTTTAGCCTCATAATTTTCGTTTTAGCTTCGTGGCTTTTTTTCTAGCCTTTTTTTACTCAAATGTTATTTTACACTTTTTCGATTTTTATTCTCTGAGAGATTTGGTGTCAGTGCCTAATCAACGTCAAAATTGAGAAAAGCTTTCAACCTTCCAATTTTTTTTTTAAATAACTGGACATTTTATTTTTTATGAATACCGGTCTTAGTATTTACTTACTGCATATACCAAATATACATATGCCCTTTTGTTTTAAAAAAAAAAAGTCGTACTAGTCGAGAAAATGTGTCTGATATGTGTTCAAACAAGAATAGTTCCTTTAAGTTACGTTTATAATTTTTATATTTAAATGAACAAAACTCAAATAAAAAAAATTTAAGGGAATTTCTTAAAAAAATACTGACTTTTAATTCCAGCGTTTTCTAACTTTTTTTTGCCAATTTAGCTTCACTTTTTTGCATCACCTGGCCACACTGCTCGTGAGCATGAGAGAGGCATACATACATACAAGAGAAACAAGTACAAGTTTTATGTACATTTCTGGGAAAGTAAACCAAGTAGTTTTTTTTTTTTGTCAAATATTGCAAGCACTGGGGACTTGCGGGGTTCATGACATATTATAGTAGCTGTTGAAAACAGTGGCATTCAATTTTAGTCGTTTTAAATTAAACTTTTCGCTCTTTTTATAAAACGTTGTGATTAAAAAAAAATATGGTCGGAAGTAGTTCAGTAAACAAAAAGTTAAATATAACATGTTTGTTGCGACTAAATTTAGCCGTTCAAGTTTTATCTATTAGAAAATTAGTTATAATATCATAACACGTAAAGTTTTAAAAAAAGTTATGTTCCAACTAGGAGTTATGTGAAAAGTAAATGTGCCGCAAAAATCTTATGTAACGTTAGCAGTGCAAAACCAAAAAAGTTTTTTTAAGACATGTTAAAATACGTTTTAATTTAATTTGTTTATATATTTTCTTAATACTATACGTATATCTCACGTTCCAATTAAAAAAAGTTAAACTTCCAAAGATTTGAAGACATTGTTAGCTTAAATAATATGTAACGTTAGCAGTGATTTTTTATCTATATAATACATATAATAAAATTGTAACAGGTCGATGTCTGTACATTGCAGATATTCAAGAAAAACTGATAGGAGAGGTCATTATTGGACCAGCGGAACCCAAATCTACAATTTTTAGAAGTCTATCTGTCTGTCTGTCTGTCTGCCCGTCTGTATGATTGTGCGCGCATCACGCAAAAACTACTGAATAGAACTGCATGAAACTTTCACCATTCTATCACTTAACGCCTAACTTAAAATTCAGGGCAACTTTCATTTGGATATCTCATCCAGTTCCCGAGTTATTGACCACAATGTGGGAAAAATGTGACCAAAATGTGTTTTTTTACCATAACGCCCGCGTCACACAAAAACGACTGCATAGAAATGAATGAAACTTTCAATAATCATTTTCTGGATGAAAAAATGAGAGCTATTGGAAAAGGGGCGTGGCACAACCCATACAAACTTAATCTTTCATGCTGAATATCTCTGGAAGTATTTTCCGTAGGATATCAAAAGTTTGAGAGATAGGGATAGGGATAGGGAGATATCTCCGAAACCAATCGAGGTATTGAATTTATTAGAATTACTTATTGCAGCACTCATCAGCACCTTTTATTTGATACCCATATTGTACTAACAAATTTTGGATCACCCTTGGTCCACATATGGTCGATAACTCCAAAACTAGTTGAGCTATAGAAATAAGGGATATCTTAAATCTTAAAGTAGACATCTATAATAATAATAATAATACAATGGCGCTATTATAACTCTGACTAGTTTCATTCAATTCCATCATTCCAATTTTTAGTGACCCGCGCACAAACATAAGGACAGACAGACAGTCAGACCGACAGAAATTTTAAAAACAGTTCATTTGGATTCCTCTGGCTCCTTTTTTATTTTCTGTTTATCTGCAATGTACAGAGATCAACGGTTACAATTTTATTATATGTAGAGATACTCAGTTTTCGCACGTGTAACGTTAGCAGTGCTTTGTGTAACGTAGGCAGTGCCTTATTTTATGTTAAATTACGTTAAAAAATCCTAAAGATTTTGGTAAAGCGGTATGCCATGACCTTGTGACATCCTTGCTATATAACATGAAGTAAAATTGGGATGATTGTCTCAGCAAGTTCGCAGAAATTAAACCAAACATGATCTGTATCTTGATCTCACTTCCAAATGATGTAACGTTAGCAGTGCGTTTCACGCGCTTATAACTTTTACGGTATGGTAGCCATCAGACTAATTTTACTCTTAAAATGAAGGTATAGGTCTACCTGATAGCATAAGTAACAGAACCTTGGACGTTTCTAACATTTTTGTTATTATTTCGTATAAACTAAATAAAAACTCCATGCGAATGTAACGTTAGCAGTCAGAAAATTGACCATATGTATGTAAGTATGTAGGTACATACATACGCAGGTGAATGTGGTTGCTATACAAATGTATGTACACTGACGCTTTCAATCGCTCTCTCGGTGTTTTAAATACGTCCATGCTAAATTTTGATATGAAAATATTATTTTTAAATACGAACATTTTCAAGTGATAATCAAATAAAAAAAATTCATTTTTACTATGCGTTATTTCCCTCAGTGTATGTGTAGTATCATTAGTTAACAATGCAAACTAGAAAAAATATTCTCTAGGATCACCAGAAAATGGTTTTTTTGCTCTCCTGAAAAGTTGCTTAAAAACGTATAGCCCTTTTGGTTGGCACAGCGACGATATTACACTCAGCAAAAAACGCACGTAAATCTGACTATTTACACCTTGATTTGACTATTTTTACCAATGGTTTTGCGCCTAGGATGAAAATAGTGATTCTGACTACGTTGCACTTCATACCATCATAATAAATATTAAGTAGTTAAAATGAAAATTAACCATACTCGACTTGAAGTGCTGTCATAGTAAAAACAACTATGAAAAATAGTTGTCCTAAATATGTTGAAAAATGGAGCATATTCAAATTGAATATTTTTATAGTCAAGTTAAAGTTACAACATAGTTGTTTTAAAAAATGTTCATATTGAAGCTGACTATGACATATTCTTAAGTTTACTACGATTCATATTGAAGTTCAAAATGTTTTTATTCAACTCTAAGAGACAGCATATTTGTTTTAAATATATTTCATATTGAATTTAACTATGTGTCTAAACTTTGTGTGTACATATGCACATACACACATATGTATACATACATATGTGCTTTTTTAAACCCTTTTATGTATTCACGTGCGGGGAGCGCTGTAGCTCCAAGGTTCGGCGAGAGTGCCAACCTCTGGGGTATGAAAAATGGCTTAGATAAGCCAACTCTTTTCCCTTGTGGAAAATGAGTTATATTTGAGTTGCTCAATCATGCTATATAGCTCGAACAATGTATAAACCATCTACGAATTACGGAAATTTGAAAAGCCGCATTCAAATGAAGGAACGAAAATCTACGCAGCATAAATTGCTTTAACAAAGCTTACTGTGCTAAATATTTAAATTTACTATGAACCATATTGAAGTTGAAGCATCAACAGTAGTTAAAATAAATATGTTTCAACTTGAAGATGACTATTACAAATTTTATAATGACAGGTGTTAACATTTGTTCAGTTGGATTAGTATTTACTAGTCAACTCAAAGTTTTTCATATTCAAGTTGAATATCTTTCATACTTGTACGGTTGAAATAATACGTTTATATTTAGATCAAGTTGCTTCATAGTCATATTTCCGTGTTTTCATAGTAAAAAAGCGAATAGTAAAGCTGAATATTTTCATAGTCATTTTTACGATGCTGGTTTTCTCTGAGTGTATAAACGAGCAAAAGTACATACATTAGATAGGGTCGAAAAAAAAGTTGTGAAAGTCCGCCCTTAAATTTTAAGCTTATGTTGAGAGGGTTAAGGAACAGATTTTTTTTGATTCCTCGGAATATCGCATAAATATTATCCATTGTGACTTTGTTATTTCACATCCGATTTGTAAAATTCAAATACCATTATTTTAGTATTTTGAAGCTCTACATTTCCTTCTCATGTTTTTTAAACTCTGAAGTCGTTTTCACATAGTTGAATCGGCTAACTTATTTGTACCTCCATAAATTATCCCTTTTGTTTTGCCACAGAAATGTACTTCAAAATTCATGACTACTAAATTAATAAAGAAAGAAGTTACTCCATTTCCAATATTTATTATAAGTAGTTATTATTTAAACCATTTTTTTTTACTTCATGTAATTCAAAATGTAAGTATCATGAGTAGTACATATTATAAAACATACAGAAAACAATAAACGCGCATATTCTGAATTACGCGGAATAAAAAAAATGGGATAAATAATGGCTATAGTAAATATTTGAAGTGATAATAACTGCTAAATGTGAATGCCATTATATTATTTGAATAATAAATCCAATAAATTAAAAAGAAACATTTCATGCGAATCATTCTGAGATAAACCCGATTTGTGGGTCCATCAAATGAGCTCCGATCTACTTCAAATTTTTTTGGCTTACTTTTGAGTTAAAACATTTTCCGCCCGGCACTCGTCGAGATCGAAGAAAGTTGCTAAAATGGCCTAATCGTATGCGTATGTGTGATTGTTTATTAAAATTTTTTTTTCAGGACAATTTCTTCCACACCACGTTGGTATACCATTGGGTGGTTCAAATGGCGCTAAATATTACATGCTGGAGATCCATTACGACAATCCGCATGCTCATCATAGTAAGTACATATGTACATACATATTGTTACGTATATGTTGATTGCTCTGTTATTTCTATCGGGTTCGCATCGCTAAATTGTCAAAAAAGGCATACGCAAATTGGAGCGGTGCGGTGCGGTATTATCCCGTAAGATATGCGGTTACGATATTCGCAATGCCATCTAAACTGAAGCGGTGGTATACCAAGAAACTTTATTGCCAACAGTTGCAAATAATTTAAATAACGCCATTCAAATTACGTATTTCCCTTCCTTAGGCCGTGTGTGAAACGATAGAAAATTACGCGGCGAGTAAAAATTGCGCAGTTGTGAATTGAATAAAATTTCACTAGCCCCTGGGGTTAGGTAAAATTTTTACAAACAAATATCAAATTTTGAAAAGAAGAAGAAAATTAATTTAAAAAATAGGTAAACAATACAAAATACAACCTCGACAATTTGTTATTACAACTTAGGGCCGTTTACTCAACCTCTGATTAACGCTAATCACGGTAAAAGTCGGGTTAAACATCATTATCGACTTCATCAAACCATGTATTTATCATGTGGCCGATAATGCAGTCATTAAGTTAACCGGCCCTTTATCCTCCGGTTAACATTAATCAGAGGTTGAGTAAACGGCCCTTAATATTGCATTAACCGTTTTTTAAAAGACGGTAGGTTCCATATATAAAATACCTGTGAACATTAAAAAGTTTGTATGTAAATTTAGAAACGTTTAATAACACTGGATCACAAAATGAAATTTTTGAAGTTAACTTCTTAGGCGGCGATACAGAGTTTTTATGGAGAGTGAAATTTGAAATTTGATGCAACGGAAGTTACCCCCGGAAATAGCAGCCATTTTAGTTGATTTTTAATTTAAAAAAAAATCAACCTTGATATCTCGCGCGGTTCGAACTCACAACCCCTCGCTTCCAGACCAGACGCAAAACCTCTGCGCCACCACACCACTTGCGTTGAGTATGTCAAATGCTGCACTTAAATTGAACTAACAAGTACAACTCACTCACCTATTGAAAGCAACAACCCTGCAGGCAAAACAACTAGTTGCATACTACAATTCTACCAGTTTGAAAATGGCGGCATCTAGTTGCCCAACTATCCATTTTACTTGAAAGCAACTGGTAGTTTTAACGTGGCGATTGCCTACGAGATGGCAATTGTCTTCCCTTGCATAAGCTTCATACTAGTAAAATACCAGTCAGTGTCATACCAGTAGACAACACATCAGCTTCATACTAGAAAAATACCAGTTAAGGGTATACCAGAAGAATACCAGTCAGAATAATACTAGAAAAATGCCAGTTCATCTACTAGGTGACAAAACCATTTTAGTTCATTTAATAAAGCTCACTTTAATTAGCTCAGTATTTTTAAAGTTACATTTAGTACATATTAGCAGTTGGGTGATAGAATCTCCAATTTGGATGAACTCTGAAACTCTTCTTATCACCCGCTACAAACATATATGTATGTGTGTAATTGTTCTTGTGTGCCCTTGCACAAAAATAAATGAAAAGCCTTAAAAATATTTATTTTGTGAGAAATGGTAGTGTTTCTTTTTGGCAAATGAAAGTAAGTAAGTAATAACTATTCTGACCCTTTTGTTAAATAAAGCGTAAATTTACTTCAAAATCGTCAATAAAGCTTAGTTTGTGATAGAATTGCACAAACTGCTATATTCAGTTAATAAATAAATTGGTATTTTACTAGTAGAATACAACTAGTATGATTTTGTCCTTTTAAAATCGGTTGATTAACTAGTAAATAGCTAACTAGTATAATTTTGTCCGTTTCATACCCGATGATCAAGTAGTAGAAAACCAACTAGTATAACTTTGTCCGTTTCATACCAGCTGATCAAGTAGTAGAAAACCAACTAGTTAAATTTTTTCCTTTACCTACCAATTGATCAACTAGTTTATTTTCATACTAGTTTAATTTTGCCTGCAGGGAAGTAACAAGTTTGATATGTATTTGCAAATACATATGTACATATTACAATGAAAGCAACGACCCATTTTGCATAGATGGGCACTTTTAAGTACCAGTAGTAATTCATTATTTTTACCTTTTTTACTGCCTACTTAGAATTTTTTACAGTAATAAGTAGCGCTTTACTTGTTACTTAAAAAATTTTACAGTAATAAGTATAGCTTTACTTATTACTTAAAATTTTTTACAGTAATAAGTACCGCTTTATTTATTACTGTAAAAAATTTCAAGTAATAAGTAAAGCGTTACTTATTACTTTAAAAATTTTACAGTAATAAGTAATCTTTACTCGTTACTCTAAAAATTTTACAGTAATAAGTAATACATATTTACTTGTTACTCTAAGACTACTTAAGTATCGAGGATACAGTAGCCTAAGTATTGGACACACGTACACTGATGAGCACAAACGCATAGGTTAACGAGCATCTGAGAGATGATGCCCAATAAACATAATAGAAAAAATCTCGAACGTTGAAAAAATAATTATACAAAATTTTAAAATCAGAGAATTTTAAAATTCACAACTAAACTTATTCTCAATTTTTTCTCAAATATACCGAGGTACGTACCTAGGTATGTATAAATTAAGAACATGCAAATAAAAACTATATTTTTAGAACAATGCTCGGTAAAACTTGGGAAGCAAAAATTTATTTAAAAATCAATTGTAAATTAAATGTAAATTTATCTTAAAAACAAAAGTACATATTTAAATAAAATTGCTCTTCATCGAAATATTATTTGAAGCAGTGGCAGGAAATATTGTAATTGTGTTCTAGGTTAAGGTTTTATAAAAGTTGTTATATTCTTCAGGAATGGTACAAGCCTTTTAAGTTGAGAACATTTGAGATGCATTTGGGTTTTGGTATACATATGTATGTATATACAGTTGCTTACAAATATATCTCAAATTGAGAATTAAGAAAAATGTGCATTGGGTAATTTAGTAGGAGGAACAGTAGGTAAGAGAGCAGCGTTACCACTGTGATAAAATTCTGTCAGCATTGTGAAGCAATTTCTCGCTCGGTAGGCATAAGGATTTTTCTTTAGGTATGTATTTCGAGTAAGCAAATAACTGGAAGAAGAAAGTTTTCATCTGCTTTACTTAAAAATACAAGTTCATCGAGTTTTCGTTGAAGTTTTTTTAATAAGATGAAAATCTTTTATCGATTGTGAGCACATAGAATATAGGTATGTATATCCTTGCAGGAAGAAAAAAAATGAAATGCTAAAAGTAGTTGACTTTTAAATGGCTATTTTGAGACAATTGAAAAAAAATCAATATGTATCACACAGCAAGAAACCCATTTTTAGTTAGTTCATTGACAAAAGCTTTCAAATTCCTGATGAAAATATTTTTATTCAAGAACATTTTAACTGATTTTGCTGTGAAAAATCCTCTTTCTTAGATTTGAAAAGCGAAGCAATGGAAATACATATGTATTGTGAATTCCATGATTCTAAACATGCATGCATGTAGCAGTTACATATGCAACCATTTCCCTTGTATTTTTTGTATAATTTTATAAACATTAATAATGTTATATTTTGGGACTAACTATTTTTCACCCAAAAAAAGTTAGTTTATAATTACCTTCCAAGTAATGCAGAAGTACACATGACTGACTTTTTTACCGCCATTCCCATACAAAAGTAGTTAGCCTTTTTCAAAGAAAATATACCATTAACAGTTACCACTAGTGTCTTTGTAAACTGTTTAAAGTCAGTTTTAAGTTAGATGCCCTTCCTGCAGGGGTATAAATGTAATAAACAGTTTTGAGAATTGGTTAAATTTCGAAACCCGTATTTTTTCATTCTTCATGTTATCCCAATCGCCTTTAAACAAAGTATCTCTTATCAAAACATGTAGGTACTTACATATGTAAGTATTTATTACTAATAAGTGTAGAAAGAGATAATGATAATTTGTGCCCCAAAATTGGTAGATTTTTTCAAGCAGATGGTTATTTTTTTGTTCAGAGTGGCAGGTAGTAAAGACCAAGTTAGATGCAAATGCGTACATATATGTATATGTACATACACATGGATTTGCGCTACATTGGTAAAAAGGGGTGTGAAATTTGTGATGTCATGATGTAGATACCCTACATAGCCATACTGATACCTTACAAAGAAATTCACATTAATCGGGAATTATTTCGGGATCGCGCGCAATGGAACATGCGACTGCTCGTAATTATATCTGAACGACATTGGTCATAATAAATAATTTTTATTAAATTGTATGCATGTAAAATCATTTATACATATGTATGTATATGTACATATGCAGGTAAGTATTGGCTGGCCTAAACTTTGACATGACCGTAAATTATTGCTTTCTCTTGAAATTCAAACAATCCTTTTTGGTAAGCTTGCTTAGGTAGCCGACTGTGCAGTTTTGTTTTCAGAGAGAAATTACATTGAATTTCGTTACGGATATTAGCCTAAAACTGGGGGTTTCCGCGCGTTAACGCTCGTTAATGTAAATCATCGTATTTTTTGCAACTCAAACAATCGTTTTTGTATGCTTAGGTAGCTGTTAAGTTTTTATTTTTCAGAGAGAAATTGAATAGAATTTCTTTACAGATCTTTAGTATTTAAGCAGAATCTAGGATTTCCCGCTAATGGGAATGCACGATTTTCTTGTTTTGAAACAAAAACTATCCTTTTTGGTACGATTTTCATCTTATTAAAAAAACTTCAACGAAAAATCGATGAACTTGTATTTTTAAGTAAAGCAGATGAAAACTTTCTTCTTCCAGTCATTTGCTTAATCGAAATACATACCTAAAGAAAAATCCGTATACTACCGAGCGAGAAATTGCTTCACAATGCTGACAGAATTTTATCACAGTGGTAACGCTGCTCTCTTACCTACTGTTCCTCCTACTAAATTACCCAATGCACATTTTTCTTAATTCTCAATTTGAGATATATTTGTAAGCAACTGTATATACATACATATGTATACCAAAACCCAAATGCATCTCAAATGTTCTCAACTTAAAAGGCTTGTACCATTCCTGAAGAATATAACAACTTTTATAAAACCTTAACCTAGAATACAATTACAATATTTCCTGCCACTGCTTCAAATAATATTTGGATGAAGAGCAATTTTATTTAAATATGTACTTTTGTTTTTAAGATAAATTTACATTTAATTTACAATTGATTTTTAAATAAATTTTTGCTTCCCAAGTTTTACCGAGCATTGTTCTAAAAATATAGTTTTTATTTGCATGTTCTTAATTTATACATACCTAGGTACGTACCTCGGTATATTTGAAAAAAAATTGAGAATACGTTTAGTTGTGAATTTTAAAATTCTCTGATTTTAAAATTTTGTATAATTCTTTTTTCAAGGTTCGAGATTTTTTCTATTATGTTTATTGGGCATCATCTCTCAGATGCTCGTTAACCTATGCGTTTGTGCTCATCAGTGTACGTGTGTATGTATGCCAATACTTAGGCTACTGTATCCTCGATACTTAAGTAGTCTTAGAGTAACAAGTAAATATTACTTATTACTTTAAAATTTTTAGAGTAACGAGTAAAGATCAGGGATACCACTTTTGGGCTTTTCCTACCAAAACTGGTAGGTTTTGTTCCTTTTGGTAGGTTGGTAGGACGATTTGAATTTTGGTAGGTTTTTGCCATTGTCAACATATACAAGTCCCACAGCTCATCGAAAATCGATAAAAAAAAAGTCGATATGTCATTGGCAAATGTCAAAATCGGGGACAGATTGGTATACTTAGCGGCGACTTTCGGGGGTACAGATTGGTATGGCGGCCGGATGTGGTTGTTGTAAGAAAAGGGACCATAATGACATGGTCGTAGCAATCAAGACAGAAACGCAATTCCGGAATTGGGATTTGAAAAAAAAAAAACAATTAATAATTCCGAAAAGAAATTAAGGCTGAGTTTCTAAAACGCAATTCCCGGAGAGGGCGTAAACGCCAGCTATTCCACGAATAACATGTGCAAGAATGTAAATTTAACAGCCTACAAAGCAGAAAGAAGAAGAGCAACTTATATTGCATTCATGATCGTCATTGGGCCATAACAACAACTTCAAAATGAGCTGAGCACATCTGTTCGACCTCTTTGACACACATCCCAGAGTCAAGTCACTGTTCTCCATTCACTATGGTTTTTGCCTTCGTTCAACTAACATAATTGATTTGGTACATTTGTTCACTTTGCCACAACACTGTTGAGAAAACTTGCCTTCTCAGTAGAGTTTTGTCACAAAACTCTGCTAAATAGAAACGTTTTCTTTGAGCATCAAGTACACTTGCCCCCACAGACACAACTGGAGGAGATTGAAAACAGAAAAGCATCTGACGTTTTACGCTATATGAAGCAAACAAGGCTGTTCGTCTACATGATGTGTAATAAAGAGCTCCATGTGGTATCACAACAGGCCACCAGGCCTACTTAGGTAGTAAATGCGTTTGCTGTAGCAAGTGGAAACAATGTCCGGTATTTCCCTCGATAAATCTTCTTACGTTTCCTTCAGGATCAGTTGATTGCCCTCATTATTCCTGAAATGTTATTCCACAAAATGTATATCCTGTATAGCCACGCCCATTTTCAACATTTTTATCAGTCATCCAACTAAGCATATAAATATTATTCTTTGTGCAAAATTTCATTCGTTTATGACTTCTAGCTACAAAGATGTCACGTTACAAATTCCTAAAGGGTGTTCCAGAAATATCTTTGTTAAAAAGTATGCGTGGTCATAAACCGATTTCAATAAATTTCTGCGTGTCTATTAACACAAGTTATAAAAGTGTATAAACCAAGTTTCATGATAATATCTCAATTATTTGCCGAGTTATGGGCTCAGAAATCTCGTAGATTCCTTTGTCTAAAAAGATGCAGTGCCACGACCATTTTCCAAAATTTTTCTATTTTTTTTTTCCAGTCTATTGTGGAACTCATGCCACAAAATTTCAATGAATTATCTTTATATTTGACAAAGATATCGCTTAAAATGTTTTTATTAGGTCACTTTATAATACCCATATATAAAAGTGGGCGTGGTCGTCAACCGATTTCGCTAAAATTTTGAACATGTATTACCACAAGTAATAAAAGTGTACACACCAAGTTTCGTCATTATATATCAATTATTTGTCGAGTTATGGACTCAGAAATCTCGTATATTCCTGCTTCTAAAAAGAGGCGGTGCCACGCCCATTTTCCCAAAATTTTTATGTTTTTTGTTTTATGTCCATAGTTAGACTCCTGCCATAAAATTTCAATGATATATCTTTATATTTGACAGAGATATAGCTTAAAATGTTTTTATTAGGTCACTTTATAATACCCATATATAAAAGTGATCGTGGTCGTCAACCGATTTTGGCAATTTTTCGTCCAAACTTTTGCCTAAGTAAGTGTATCACGTATACCAAATTTCATCGATATATCTTCAACGGTTTCTTAGTTATGACTCACAAAACTTTCAATGTTTGCCCCTTAATAAGTGGGCGTGGCACCGCCCATTTTCCAAATTTTTTGTGTTTTTTGTTTTACATCCGTAATTGGACTCATACCACAAAATTTCAGTAATATATCTTTATATTTGACAGAGATATCCCTTAAAATGTTTTTATTAGGTCACTTTATAATTCACATATATTTTAACAATTTTCCGTCCAAACGTTTACCTAAGTAAGTAAATCACGCGTACCAAATTTCATCCACATATAAAACTTTCAATGTTTGACCCTTAATAAGTGGGCGTGGCACCGCCCATTTTCCAAAATTTCATCAAATTTCTTCAAAGGGGCCTGAGCTCAACACGTGGGAAAAATTTCTTCGCTCTAGCTATATTAGTGACTGAGATACCAAATTTCCGATTTTTTCTATATAGGAAAAGTGGGCGTGGTCATGGTCCGATTTCGCCCATTTTCAATACCAACCGTTCCAGTCTCGATACCAACTTGCATTTCAAATTTCATCAAAATATCTCAATTTTTGCGCGAGTTAGAGTGTTTACAGACGGACGGACGGACGGACAGACGGACGGACGGACATAGCTCAATCGATTTCTCTGTTCACCCTGATCATTTTGATATATATAAGTCTATATCTATCTCGATTATTTCATTCTGTTACAATCCACCGTTATGTGATTAAAACTATAATACTCTGTGTACTAGTACAGCTGAGTATAAAAAAAATGGTAGGCTCGAAGCCATTTTGGTAGGTTTTTGGTAGGAAAAAAATTTTCTTAGTGGCATCCCTGGTAAAGATTACTTATTACTAGGGCAACAGAAAATATGCCCTAAAAAATTCGTTTTTAGCGCTAACAATATGTCCTTAAAAATATGGTTTAAGCGCTAAAAATATGCTCTTAAAACTTGGTTTAAGCACTGAAAATATGCCTTTAAAATTTTTTTTATATACTTAATAAAAAGATATACGGCATGGTAGGTTGTGTGCTCCCCTTTCATGCAAGAGGTTCCAGGTTCAAACCCTGGCCCGGACAAATATCAAAAATTAGTTTTAAATAAAATTAGAACACTTTTTGTAATAAAAAAATATTTTTATTAAAGGTATCTGTTTTTATAGGTACAAAAGCGAAATAAAAAATTCACATTTTATTAAATTATAATACTTTTTGTAACAAAAAATTATTTTTATTAAAGGTGCATTTTATAGGTACAAAGGACGAAATAAAAAAATTCACATTTGCGAAACACATCTTCGTTACCAAAAGAAAACAAGTATTTTTACATACGAAAATCTACATATATTAGGGCGGGTCAATTTGTACTGACGGAAAAAAACCTACTTTGTTTCGGTCACAGCTGCATTCTCTGGTCAATTCTGAACAAAAAAGTCTAAAGGAGCATAGTTCTAAAATGAAGTTTGACCCTCCGCAATTTTGATTTTAGATAGTCATCCCTAAATTTTTTTTTTACATTTGTTAAAACAAATGTAGTTGAAGATACTCAAATTAAATTTTGAGACTTATTTGAGTTGAACCCATCCGTCGGCCGACACATTATCACAAAATTTTATCAATTTGGGTAAAGTTTACAAACGGCGAAATTTTGCGATAAATTTTCAAATAGAAAACTATGTCGATTGTCGCGGTAAGTTTCAGGGATGGGCATTATTCAAAATTTGAATAATTCAATAACGAAAAATAAAAATAAATTTTTATTCTTCATTCTCATATCCTTGAATAAAGAATAAATTTTTATTCTTCATTCCGGCGCGCTTGAATAAAGAATAATTTTTTATTCCTTATTCTGATACCCTTGAATAAAGAATAAAAATTTATTCTTCATTCTGATACCCTTGAATAAAAAATAAATTTTTATTCTTCATTTTGGTGCCCTTGAATAAAGAATAATTTTTTATTCTTCATTTTGATACCCTTGAATAAAGAATAAAAATTTATTCTTCATTCTGATACCCTTGAATAAAAAATAAATTTTTATTCTTCATTCTGATGCCCTTGAATAAAGAATAATTTTTTATTCTTCATCCGAAATTGGTTGAATAAATAATAAAATTTTATTTTTCATTCAGATAATTTTGAATAAAGAATAAATTTTTATTCACGTTATTCAAATTATTCTTGCAGGTCACACAAGTAAATGATTTTGCGAATATTTTTCTGAATACGAACCAAGTATTTTCCCGAGCCCCAACCGAATATTTTTCCGAATACTTTCCCGAATTCGAACCCAAATACTCAACCGAATATTTTTCTGAATCCGAACCGAATATTTTACCGCATACTTTCCCGAATCCGAACCGAATATTCTCCCAAATCCGAAACCGAATACTTTCCCAATTCCGAACCGAATACTTTCCCGAGTCTGAACCGAATACTTTTCCGGGTTCGAACCGAATACTTTTCCGGGTTCAAACCGAATTCTTTTCTGAGTTCGAACCGAATACTTTTCCGGGTCCGAACCGAATACTTTTCCGGGTTCGAACCGAATACTTTTTCCGAGTTCGAACCGAATACCTTTCTGAGTTCGAACCGAATACTTTTCCGGGTCCGAACCGAATACTTTTCCGAGTTCGAACCGAATAATTTTCTGAGTCCGAACCGATTACTGTACCGAGTCCGGGACCCGCTGGCTCTGTAATTAACGAAGTTATGGTAAAAATGAAAATGTCCTTGTATTTGAATAGAACGGCGCCAAATTTCATTAAAAACCGATGACCAGAACATGACAACAAGAAACTACATACCTCTTTTGCTTATACATACAATGTACATATGTAAATATGTATGTACTGTATGCATATTCGTTTGCATTTTAATTTTTACCATAACTTCGTTAATTACAGCTGGTAATCGGTTCGGACCCGGAAAAGTATTCGGTTCGAACCCGGAAAAGTATTCGGTTCGGACCCGGAAAAGTATTCGGTTCGAACTCGGAAAAAGTATTCGGTTCGAACCCGGAAAAGTATTCGGTTCGAACCCTGAAAAGTATTCGGTTCGGACCCGGAATAGTATTCGGTTCGAACTCGGAAAAAGTATTCGGTTCGAACCCGGAAAAGTATTCGGTTCAGACTCGGGAAAGTATTCGGTTCGGAATTGGGAAAGTATTCGGTTTCGGATTTGGGAGAATATTCGGTTCGGATTCGGGAAAGTATGCGGTAAAATATTCGGTTCGGATTCAGAAAAATATTCGGTTGAGTATTTGGGTTCGAATTCGGGAAAGTATTCGGAAAAATATTCGGTTGGGGCTCGGGAAAATACTTGGTTCGTATTCAGAAAAATATTCGCAAAATCATTTACTTGTGTGACCTGCAAGAATAATTTGAATAACGTGAATAAAAATTTATTCTTTATTCAAAATTATCTGAATGAAAAATAAAATTTTATTTTTTATTCAACCAATTTCGGATGAAGAATAAAAAATTATTTTTTATTCAAGGGCATCAGAATGAAGAATAAAAATTTATTTTTTATTCAAGGGTATCAGAATGAAGAATAAATTTTTATTCTTTATTCAAGGGTATCAATATGAAGAATAAAAAATTATTCTTTATTCAATGGCACCAAAATGAAGAATAAAAATTTATTTTTTATTCAAGGGTATCAGAATGAAGAATAAATTTTTATTCTTTATTCAAGGGTATCAGAATAAAGAATAAAAAATTATTCTTTATTCAAGCGCGCCGGAGTGAAGAATAAAAATTTATTCTTTATTCAAGGATATGAGAATGAAGAATAAAAATTTATTTTTTATTTGAATAAAAATTTATTCAAAACCGCCCATCTCTGGTAAGTTTTTAAACGTAGAAAAAGATCTTTCCATGTCAACTGAAGGTATCGGGGCGTATTTAAAAGCAAGAATTTCAGACATGGTGTAGCGTGTAGTGCTACACGTTCAATATGAATATTGCGATATTTTTCTCGCTCTGAAGTTCAATATATTTTACTTCCGTCCTTTCGGCACTTTCACTTCCAATTCGTTTATTGTCAATATTGCGATCCGGATCGCGGATTTCAAAATTTCTAAACATTTTGCGATCCAGAATCGCGAGCCATCAATACTCGATGCTACACTATCAATATGAATCGCGATCCACGGATTTCATCAATATTGACCGTCTGAAGTATGCCTATGTATGTAGATACACAGCTTATTCGTGTAGCACATTTGAATGAAGCATTGCGAAAATTATTAAATTCGCCTTGAACTTGTCAGACGAAGAGGACTGGCAAATAGTATGCGCATATACAAAACAAAGTTGCCAGAGTACAAAATTTAAATAAAAACAATTTTACGAGCGAAATGGAAAAATACGACGAAATACTATGCTAAAATATGAATTTATAGCCAAATATGCCAAAATATGCAAATAAGTCTAGATATGAAAAAATAAGCCTTTTGACCTAAATATGCTAAAATATGCCCTAACAAGTTAGGCTTATTCTCTTCGTCTTGAACTAAAACGCCGATATATATTTATCATATGTAAATAGGACTGCAATAGAAAAATATGCATTTGCATATCTTCTGTTGCCCTACTTATTACTGTAAAATTTTTAAAGTAATAAGTAACGCTTTACTTATTACTTGAAATTTTTTACAGTAATAAGTAAAGTGGTACTTATTACTGTAAAAAATTTTAAGTAATAAGTAAAGCGATACTTATTACTGTAAAATTTTTTAAGTAACAAGTGAAGCGTTACTTATTACTGTAAAAAATTTTAAGTAAGGAATATTCTTTTACTGCTTACTGTTTGCTTTACTGAATTACAATATTACTTCAGTATGCCCATCTATGCCGTTTTTTTAGTTCAGTTTAAGTGCAGCGTTTGACATACCCCACGCAAGTGGTATGGTGGCGCAGAGGTAGAGTGTCTGGCCTGGAAACGAGGGGAGGTGGGTTCGAATCCAGCCAGGCGCCTGATTTTTTTTAATTTTTTTTTTTTTTTTTTTTTTTAATAATAAATAATAGCTTAAAAAAACTAAAAAGCACGCGTTAATCTTAAAATCGCACTAAAAATTGAGGAATAATTTAATATAAAAACAAAACGATGAACGAAAATATAAGTACGTATTTAATGAAAAGCATTAGGTGCTCAGTATATCAAAAAAATTTAATATCGGTATTTTTACTAATACATATTTTTATTTTAAATTCTTTTGGAGATTTGTATGTACATGTATGTATGTACATATGTATACGTGTAAGAACATAAGAAATTCTAACCAGGACAGCGCTGTTTTGAAATAGGCGAGGTGAGAATGTTAATAACACAAGTAGAAATTAGAGTACAGCGTTTGACACAACTCACGTAACTAGCGCGGTAGCTCCGATTCAAATGTAGCTGGTTCAAGTCCAGGTCGAGTCAGTTTTTTTGTTGCTTTTTTTTATTAAACAATTTTCTTTGTCATTTTTTATTAAATAAAAGTGCCACCCGAATATCGGGGATTACATACTAGTTAATTATTAAAATAAAAACGATCAAACAACCAATATAAAAACCAATCGGATGAGCTTGCCGATAAACAAAATCTAGTAACAAGAACAAGCATCGCCTTTTCTATAAATAGAATTTGTACAAACAAAAACACACAACCACGCATTTTTTGCAGGGATGTATTTGCAAATTGGTTTCTCATATGATACATGAAACTTGTTAATTGTTGCTTTCGAGCGAATATAAATTGATGTAAGAAGGTAACTTCTATCACGTGTACTGTGCTACACGCGGGTTTTTTTTGTCTGTACTTTGGACGTGACTATCCTATCTATATGTAAAATCGGTCGCTGATTCCGAAAATCGGGTTCATTTTTAATTCTATGGGAAGGTTTTTGAGATATAGGCAATTTACCGTTATTTGGCCAATGGGTCCACTTAATCCAGTATATCTCTTTAACACAGTGAGTTATCTTCCTCAGAGTCACACCAAACGAAAGAAAATTAAATTTCCTTTTCACTGTTCCCATAACATTTTTCTCTAACACGTATAGTTTCTGAAATATTGACCATTCTATTACCACTAGATAACTCACTCTGTTAAAGAGATATACAGGATTAAGTGGACCCATTGGCCAAATAACGGTAAATTGCCGATATCTCAAAAACCTTCCCATAGAATTAAAAATGAACCCGATTTTCGGAATCAGCGACCGATTTGACATATAGAAAGGATGGTCGCGTTCAGAGTATTTTTTGGCTGTAGAGCAGTGTAATCGCACAGGCCTGTTTTTCAAAATAATATTTATTCTTGCACGAATTCATGATTTTTTATTCATCATATCGGAGTTAGCGCAGTAACGCCAGCCTGCAATTGTGCGGCGCAGCGTAGTGGTACCCATACCCAAGGCAGATATAGGAAGGTAGACGCATAGGCGAATTCAGAAACTACGTTTTTATTTACAAAGGTAGAGTGTAACGTAAACAGCAAAGCGAATTCACATCATGGCCCTATAGGAGTAGGCGAGCCCCAAGCGAATTTAGATTTTATCCAAGGCGAAATATCATTTTAACATTACACCATCGTTCAATAATAGAAGGTTTTCGCATTACGATATAAGTACATACATACATACACACTCCATGTAAACTGTTTGTGCATTCTGTAGTGCTTCTGTCAAAAGCATAGTCCGCCATTGTAGAAATCATATTGTAATAATAATAATACAATGGCGATATTATAACTCTGACGAGTTTTATGGCCGAGCTTCTCTCCCAATTCGAGGTGGCTCCTTTTTGTTTTTCCTACTAATTGGGTGGACGTACAGTTTTATGCCGGCTCCGAACGGCGAATGCATTTTTTGTGAGTGCTTCAAATCAAAATACGTTGCCCAAGGCGTTTCTCAAGTGCTTTACTCCTCGGGAGTGTAAAGTGAACATAATTAGTTAAGTGCTCGCAGCAATTAATTAAAACACAAAAATCGAGACTCCGCAAAGCGGGATAATCAATAAGGAAAAAAAAACAACCAAAAACAGCAATAGAAAACATTTTGAACAAAAACTCATCGCAGGTTGTGGATCGCGATAAGCAACTTTCGCACCTAAAAGTAGGCACTGAAACCCAAACAAAAATCTCCAGACAATATCTAGAGTTGCCTGAGTGCTGAATTCATAAAATAACACAAATACCCACTTTTAGTTCACATTAATGCCCAAAAAGAAAAAAGTAAGTACAAATAATATAATATGCCCCTTAACCGCACTCCTCATAAAGGGGGAGACTCCCAACAACTGCAGCAAGTCCAATTGCAGCAAGTCCAACCGCTGCAAACCCCGAAATCTCAGTCAATAGCCCAACCATTAACCCAATCCCACACACCTAGCGTCAACGTACCAAACGTACAAGAACAAATCGAAACCCTCCAAAGGCAACTAAAAATACTCTATGCCCAACAACAGCAAGCCCGGAAACCCCAAAATGCGGGAAACTCTACATCTGCTTCCCCAACAAACGAATGGAAGAAAGTCAACAATTCCAAACGTCAACGCGAAATCCCAGGTAAAGTACTGGCTCTAAAAAACAGGCTATGCTCGATCAATACTGGCTTGAAACCCGCCAACCAAATGAAAATGAAAAGAGATTTGCCTCTCTTGAAGTTGAGGAAACAAACCAACCAACTGAAAAAATAGCCAAACCACCGCACAGTGGGCTGAAATTGGTCGGTAGTGGACATAGAGACATGAAATCAAAGCTAGTTAATAATAAAAAACTAATTATGGAGTTCGATTCTAAACCTTATTACATGAGGTTTTTGTATCTGAATAACTTTTCATAAAGTCTTTAATTTAAAAGTTATAGCAAATTAAAAAAAAATGTATGGAAAAATTCAGAATTTTGCCCTTAACTCAATTTCCTCACATTTCCTCAAAATTAATTTCATATATTTATATATAAAGTCTAATTTACTATGTATTTTACTAGTCCTCGTGGTTCGGAAAAGCTCGGAAAAGTTTACAATTTCAGTCATAGTTCCATTAATGACTAGGTCTTATGGCAATATTATTATTTTCGCTGAAGAGAGAAATGTGACAACCCCAAGCAGTACCTCGTTCGGTAGATGATTAAAATACGCTTCTAATGACATAAAATTTGTAGTGATTGAACCAACCCTGGTTGAGTGACAGCTGGTCAAAGTTAAAAAATTTTCCATCTTTTTCGATTTTTTGTTTGCCGTTAACTCAGATTCCTCACGTTTCCCCATAATTAATTTTATTTATTTATACATAAGGTCTAACGTACTATCTATTTTATTAATTTTCGTGGTTCGTTACTATTTTGTTGTTGTTCCTGTTGATGCTGCTCCTTTTGTTATTACTTTCACTGCTACTATTTTGGCGTTGTTGTCGTTAATCGTTTTCATAATTCTCCTACCTACTTCTTTATTTCTATTTCTGCTCTTTTGTTTCTTCAATTTCTTCCCTACTTATTCTTTCTTATCCTACTTATTTCTTGACTTGATGTTTTTGTTGTAGTGCTACCTTTTTACATTTCTACTTCTTTGAAACTACACACCACATCCAGCCAAACATGTTCAGAATTACATGGTAAGTTTGGTGAAAACGCACAAAGTCAGCTACATATGCTTGCGCATTGAGACAGCTCTGTTGTATGCAAAAGCATGCAACAACAACCAAACGGCAATTTTCCAACGACGATTGTGGACGCATTTTCCAACCAATTTTCATGAAAATTGGCGCAGTTCTATTTGAGAGCAATACCTTTCTAATGGTGTGTTTTAAAATCGGTTCAGTAGTTTCGACGGAGAAGATGGAATAAAATTTATGTTAGCGTATTAATAATATAGATTCCATTACTAACTGGGTCATATGCCAGTATTGCAAATCAGTTTTCATTGCTGGGTATAATGTGAAAACCAAAAATATTTTAGGACTTCAGTGTGAAGTCATTTTGTCGTGTCAACCGTTTCGCCATATGCATACAAGCCTAAAATTAGAGCCAAATGTCGCTGCTATTCTTTAAAATATTCTGGTATGCCTTATTATACCCTACTTTGCTTCACTTAAACTTCAAGAGCTCATCCAAATATTGTTAGATTTTTAATCTGAATGTATTGTTGAAACCTGCATTAAATTACACAGTCCCATGTGTAATTGAATTTAAAAAAATGTTCAGCTATCAGGAAGAATATAGGACATGAACTTGAAGATTCGTGAGAAAGAAAACAAAACGTTCACTTTAGGCCGCGATATTACCTTCCCTGAGTAGTGTACCAAAAAACTGAATACGCCATTCGTTTAAGCGGTTAATTTTACGTACGACTAGATAACAATTTTTTATCTTGTGCAAAATCTCAACTTATTTCGTACATAAAACTAAACATACCTTGAAATTCTTGAAAATTGCGCGGTTTTTGGTGTAGCTTCATCTAGTTTTTAGAAAAGTGATTTTTTTTCATTTTATTTACTATAAAACAACCTGAGAAGGTTTAAACAATGGCATACAAATAAACGCATCTAATGTAAATCTATTACTAAAAGCCTGATAACTTCTTAAAACAAGGTTTTACGAAAAAAAAGTTATATAACTAAAAATTATGGCAAAATATCATAGAATATGAAAATATACAATTGAAGTCCTATGTCCCTACTTGTCAATTTCAGCCCACTGTGCGCCGCCAATATTTATAGACAAAGTTCTAAACATTCCCCCCCTAATGAGTTTACTACAACAAGTTACTCGAAACTCCTACGATCTAAAACTCGCAGGCAAGGATCAAGTAAAAGCACAAGCATCATCACTGTATGCTTACAAAACCATAGTATCACAACTGGAACAGACGGGCACAGAGTTCTATACTTATAAAACAAAACAAGAACGTACCTTCAGAGTTGTTCTCAGCAACATGCACTCCTCAATAGACGCAAAAGAAATTGCGGATTCTCTAAAAGATCTCGGTTACTCAGTCACAAACATTTGCAACATAAAACACAGTCACAAAAAAGCCTCTCCCCATGTTTATCATTGAACGCAAACCCGACATCCAGCAAATTATAAAGGCTGTATGGTATACAAAAACCTCTAAAGCGCCAAATACCCAACTCTGAGGAAAAAAGCTCCTGCACAGCCTCAGGAGAAACTACAACAGCCAAGTCAAATCCCAATTCAGATTGAAACCCCAATTCAAATTGACCCATACCCAGCCACATATGCTCAAGCAGCAAAGAAAGGCGTACCACCCCGCTCGAACCCTAATAATGTTATTCCAAATAGTAATGAAACCCACTTACTTACTTACTTAATTGGCGCGTAACCGTCTATACGATTTTTGCCGAATCCAACATAGCGCCAGTGGTGTCAGATTGAGGGAAATTTCCCTTTTTGAGGGATATTTCACTGCAAAATTTTTAAAGAGGGAAAAAAGGGACATTTTGTTGTCGTCCATATAAAAAAAGGGATTTTTTGGTTGCAGAACTGTTTACATACTTAAATACATATGTATAATTTATAGTATAACTTAAAATAAGCAAAAGTATAGTATAACTTAAAATAATGAAAAACTCCTATTCAGTGTATGAATACACACGCTTTCACGTTAACTTATGCAATGCAAAAAGGAGTCGGTTACATACATACATGCGTACAAGTAAACATACAGTGAACTACACTGCGTATACGTAACTTGTTTACATAAATACATATATGCAGGTTAAACTAATAAAAGAGTGTTAATAATCGCCACTTAATTTATTTTTCATTGTGCACATTCGTACTGTATTGTTAATAATCGAAAGAATTTCGGAGAATTGGGAGCCACTTAAAGGCGATTTTCGCCTGGCCTGATTTAAAGATAAGCGTAAAAAAGCCGAAACGATTTATGAAGAATTGGGAAGAATTTAAAACAAGGCTTATTTTAGATTTTTGAAGTACGTTCTTAACTTTTTCAACGAATTTAACGCATTGTTCCAAAGCCGAAATGTACTTATACACCGACTAGGGAAAGAAGCTAAGACACTTGTGTTGAAAATTGCAGGAAATTTCTTAAAACCCGACTTTTTTTACAATTCCGTGGGAATTACAGCTAAAAGTCTTGGAACTTCCAACTCCATATTTACTTGATGAGCATAACGTTTACGTTAGTTATGAATGCGAAGATATTTTGTCAAATTTAAAATTGGAGGAAAAGATTGTATTCAAAAAAAGGTGATTGCGCTTTTATGAAGATTCTACCTTTCAGATAATATCACGTTTTCCATTTGACGGTTTTTTCGAAGAATTGCAGTTTTTAGATCCCGATATTGTTTTTGATTTCTCTAAAAACATACGTGTATCACTTCTTGTTCTAACTAAAAAATTAAATCTTAATCCTGATCTTACAGAATCAGAATACAAAAGTATTTGTATCGTTTTAACCGAAACATAAAAAGACGATTTAAAAAAATTACCTATTGATGTAATGTGGAGTAAAATAATAAACTTTAAAAACAATTTTTTGTTTCATAATCTTAAGCAAGTGGTTGAAATTGTACTCACGTTACCCCATTCAAACACTGAATCAGAAAGAATATTTTCAATTGTCACGGATGTTAAATGTAAAAAGCGAAACAAACTATCTAGTGATATGTTAAATGGTATAAGTAAAGTAAGAGTTGCCTTTCAATCCAAAAATATCAATTGATTCAATTTTAAAATCAACAAAAATCATATCCACTTGCACTATGCAAATAATTTGTACAACTGATACTTTTTGCTATTAAAAAATTGTATTTGCCTGTTATATATTCTTATATTACTGAAATAAATGCTTTAAATTCGGTGGGAATTTTGTGGGATTTTTTATTTAAAATGTGGGAAATTAGGGATTTTTTTCCAATTTTTGTGGGAATTTTAGCAGAGATTATCTGGCATCACTGCATAGCGCGCAAACCATTTCTGTTTCGTGCAGCGTAGCGCCATTTGGGAATAACTAGGGAGCCAGCATCACTGTCCACCTGATCTTCCCAAAGCAGTGGAGGTCTCCCCTTTCTTCTGCGCTCAGCGTGTTTCGACAGAAATACTTTCTTGGCCGGAGCAGCTTCTTCCATTTTCAAGACATGATCTGCCCAGCGGAGCCGCTTGATCTTTATTCGCTGAACAATGTCGATGTACAGCTCATTGTTAAATCTCCGTCGATACTCGCCCTCGCCAATGCGCAAAGGTCCATAAATTCTCCGAAGAACTTTCCTCTCGAATACTCCAAGCGCCATTTCATCTACTTTTGATATAGTCCATGCTTCTGCGCCATACATGAGGACTGGAACGATGAGTGTCCTGTAGAGTGTGATTTTAGTTCGTCGAGAGAGGACTTTACTTTTCAATTGCCTACTTAGTCCAAAGCAGCATTTATTGGCAAGAGTGATTCTTCGTTGGATTTCTGTGCTGGCATGAAACCCACACCCCAACGCAAAACACTAACGAAATGCGAGAAATGATAGACTTACTGAAACAGGGCATGCAACAAATGATAGCAATGATGAGCCTCCTCGTCACCCTCACGACTAAAAACTGTGCATCTTCAACCCGTTGAGAATTATTATTTGGAATGTCAATGGCGTATCAAAACATTTACTTGAAGTTAAAGTTTTATCTTAGACCCAAGATTTAGATATACTCCTCATATCTGAGTCCCACTTTACTGACAAAAGCTACTTTGAAGTACCCAACTACATGTTTTACCACACAAAACACACGAGTAATAACGCTCATGGAGGCTCAGGTATCTTGATACGGCCAGGCCCAATTAGCGCACCAGGCGCCATTTCAGTGCACGTACTCATGGACCAAATAATCTCTGCAGTCACGGTTCTCCATCCGTACGAAACCACTTTTTTAGTTCCCTCGATAAACCTTCTGAGATCGGTTGTTGTTATTGCGGTTCATCATCCTTATCTAGGCTTGCGATAATTTTTTCATCACAATGCCAGACTAAAGCGAAATGAAAACAGCCTAAAGTTAGAAATCCATAAAATTCATTCAAGTATATTTAGCAGTCTAAAAATTACAAGTTACATATATATATCACATTTAAAAAACAATTCACTTATGATAAGGAAAAAACAAATTAATTAAATTAAATAAAGGTGTTACATATTTGGAATTGCCCAATGCGCTCATCGCTCAGTAAACATTTACATATATTCATATATACGTATATAATGCACTCAGCTAATTATCTGTTATGTATGTATACATACCATACTCATAGTATGCGTAAATACCTCTCTTCTTATATATTTATTAGCATGTAAGTTTTGGATATTGTTTTCTTAATAAAGTTAGTTGCATTAGAACTGCCTTTTGACTCGGACTTATCAGCTGGCGACGAGAAATTAAAAACGAAACCCGCGTTTAAAAAAAAAAAAAAAAAAGTTAAAAGTCTAACTGCACTTTCGTTTGTGACTACCGATAATGCCGGATGTTATGGTTTGCTATCGATATCAATACTGATATCGATCATAAACGGGTTAATTTCGGTTGCTCAATTTTGGCTGTGTGGCAGCACCACTATTTCAGTAGCTTCTTTCTTAGTAGTTTCCAATAACTTCCAATCAATAATGGCCGACGTGCTGACATGGTGAAGAAGAATGGTTGACGCGTGGCCAAACTAAACAGGTCGTCGCATGTGAGGCAGAATATGCGATTGACGTTAGGCGGCTTATTTCAAATGTCAAAAGCAGGGAAAAAGAAGTGAACACACAACTTAGCAGGGATTGTTTAAAGAAGGATTTCGCGGCAGATAAGCCGATTGCAATTGGGTACGTGTGCAAAAAAGGTGCGAACGTCAGATAGAACCGATTGGGGAAAAATTTTTACTTTGAAAATAATTTCTCTCCTCTTTCACGTTGACATTTTTTTTTTGGAAACGCGCACATCAAAACGTAACTAATATAACCTTCTATGGATAAACCTTGAGCTTAGCATTCTACTTCTACGAACAAGGCCTGCAAAATTGTAAAATCAAGGCAACAGACAATAAGTTGACATATGCCAAGAAGAAGAAGAGCGATTCTCCCTCGCATCGACCTTGTATGTTTGAGCTATGGGCTAGTGTAACAGGTGGCCGCACTGCGAAACGAGGGTGATTTTTGAGGTTGTCTCGATGGCAACAGCTGACAATTTTTTTTTGACAAGAGTCATTTCCTTGTACGAGTAAATTTCATTCACCACTGGTGGTGTTCTGGCAATATTTAAAATTTGTATTTTCTTATTCAGTTACTAGATATCTTAAATGTAACCTTTTTTTTTGTATTCAAAATCCTGTAATTAATTCTTTTTCCTCCACTAAGTGTCTAAACAAATTTTAAGTGAGTGGGTTTATCCGAAATTTACATCGATTTTCTTTTTTTCTTCTAGATGGTTATATGGTTATGTGGTTTTGATTCATTCTTAAGATTTCAATCCTTATAGATTGCATGAAATTTTTTTTATTGTAAATAGGCAAGCTTTCGAGCCAACCTCTACAAATAGGCCTCTCATGGGGAAAGCTTAACAGAAACTTCCCATCTCAACCTTGACAATCGTTCCAATGGCGGGATATGCACATGTATTGGTGATGGAGAAACTGGTTCTCCAGGGTTGCCATGAACACTTCTTATTGTGAAAATACGTAACACGTGGTTATTCGGATACTTAGTACTTTCAAATGCACCTATTATAAGATGTTCTTATGCGCTCCATACAATTTTAAATTTTACATAGTTCACAGAAAATTAAATAATTATTTACCAAATAATTTTACTATGTTTGTTTCTTATTGGCTAGTTATGGATAGTTAGCCAGGTTTGGGCTGGCAGAAGGTTTCTTGATTTTCTGTTCATTTCACTCTTTATGAGCGTAATTCTTTCCGTTTTGCTCTTTTCATTTCATTTGACAGCTAGCTGCTAGTTTAATAAGAAACAAACATACTATTTCATTAATCAGATTTTCCTGTCTCTTACCATTTTTATAATTTGAGCGTAAGACAACAATGTCTATTAATATTTCCAACGTACACTAATAGAATTTTACAGTAGCAAATTTACTAGGGCACGAATATAAGCGATTAATTTGAGATAGTTTCATGGGAAAAATGCTTGAGGCATTTTATTCCGAAAGTTTTGGTATTTTTATTTGTGTAACATGGCAATCGCATTCCATCTCGCTTGTGCCATTGCTAGCGTCATACCATGATATAGACCAATGGTGGGCATTTTGACTCATATGAGCGTTACTCTCAGCACACGTATTCTTACGCTCTTATTTCAGTTGCTGTTGAGAGCGAAAAATCAATTGAGTCACAGTGGTGTTAGAACAGAATTTTCATGTCAGTTGTGTTTCAGCAAGCAAAGGGGTGACACGTATCGTCGCTTTGCTTTTATTTTTTATGCAATAGTAAATTATGCGCTATTTAATGAATGAAAGCATTTAACAAGCAGTGAACAAACACATATACATATGTAGGTACGCACATAAATAGTATCATAAAACAATCAAGCGGTGCACGATGTTGCTTCGCTGTTGTTTGTTAATCAACTGACTGCAAATGTTCTTTGTCCCATGGTAGCCACTTTACGCTCGCGGTTACCAATACATGCTTACATTTCATTTGCCCACCAATGATATAGACATTCGGGTAACCGTAAAGTCACGCCACTATTATGCACACGTCACTACACCACTGCAGGCTATATGGAAAAAGAAACGGGACTCTTCCAAAACGAATACAGAAGAAAAGTGGAAGGCACGCGCTAATAAGAATTTTTTTTAGTACAGCGGGGGTCAGTTTTCGAAAAGTCAATTGAGTGGTAGAGTCAAAACGAGACGGTTCTTTTTCGTGGTGTAAAACTATTTTTTTTATATTGCATATAAATAACTTCTTAAATAATAAAAATAGATGCGAAAACACAAAATCAGTGTTCAGTATATTTTGCAAAACATGTACATTATGTTAAATTAGTTTAAATGGCTAGTTCTACGTAGACACTCGATTGTAAAGTGAAATATATACATACGTATACGTACACACACACACCTGTGCACACAAGAATCTGTTTTTTTGTCGTTCAAATTCGTTTGTCATATCGTATTCGTGTCGGTTTGTCGCTGCATTTCCTGATAAACAATAGAATTTCATGAATTAAATGATAACCGCAGTGAACATTTACGCACCAAAAAACATAAATATCGAAAACAACAACAGCAGCAAATAGCGAAAAATTTGGCTCAACAACAACAACAACAAATTGGGCTTGGCACAACAACAACAACAGCGTCTCAGATAGTGACTCAACAACACCGATAGCGGCACAGCCGAAGCAACAACAGCAAACAGCCGAAAAATTTTGCACTAGAACAACAACAAATTGGGTTTGGCACAACAACAACAGCAGCAAATAGCGAAAAACTTGGCTCAACAACAACAACAACAAATTGGGCTTGGCACAACAACAACAACAGCGTCTCAGGTAGTGAATCAACAACATCAACAGCCATAAGCAAAAAAAATTCTGTCGCTGCAACAACAGCAACCAGCAGAAACTACAACAACAACTACAGCAGCAGCAGCACCACCAACACAGCACCAACAATCATAACAACGTCAACACCAGTCGCCGGAGCCTAGGTCGTAAGCTATTTTTGTTATGTTGTATATTTCAATTTTTTTTTCTTTTAAATTTTCATCATTTGAATTGACGCACGTATGTGCATACTTATGTAGATTCCCAGCAGGACGGGGAGTAAGCGAAATGTAATAGGACTTCAGAACAATTGTATATTGTAAGCTTATTGCAATAACACCTTTTATAGTTCATTTATAAGCTTACACAAGGGCCGGTGTTTTGAGTCCCCTACAATTGTTCTTTAGTTTCATTTCCTTTTGTTTGATGGTTTAATCGAGTATTATCAAGCTTGCCACAATATTGTTATTTAATACTAGTTTGTTAGAAAGGGCGCCCTAATATGCTAAACGCAGAGAAAAAATAGACGTAGGCTATAAGAAAAGGGGAAATGAATTCCAAATAAATTGTCAAAAATTTAAAATGGGAATGCTGATTACCCTTATTTAAAAGGCATAGGGTTTTCAGGAACGGGGTCATCGAAATATAGGTGCACCGATGGCCAAGGATGAGGGTGGGCCAGTAAAGCACCAGCGCTGCAACAACACCAGCGCGTAACACAGGTAAGGGGTCACTGATACCCGGGTGCGACAGTGACTATGGATTAGGGTGGGACAAAAACGCACCGGCGCTGCAACAACATCAGCAACGCCACCCCCTTGTGAGTTCGGCCTTTAACTTTTTTTTTGATTGTTCATATATTTTAAATTTCAGCTTCTTTTATGTATTTTCAGATGCCTGTTAATAACCGGTCCTTCCGGTTGATTCAAATTAAATTCAAATTTAACGATTTTTTTTTGCGATTTAAATATTCAAATTTAAATTCACTTTGACAGTTTTTTTTGACAATGTTTATTCAAATTTAGTGCATATCGATTTCAACGTACATTCAAATTTAAATTTTGGTGCAACGATTATTTTCTCGTCCGTCCGCGATTATTTAAATTTAACGTGCGCTCATCTATTTTTAAATTTTTCCGTCGATTGTCAGCATTTCCGTCCGATTTAAATTTCGGTTTAAATGTTTTGCTAACGTCCGTCTGATTTTAACGTACATATGTACGTTCAAAATTCATATTCAAATTTTAACGTCTTTTTCCCTCGGTTCGTATTTATTTAAATTTAACTGACGTCTGGCCTTTTGAATTTGATTTTCCGGGTTATCTTCTGAATTTTTTAATTTTTCAACGGTCCGTCCGTGGCATCCGGCCAAACCGGATGTTGTTTTCGTGTGATTTTCTCGTTATTTTCAAAAAGGCATGATATGATTTTTTCTGTTTATGGCGCAGGACAGCAATGTAGGCAAGAACCCCGCCCAGCCGACAATGACTAGCCACAGTGCAACCCTAGATCATGCCGACCGCCATGCATTGCTGCTCCACTCGATATTCGAATGCTAAACATAACAGATGGCGCCCAACGTGCTGACTCGATGGCTTTTTGGTCAGCCAGTGACGCCTTACTATCTCGCAAGTCCCAGATTGGCAGGCCCTGCGCCGCCACTGCGTTGCGGCGAGATGGTGGGGCTGATCAGGTTGTCCAAGGAGGTCATCGCTGTTGGTGGCATAGGGCGCCACAAAACGCAGATCGTAATCGAAAGCTGTACCATAACAGATGGCGCCCAACGTGGTGTCTTGGGTGCTGGCTTCAGTGGTCTTCTGGTCGGTCAGTGAAGTTTCATCTTCACGCAAGTCCCAGATTGGCAGCCTCCGTAGCCGCCACTGCGTTGCGGCGGGATGATGGAATTGATCAGGCTGATTGGAGAGGCATTGTTGTTAGTGGCTCAGGGCTCCACGAGACTTAACGTCATTTTGTCTGTTTTTTTTTGCATTTCACCCGGAGAGGCAGTGTTGAACGCACTTATTTTTTTTTGTAATATAAATTTGTTTCACTGTCGTCCGAGGGGCATGTCCGCTAGATTCAGTATTTATTTTTATAAACTTTTGCCGAATATGTCTTTTGTGCAGTTTTGTGTATAGGATTTTTTTTTCTTTTGGGGCCTAGCTCATCTCGCGTCTGGGGTGGAGATTCGAACACCGCCTTCATTGCGATGAGTTGAGTTGGATCCTAAGCTAGCAAATCCTTCTTCGCAAGTCTGGGGTAGCGGCTTCAAACCGTGCCTTTCATTGCGGCGGAGCCTAGGATGTTGGTCAGAAGGAAAATTCGTCTTTTTATTTTTTTTTGTTTTCGTTATTTTTTTTTGCAATTTAGGCTTCAGCCATCCCGCGTCTGAGTTGGTTGCACCTAGTGCCACTTTCATTGCGATGGGTTGGTCTGAGACCTGACACGGTAGGCAGGAAGCGACGATAGGTTGCATGAAAATGTCGAGAAAAAAGGAAAGTGGGGTTGTGTTATGTGATGTTTATAGATGAAACATCCGTTGAAATTAAAATCCGAGCTGCTCCTTTTTCAAGGATATCCACATTTTTTGTTTTTTTTGAAAGGATCAAATATTGAGGAAATCGAATATTCGCCACCGTCCAAATTTTTCCGATTTCAATACATTATTTGGTCGCTAAGGGATACAAAAAAAGGTATTAAAAAGAAAACAGGACACCTGTAGTGGAAAAATCCAATGTGAACAGGACCTAAAGGATAACCACTGAAATATAAAATAACACAAAAAGTACCCACTTTAATTTGCGTATAACTCCTAAAATGTTAACTCTACGTGAAAATTTCTTATTATATGTTTCATTCAGAATAAATAAAGAAATATTTCTTTAATATACAATTTTGATGTACCTGCAGTGCTTAATGTACTTTTGTGCATCTAAAGTGAAAATTTCAAAAAAAGTACGTTTTTTTTATGGTGCTATTTTAAGTTCAAATATTTTTCTAGTTTATGTAAATATTTTAATCTAATGATCCAACTCTCATTCCTACACATCTCTACGTTAATACTAAAAAAGAGTTAGAGCTGAGATACGCGCTAGCTGTGCACGGTGGGCGGGAAGCAACAATAGGTTGCATGGGAATATCGTAAAAACGATGGCCCAACGAATATGTGCCTAGCTGTGTGCTGGTACTAATTTTCGTTTAAAAAAAATGTTGGAGATTTTATTCACGCTTGCTGTGTGTTTATGAAGTATATTAGAATATCAGTTTACGTAAGTGTTTAGCCGGCGATCGTTTTTTCGATATTTTCATGCAACCTATTGTTGCTTACCGCCCACCGTGCACAGCTAGCGCGTATTTCAGCTCCAATTCTTTTTAATATTAACGTATATATATGTAAGAATGAGAATTGGATCATTAGATTAAAATATTTACATAAACTAGAAAAATATTTGAACTTAAAATAGCACCATAAAAAAAACGTACTTTTTTTGAAATTTTCATTTTAGATGGACCAAAGTGCATTAACCACTGCAGGTACATCAAAATTGTATATCAAAGAAATATTCCTTTATTTATTCTGAATGAAACATATTATAAGGAATTTTCACGTAGAGTTAACATGTTAGGAGTTATACGCAAATTAAAGTGGGTACTTTTTGTGTTATTTTATATTTCAGTGGTTATCCTTTAGGTCCTGTTCACATTGGATTTTTCCACTACAGGTGTCCATTTTTCTTTTTAATACCTTTTTTTGTATCCCTTAGCGACCAAATAATGTATTGAAATCGGAAAAATTTGGACGGTGGCGAATTTTCGATTTTCTCAATATTTGATCCTTTCAAAAAAAACAAAAAATGTGGATATCCTTGAAAAAGGAGCAGCTCGGATTTTAATTTCAACGGATGTTCCATCTATAAACATCACATAACACAACCCCACTTTCCTTTTTTCTCGACATTTTCATGCAACCTATCGTCGCTTCCTGCCTACCGTGCTGAGTTAGTACTTTTCATCTCCGCAAGTCTGGGGAAAGCAGCCTCTAGCTGTTCCTTTCATTGCGGCGGAGATTAGGAGGGTATTTTGCAAATTTCTTTTGTTCTGTCTTTTTTTTTTGTTATGCGATGCAGGCCTCAGTTCATCTCATGCCTGAGTTGGGTGCCTTGGAACATTTAGCACCACTTCATGGCGATGAGCTGAGCTGAGACCCAAGGATGTATTGTCTATCTCCGCAAGTCTGGGGATAGCGGATTGAAACCGTTCCTTTCATTGCGGCGGAGATAGGTTAGTATTTCGCAACATTTCGATTTTTTTTTGTGTTTTTCAAGGGGGTTTATAAATTTTTTTTATTCTGTAACCTGTGCCTTTTATAATGGGAGGTCAGCATTCCCATTGAATAACGAACATATATATATTTTGCATTGTATATCTTTTTACATTTACATATTCACGTATATGAACACGTTTATTTATACAAATATTTTTTTTATAAGCGAAGTTATTTTGAATCGATATTGTTAGCAAAACTTAAGATAATTTTTACAATCGAAGATAATTGTTACAAACATTTGCTTGATTTTTTTCACCAAACGCGACAACGTATTATATTTTCTCGGATGTGACATAATTTTGTACCGGCATAGAGATTTAAATAGCAAATAATCATTATTAATATTCGCTGAAAACTTGATCGAACACAAAACCAAAGTTTTATTAATATCTTTTCGATGCGATCTAATTTTGAATCGAGATAAAGATTTAAATTTCGTTAATTGTATAAATATTTGCATTTGGACTTTAACACCAACCGTGATTTTATTTAGGCAGTTAATTGCTTAAGATCTCATACGACCATTCAAGCGTGCCTTGTTTTTTTTTGAAGCGCTCATACGTTCGATTTTGTTTAAATGTCCCAAAACTGTCAGCAGTCGACTGAACGGACGCAAACGAGGAAATCTGTAAAAACTTAGCGCAGGCAAATGATAGAGTCAAGTGTCGAGTGCGTGGAAAAGTGGGCAATGCACTGTATGACTTAGAAGACTTAACAGGGAGATTATTAGGACGATTCCATGCTTCTGATATCCGTCCTCAATAAGACTCCGCTGGGCGTCTTGGCGGTCGGGGACAATTCGCCCAGTATCCTCCCCGAGCAGTTATAATTATAGGTGGATCACAAGCGCTCCCATCGGGAACCGTGGATCATCTAGCAGTCCATATTCCAATTGGTCTGCTTATACGGAGTTTTGACGAGTTCTCCCAAATCAAAATGTCTAGTTTTATGGAGTTTTGGCGAGTTCTCCTATATCAAATGCCTAACCTTACGGAGTTTTGACGAGTTCTCCAATATAAAAATGTCTATTCAAACGGAGTTCTGATGATTTTCCTGTTAAAGTTTTTTTTTGTCCAGCTTCGAGAGGTTAGGGACCATAGACCAGCTGATAGGATGATTGTATTCGGAGTTTAGACGCGTTCTCCTGTAAAAAAATGTCTAAGGCCGCGAAGCCTTAAAATAGGAAACAAAATAATTTAATTTTTTTTGTAAAGCCCATTCCGGGGGGCGAGAAACCAGCGGACCAAGGGTCTTTTTCAAGACCGCCTGTCCTGGGTCCAGCGTGCGGGGTTGGATCAGCCGGGGGGGGGCAGGTTGTTAAGACCGACCAAGATCGGCACCTAGGAGGAGGGCTCCTAGGGGGGGTAGGCTTCTCTGGCCTAAGCCAATAGAGAACCACCGCAACACCGGACTTACGCATCTTGGTTTTTTTTTACCAAATGAATTTTTTTATTATACCTGACTTTCAATTAATCTCGGATTTACATACATTACTAGATTGGACACGTTCATATAGCATATGGTTTTTTTTGATATCACCTGATGGAGCCTCTGTTGCCCGGTTAGCTGTGGTAGAATTTGAGACTCTTATCTAGGGGTGAGTCGTGCCCCACGTAGTTAACAGTTGAGTATTCTCGCGACAACCTTACAGGCAAACCATTTTTCCTGTTCGCTCCCTCGTCAGGTCTTCGAAGCGAAGCAGGCCTGTTATGGTTTGCTATCGATATCAATACTGATATCGATCATAAACGGGTTAATTTCGGTTGCTCAATTTTGGCTGTGTGGCAGCACCACTATTTCAGTAGCTTCTTTCTTAGTAGTTTCCAATAACTTCCAATCAATAATGGCCGACGTGCTGACATGGTGAAGAAGAATGGTTGACGCGTGGCCAAACTAAACAGGTCGTCGCATGTGAGGCAGAATATGCGATTGACGTTAGGCGGCTTATTTCAAATGTCAAAAGCAGGGAAAAAGAAGTGAACACACAACTTAGCAGGGATTGTTTAAAGAAGGATTTCGCGGCAGATAAGCCGATTGCAATTGGGTACGTGTGCAAAAAAGGTGCGAACGTCAGATAGAACCGATTGGGGAAAAATTTTTACTTTGAAAATAATTTCTCTCCTCTTTCACGTTGACATTTTTTTTTTGGAAACGCGCACATCAAAACGTAACTAATATAACCTTCTATGGATAAACCTTGAGCTTAGCATTCTACTTCTACGAACAAGGCCTGCAAAATTGTAAAATCAAGGCAACAGACAATAAGTTGACATATGCCAAGAAGAAGAAGAGCGATTCTCCCTCGCATCGACCTTGTATGTTTGAGCTATGGGCTAGTGTAACAGGTGGCCGCACTGCGAAACGAGGGTGATTTTTGAGGTTGTCTCGATGGCAACAGCTGACAATTTTTTTTTGACAAGAGTCATTTCCTTGTACGAGTAAATTTCATTCACCACTGGTGGTGTTCTGGCAATATTTAAAATTTGTATTTTCTTATTCAGTTACTAGATATCTTAAATGTAACCTTTTTTTTTGTATTCAAAATCCTGTAATTAATTCTTTTTCCTCCACTAAGTGTCTAAACAAATTTTAAGTGAGTGGGTTTATCCGAAATTTACATCGATTTTCTTTTTTTCTTCTAGATGGTTATATGGTTATGTGGTTTTGATTCATTCTTAAGATTTCAATCCTTATAGATTGCATGAAATTTTTTTTTATTGTAAATAGGCAAGCTTTCGAGCCAACCTCTACAAATAGGCCTCTCATGGGGAAAGCTTAACAGAAACTTCCCATCTCAACCTTGACAATCGTTCCAATGGCGGGATATGCACATGTATTGGTGATGGAGAAACTGGTTCTCCAGGGTTGCCATGAACACTTCTTATTGTGAAAATACGTAACACGTGGTTATCCGGATACTTAGTACTTTCAAATGCACCTATTATAAGATGTTCTTATGCGCTCCATACAATTTTAAATTTTACATAGTTCACAGAAAATTAAATAATTATTTACCAAATAATTTTACTATGTTTGTTTCTTATTGGCTAGTTATGGATAGTTAGCCAGGTTTGGGCTGGCAGAAGGTTTCTTGATTTTCTGTTCATTTCACTCTTTATGAGCGTAATTCTTTCCGTTTTGCTCTTTTCATTTCATTTGACAGCTAGCTGCTAGTTTAATAAGAAACAAACATACTATTTCATTAATCAGATTTTCCTGTCTCTTACCATTTTTATAATTTGAGCGTAAGACAACAATGTCTATTAATATTTCCAACGTACACTAATAGAATTTTACAGTAGCAAATTTACTAGGGCACGAATATAAGCGATTAATTTGAGATAGTTTCATGGGAAAAATGCTTGAGGCATTTTATTCCGAAAGTTTTGGTGTTTTTATTTGTGTAACATGGCAATCGCATTCCATCTCGCTTGTGCCATTGCTAGCGTCATACCATGATATAGACATTCGGGTAACCGTAAAGTCACGCCACTATTATGCACACGTCACTACACCACTGCAGGCTATATGGAAAAAGAAACGGGACTCTTCCAAAACGAATACAGAAGAAAAGTGGAAGGCACGCGCTAATAAGAATTTTTTTTAGTACAGCGGGGGTCAGTTTTCGAAAAGTCAATTGAGTGGTAGAGTCAAAACGAGACGGTTCTTTTTCGTGGTGTAAAACTATTTTTTTTATATTGCATATAAATAACTTCTTAAATAATAAAAATAGATGCGAAAACACAAAATCAGTGTTCAGTATATTTTGCAAAACATGTACATTATGTTAAATTAGTTTAAATGGCTAGTTCTACGTAGACACTCGATTGTAAAGTGAAATATATACATACGTATACGTACACACACACACCTGTGCACACAAGAATCTGTTTTTTTGTCGTTCAAATTCGTTTGTCATATCGTATTCGTGTCGGTTTGTCGCTGCATTTCCTGATAAACAATAGAATTTCATGAATTAAATGATAACCGCAGTGAACATTTACGCACCAAAAAACATAAATATCGAATAACAACAACAGCAGCAAATAGCGAAAAATTTGGCTCAACAACAACAACAACAAATTGGGCTTGGCACAACAACAACAACAGCGTCTCAGATAGTGACTCAACAACACCGATAGCGGCACAGCCGAAGCAACAACAGCAAACAGCCGAAAAATTTTGCACTAGAACAACAACAACAAATTGGGTTTGGCACAACAACAACAGCAGCAAATAGCGAAAAATTTGGCTCAACAACAACAATAACAAATTGGGCTTGGCACAACAACAACAACAGCGTCTCAGGTAGTGAATCAACAACATCAACAGCCATAAGCAAAAAAAATTCTGTCGCTGCAACAACAGCAACCAGCAGAAACTACAACAACAACTACAGCAGCAGCAGCACCACCAACACAGCACCAACAATCATAACAACGTCAACACCAGTCGCCGGAGCCTAGGTCGTAAGCTATTTTTGTTATGTTGTATATTTCAATTTTTTTTTCTTTTAAATTTTCATCATTTGAATTGACGCACGTATGTGCATACTTATGTAGATTCCCAGCAGGACGGGGAGTAAGCGAAATGTAATAGGACTTCAGAACAATTGTATATTGTAAGCTTATTGCAATAACACCTTTTATAGTTCATTTATAAGCTTACACAAGGGCCGGTGTTTTGAGTCCCCTACAATTGTTCTTTAGTTTCCTTTCCTTTTGTTTGATGGTTTAATCGAGTATTATCAAGCTTGCCACAATATTGTTATTTAATACTAGTTTGCTAGAAAGGGCGCCCTAATATGCTAAACGCAGAGAAAAAATAGACGTAGGCTATAAGAAAAGGGGAAATGAATTCCAAATAAATTGTCAAAAATTTAAAATGGGAATGCTGATTACCCTTATTTAAAAGGCATAGGGTATTCAGGAACGGGGTCATCGAAATATAGGTGCACCGATGGCCAAGGATGAGGGTGGGCCAGTAAAGCACCAGCGCTGCAACAACACCAGCGCGTAACACAGGTAAGGGGTCACTGATACCCGGGTGCGACAGTGACTATGGATTAGGGTGGGACAAAAACGCACCGGCGCTGCAACAACATCAGCAACGCCACCCCCTTGTGAGTTCGGCCTTTAACTTTTTTTTTGATTGTTCATATATTTTAAATTTCAGCTTCTTTTATGTATTTTCAGATGCCTGTTAATAACCGGTCCTTCCGGTTGATTCAAATTAAATTCAAATTTAACGATTTTTTTTTGCGATATAAATATTCAAATTTAAATTCACTTTGACAGTTTTTTTTGACAATGTTTATTCAAATTTAGTGCATATCGATTTCAACGTACATTCAAATTTAAATTTTGGTGCAACGATTATTTTCTCGTCCGTCCGCGATTATTTAAATTTAACGTGCGCTCATCTATTTTTAAATTTTTCCGTCGATTGTCAGCATTTCCGTCCGATTTAAATTTCGGTTTAAATGTTTTGCTAACGTCCGTCTGATTTTAACGTACATATGTACGTTCAAAATTCATATTCAAATTTTAACGTCTTTTTCCCTCGGTTCGTATTTATTTAAATTTAACTGACGTCTGGCCTTTTTAATTTGATTTTCCGGGTTATCTTCTGAATTTTTTAATTTTTCAACGGTCCGTCCGTGGCATCCGGCCAAACCGGATGTTGTTTTCGTGTGATTTTCTCGTTATTTTCAAAAAGGCATGATATGATTTTTTCTGTTTATGGCGCAGGACAGCAATGTAGGCAAGAACCCCGCCCAGCCGACAATGACTAGCCACAGTGCAACCCTAGATCATGCCGACCGCCATGCATTGCTGCTCCACTCGATATTCGAATGCTAACCATAACAGATGGCGCCCAACGTGCTGACTCGATGGCTTTTTGGTCAGCCAGTGACGCCTTACTATCTCGCAAGTCCCAGATGGGCAGGCCCTGCGCCGCCACTGCGTTGCGGCGAGATGGTGGGGCTGATCAGGTTGTCCAAGGAGGTCATCGCTGTTGGTGGCATAGGGCGCCACAAAACGCAGATCGTAATCGAAAGCTGTACCATAACACGGAAGATAATAAAGACAGTGCGTTTTTTAAGCAACTCCTCGAGCAGCGACAAAGCTTCGCGGAAAGAATGCTCGAATCGCAGAAGACGTGGATGGAGTCGATCCTAAAGGACAAAGTAGGGGAAAGTTCGGTGGTGACGTCCTTCCACACATTTAATAAAGACACGCAAAGTTGGGACTCATATTTGGAGCAGCTAAGCCAGCATTTTAGCGCATATAATGTCAGTTCAGCAGAAAAGAAGAAGTCTTTCTTTTTATCATGGATAAGCTGCGACACTTTTGAGCTTTTAAAAAAATTGTTTGGCAGTCATGACTTGCAAAATCACACCTATGTCGAACTAACGGCAAAATTGTCTGACCATTTTAAGAAAGCAGTACATGTTATTGCTGCGCGCTACAATTTCAATAGGTGTAGTATGAAACCAAACCAAAGCTACAAGGAGTGGGTCGCTGACTTGCGGGGGTTAGCAAGGGAGTGCAAATTTGTATGTAAAGGCGACAACTGCAGTTATGATTATGTAGATGAGATGATACGTGATATGATCGTTTTGCACACTCCGCATGACACCGTCCGCGCTGCTGCGTTACAAAAACTACAGCCAACATTAGCCGAAGTACTTCTCATAGCCGAATCTTATGAGAGCACTACGAAAGCAGTGCAATCACTTAAAGAGCCTAAAGAGAGTACAGCCGGGGAAACCACTACACCCGTAAACGCGGTTAGCAGCTCAAAAAAATCATCTCGTTCCGACAAAAACAACAAACAAAATTTGTACAAATCTTGCTCAGGCTGCGGTATTTCACATAAGCGTGAGCAATGTCGTTTCAAAGACGCAGTGTGCCGTAAATGTGGAAAAGTGGGCCACATAGCACCTGTATGTATGGCGAAAGACACGAGTAGTTATGCAAAGAAAAGTGACAACAAAAAGCAGTCGCCGCAGAAAACTGTGAAAAAAACTATAAATCCAAAAACAACAGCGATACAGTTGAAACGATTTATAATGTTACCGGAATTGTTGAGCAGCGCGATAATAAAAATTTTGTGAGTTTAAATATATTAAACAAATTAATAGAATTCCAAATGGATTCCGGTGCAACCGTTTCCATAATAACAATGAAAACTTATGAAAATCTAAATAAACCTCCCCTAACTCCGTGTAAACGGTCATTATTCGGTTTTGGCAACAAAAAAATAAATACACTTGGTGAATTTAAAGTAGATGCTATATGTGGTGCAAAACAAAAACAAATTAATCTGGTTGTTGCACGTGTGCATGGTGGCAACAATTTGTTTGGCGCAGATCTGTTTGAAGGTTTTGGCTACAAAATACAACAAATATTATCTGTAAATGACGCAACTACGAAAGTTGATGCACTCATCAACAAATTTGCAAAGGTGTTTGACTGAATTAGGCACTGTTATTGATTTTAAAGCTTCTGTAAGTTTAAGCCCTACTGCCCAGCCAAAGTTTTTTAAAAGCCGACCTATTCCTTTTGCATGAATGCCAAAATTCAAAAAAGAAGCAAATCGATTAGTTGACGCAGGAATTTGGAAACAAGTGCAATTCAGTGACTGGGCATCGCCTATTGTTCTCGCTACAAAGCCCGATGGTTCTATCCGCATATGTGGCGATTTTAAAGTTTCAATAAATAAACAAATTGATGTTGAACGTTTCCCCTTACCAACACGTGAAAACTTGTTATATGTAATACGGTATGGTAAGCAGTTTTCTAAAATCGATTTGAAAGATGCCTATTTACAACTAGAGCTAGACGAACAAGCCAAGCGATTGCTAGTAGTGAATACTCCGATAGGGCTGTATCAATTCCAGCGAATGCCTTACGGAATCGCAAGTGCGCCAGCCATCTTTCAAAAAATTTTAGAGCAACTTCTTCAAGGAATTGAGGGTTGTGCCAACTACCTCGACGACATCATCATAACCTCGCCTACAACCGACGAGCACCTTAAGAGGCTGCAGGAAGTTTTCAAGCGTTTAGAAGCGAGTGGTCTGAAATGTAAGAGGGAGAAGTGCGTTTTCCTCCAAGACGAAATCGAGTATTTGGGAAGACGAATAAGCGCTACCGGTATTTCTCCGGATGAAGCTGGCGTAGAAGCAGTTAAAAAGCCACGCCGTCCGCAAAATATAAAAGAACTTGGAGCTTTCTTAGGTAAGGTTAATTGTTACCACAACTTCATTTCGAATTTTTCAAAAATTGCAGCGCCTCTTAATGAGCTTCGTAGAAAAAATGTTCGTTTTAAATGGCAAAGCGCTCAAGAGAATGCATTTAATGCGCTAAAAGATGCAATAGTGAAAGCAGCTCAATTAGCCCATTACCAAGAGCACCTTCCCCTACTCCTTGCTACCGATGCGTCATCGCATGGTATCGGCGCCGTGATCTCCCATTCGTATCCCGATGGCACTGAGAGACCAATAGCGTTCGCGTCAAAAACTCTTGACCAACACCAGGTAAAATATAGCCAGATCGAGAAAGAGGCCTTATCAATCATATTTGGGGTACAACGTTTTCACCAATATTTATATGGCCGCAAATTTACGCTGATCACCGATCACAAACCCCTTGTGAGTATATTTAATCCTGAAAAGCATTTGCCTACAATGACTGCTCACCGCCTTCAACGATGGGCTATTATTTTAATGGCATATCGATATGATATACGGTATAAACCGACAGCACAACACGGAAACACCGACGCCCTTTCACGGCTTCCACATGCAACAGATCCCGAGTTTGACAAAAGTGAAGCTTGTTTAAATGTGGATCACTTTGAAACACCAATAAGCCCAAGCGTAATATTAAAGCATCTCGAATCAGATGAAGCCCTAAAGGTTCGCAGCTTCGTACGTAATGGTTGGCCAAATCAACTATCAGTTAGAGATTCGCATATTTTGCCATTTTTCAATAAAAAATTGTCCTTAACTATTAATAATGATATTATATACTTACAGGGCCAAGCAAATAGAGTTGTCATTCCGTCGTCATTACATACACGGATTTTGCACCTCTTACATGACGGCCACTGGGGCGTAGTTAAAATGAAGCAGCTGGCTCGCAACCACTGTTGGTGGCCGGGTATGGATAAAAGTATTGAAAACCTTGCTAGAAACTGCGAAATCTGCAAAACCAACTCGTCTAATCCTACTCGCGAATTTAGCAGTTGGCCCGAAGCTTCACGCCCATGGGAGCGCATACATATTGATTTTGCCGGCCCTGTCTTCAATCATATGTGGCTGGTGTGCGTAGATGCTTATTCCCAATACCCTTATGTGACTCAATTAAAAACAACAACATCATTAGACACCATTATGGCTCTCTCCGCTATATTCGCTATTGAGGGACTTCCCGAAACGTTGGTGAGTGATAATGGGCCGCAGCTGACAGCTGAGAGTTTCAAAGAATTTTGCGCTAAAAATGGAATAAAACATGTTACATCAACACCCTTTCACCCGGCGTCAAAGGGCCTAGCTGAACGCTTTGTTCGCACCTTCAAAGAGGCGATGGCAAAGATTTTACAAGATGGCATGTCTATTCAAGCTGCGTTAATAAAATATCTGTCAACATATCGCTCGATGCCTAATGCTGAAGGTAAGTCACCTGCTCAACTACTGCATGGTCGCACCATTCGCACGCTACTATCACAAGCACTGCCAACTACTCACCAAGTACCGAACAATAAACCTAAGGCAAAGTTTAAACCCTCTCAATTAGTTTACATGCGCAATTACGCGCGCGGGCCAAAGTGGATAAAAGGCCACATTGACAGAGTTCTTGGGAAAATGACGTACATCGTAGACTCTTCAACGGGGTATCATAAACGTCACCAAAACCAACTTAAGGAAAGGAGCGAGGATGCCCCTTCCACCGAAAACTTCTTCGACGCCCCTGTGCAAAGGCGTTCGTCATGCGCTAGTATTCCAACTGAACATAATAATAATGAGGGTGCCACTGAGCAAAACACATCTCTTCGTGAACCACCTACAGCTGAAGTACTCCGTAGAAGTGCGCGTAACAGAACTCCGGTTGATCGTTTTGTGCCAGAAGATTTTCGAAAATAGAAGGTGGAGAAATGTAACATATTTGGAATTGCCCAATGCGCTCATCGCTCAGTAAACATTTACATATATTCATATATACGTATATAATGCACTCAGCTAATTATCTGTTATGTATGTATACATACCATACTCATAGTATGCATAAATACCTCTCTTCTTATATATTTATTAGCATGTAAGTTTTGGATATTGTTTTGTTAATAAAGTTAGTTGCATTAGAACTGCCTTTTGACTCGGACTTATCAAAAGGTACTGTTATTTAGTTAGACAAAATAATATATAGAAGGCGCATAGGCAATCATTTTTCTTGACTTTTAATATCCCACTCATACTTTTCCGATAAAGCTGCTCTTTTTAGTAGCTGAGTGTTAGTCTTTATTTTGTCGTAGAACGCTGAACAGTCCTCGACACTGTTTATTTGAATATTCAAAAGCTTTGCCAGTACAGAAAAAAAGTTTTGCCAATCGCTAATAGTCGCGTTAAATTTGTTCGCGGCGACTTCTTAAGTATATTCTCATTGTATATTGCATTAACGATTATTTAATAATAAAGCAGCTGTAGTTACATCCATGCTTAAAAAGTTTTTTTCTAGTTTCTAAAAAATAAAAAATTAAATATAACCTGGGCCTGTACTCGTTAAATTAAACAAATTAAAATAAAAAATTTGTTCATTTGAACATCCCTACACTTTATTCGCTACTTATGTTTAATCATACAATAATATCGTCGTTTAAAGTGCATTTTTGCGTAACAGGTATTTTCATTTTCGAGTAAGGGACATTTTTGCCAAAAATGAGATTTTCCAACCCTGAGTTCCTGACGCGCAGCTCTATCGATCCATACCAAAACATTGCAATTCTAACAACAAAAACGCATAATAACAGTAAATTGCATAATCGCGTATGAAGGGTATTGTTAAAATTTGGCAGCATTACCGCGTATGATTTCAGTTCATTCATATAAGCGAAGTTATATGTTATTAGATAAATAAATTAAATGGCGAATTTTTATGAAAGGGAGCAAAAGTTAACTTATTTCAACAAATAATGTCAGGTAAATATCAAGCAGGTATTATTTTAAACAAATTAATGAAGTTGCTAATTGGTAAGCTACGTTTTTTTGCTACAATCTTTACAATTTTCCCAACCAAATTATGACTAAAGTTATCAAAAATTAAAAAACAAAACAAGAAAGGAAGCCTTAGTTCGAGTGGAGCCAAATATTATAAGCTTTCATAGTTTTTTTTACGTTTGCTAGAAACACGGTGCAATTTAAAAAAGGCCGTGCCGCATAAAGTGGGCGCAGCCACGCCCATTTTGAAAATTCGTATCAATAATCCGACTAAACGTATAAATATTCTTGTTATTATAAAATTTCATCCCTTCATGACTTTTAGTTACAGAGATGTCACGTTACAAATTTCTGAAGGGCATTCGAGAAAAATTTTGATTAAAAAGTAGGCGTGGTTATAAACTGATTTCGCTAAAATTTTGCACATATACTACCGCAAGTGGTAGAAATAAGTCCACCAATTTTCGTCATAATATCTCAAGATAAAAACATGTTTTTTGTAGGCCATGATTCTTATGCGAAAATTTATAAGACATTCAAGTCAGGTTATGAACCAAATAGACACGGATATTCCTAATCCAATCCACAAAGGTCACCTCAATATTACAAAACGTAAATATCAACATTTACAAGAACTTAAAAGAGTGATGCCGTCCGATTGTCATAGCTTTTATGCCAATTTACCACATTTACCTTAAGAGTTCTCCACCTATGTGTAAACAAACTTACGTTTTATTAATTAAAAATATGAATTTTAGTTTAAAATGTAAAATATGTACAAGTTTTGTTACTTTTTTTCTTTATAAAATGCTAAAATAAGAATTATATTGAACATTTTGCCATTTCATAACCGATTGTGCGTGATTTTTGTGCCAAATAAAAATTGCACAACCGCACATGAAAAAAAAGAGTCCTAATAATTCAATTTGTTTCTTTTTTTACACTAAGTTGATGTTATGGCTAACAAACTGATCTACGTAACTATTTAAATTTAAGTTTGTACGCAGAAATAAGTAACGGTTTTTAAATGAAATAGTTTTTTTGCTCTCCTGTAAAGTTCAAACAATGTCCGCTACGCGAAAATGAAAATACCTGTTACGCAAAAATGCACTTTAAACGACGATATGTAAATATGTACATATGTATGTGCATAAGTTAGAAACGAATTATAGTAGGAAAGAAACTAGCAACAAATTTTCTAACAGATGTCGAAGGCAGGCAATAGCTCAGCGGTTAGAACTGTAGTTATTGTACTGCAAAGTGCCTAAGTTCGAGTCTTGGCAGAAGCAACAGTAACCTGATGAGTCTTAGAGGGATCTAAGGTGAAACAGCTGTAGTTACATCCATGCTGAAAAAGTTTTTTTCTAGTTTCTAAAAAACAAAAAAAAAAAAAAATTAAAATGTAATTTGGTGGGTTGGTTGGTTGGTTTGAGTGGCGAGTCCCAATGACTCTAATTAGCGCTGAAGCGGCGTTTTGCTACCACGACTCGTGCCTAAAACCAGAAGAATAGATTAAGAAGATTAATTCGGAGGCAAGGGCGGGTCCCACGCCTTGTATCCCTCCAGTTGAGTTTAGATATCTAAGAAGACCCTCCGGCCTGACATCCTTGAGTTGAGAGAGGCTGTCAAAGAAGAGCTTACCAAGGAATTTCATTCTGCCCTTACAGTGCGAAGGACACTCACACAGCAGGTGCTCCACCGTCTCCTCCGTACCAGGAAGATTGCAGCTGCGGCATTGAGTGTTATGGTCTAGACCCATCCGGGCCGCGTGGGTGCCCAGTGTCCCGTGAACACCGCAGTTAAGCGGGAAATGTCCTTCCTTTCCATCCATAGAATGGCTGAAGATCGCATCTCGTTATATCAGGGTCACAGACTTCTGCAGCCTCTGCAACGTCAAGAGCCGAGCCTTGCCGAGCTAGCTCATCAGCCATTTCGTTTCCCTGAATATCACGATGCCCCGGCACCCAAATCAGAGACACGCTATGTCGCCTTGCTAAGCCCATGACCCACTCCCTACACTGCCTGACCAGGCTTAATGATACCGTTACAGATCCCAGAGCGCTCAGAGCTGCTTGACTATCCGAAAAGATTCCTATCCTGTTTCCGACACTGGCACTTTCCGTTGCAAGTAACGCCCTGCATGCCTCCCGTATCGCGAAAACTTCAGATTGAAAAACGCTCGCCGTGTCCGGGAGCCTGATTGATATGGAAATGGCTTGCTGAGTTGCGAAGACACCCGCTCCTACTCCGCCCGCCATCTTAGACCCGTCCGTGAAAACTAGAACATCGAATGTCTGAGCGAGTGTTACGTAACCGTGTGTTTGCCTGTAGGAATGAGTGGCTGGTAGGCATGCTAGCTGGCCCTGGCTTAGCTCGTCGGTGGGGTGGGTCAGCAGCACTCTCCTACTAACAGCTACATAAACAAAATTTGTTATCATGCCTGTAAATATTAATATGTTTTAACAGACCCGAGAGTAGAAGGAAGCAATAGTGGAAGTGGAAAGAAGAAGACCCGTCCTGTCAGGTGGAGTCTGCCCGCCCTCTTCAACGTATAAAACGTGAAACCATGGGCGCTGTGTTGACTCCATGTTTCCTTACAGCGCCCCCAAGCCTGACATAAGTACGTCAGTCAACTGTAAGAAAAGTCGTCGGTCTGTCACCCCGTCATTTCTCCCATGTCCCCTCTATCACCCAAGGCAACACCCACACCAAAGGTTTACAAGATTAGCACTTCATGTTGACAAATAAGAAAACTCAACTGAATTTCAGGTATGGCATTTCACAAGAATTTTTATTCCCAAAAAAATCACCTAAAACTATTATTTCCTAATAATCCTGGGAAATTTATTTAATTTGATCTCCTGGCAAATAACAATAGTAATCAATTATATTTGAAACGCTTAATTCATAATGTCAACAAAAAAACTCTAATAAACCATACTTCAAGGTTAGAATAATTCAGTAAGAGGATAAACTCTATCTATATGCGCTTTTATATACATATGTATCTATATATATATATATACATATTCTTTGAGCGTTGGTGAAACGAAAGCAAAAAAAAAAAAAGAATTTAGCAAATAGATTTGGTAAAAAAATTTTTAAAAATTTTATATAGAAAAAGATTATTGAGAATATTTATGGAGGCAAACATGGAATTGCCCACTGCACTGAGTAAACTTTAATGTTTAGGAATGTATCTACATATGTTTATATATCATTTTTAAGAATTATAGCCCCGACACATAGCATACGTCAATCCGTCTACGTCGACGTATGTGACTGACAGCTCACGTACTTGACGGAGAGGTCGCCACATAGGAAACGTTGACGGATATACATAAATCAGCTGTTTGATTAACCTTTAACTACAGAGGTGGTGGCAAAAATTTAACTCTTTAGAATATTTTGTAATTTCTCTTTTAATTTGCCTTTTTGAAATTCAGTTTTCAGTAACTTCTCATCTCCTGATAATTATTGACCATTTTGGTTTTATGGAGGAATGTTTTACAAATGAAAAAAAACTCGAAAAGCAAATTGCAAAAAAAGTGAAATTCAACAGTAGCTAAAGGTTAACAATCAAAAGCAATCAGCTGATATAGCGACGGATTGGCGTATACCAAAAGTTGAATGTTGGGCAACTTTGGTACGCTACGGCGACGGATCCGCCGTACTTGTGACGATGTACATTTAAATGCCCACAGTTTACTGAGCTGTCAGTCACATACGTCGACGTAGACGGATTGACGTATGCTATGTGACGGGCCTATTAGTGGAAGAATTGGAAGAGCATAAAAATATAGATTCCTTTTTTTTTTTTTCTCAGATACAAGAACTATAATAATACCACTCACCTTTTTGGTCAATTCAGCGCTTCGCGGTACCGGTTTGCGTTGAGAACATGTGGGGGAAATTTTCAATAAACATACATATGTACATACATGTGTCTAAACTACCATCTGATTTCTTTAGTTAGTTGTCGCCGCGATCACCCACTCGTGATTGTGGGCAGCGTAAAAACATTAAAATAAACAATTATTACTTTAAACTTATTAAATTATTACTTTAAAAATAAAAAAAACCTGGTGTAAATAATCATGGGCAATTAAAGAAATACAAAAAAAAGTTTGATATGGCAAAAATAAAATAAAAAAAGTGAAAATGCTTGCCGACAGCAATGAAAAAAGGGCATCAAGGAAAAGAATAAGAATAGGTATATATATCAGAAAAGCAATGTGCTAAGAAAAAAAAGTGGAATGAAAAGAAGAAAAAAAATAATAAAAATCAACGTTTCGCCCGACTCAAAAGAACTGTGCTACATAAGGAAATTAGTAATAATTAGTATTGATTATATAGCTTCGATCTTCAACGCTAATTTAAAGAAAAGTTATCTAAACTGTTGCGTTAATTCCGTTCAAATTACCTTACAAAGAAGATCAAACAATTTTACAAAAAAAAAAAAAAAAAAAAAAACAATTAAGTCTGCAAAAAAAAGGTAAGGAATATAACATTAACTAAGTATGTCTGTAAGTATGTATATTCCGAAATCTCCGTTGCTGCCGCTCACTAAATTGGGAGCTGAGGTTGGACGCTCTTCAGCTCCAAAGAACTGTTCCCAGTATTGCTTGTTCAGTAATTATTTATTATTTATTTATTTTATTTCTTCCGCTCAGCTAGTTGAAATTTATATGTACGTAGGTAGGCTTCAATCTATCGACCATTGGCTCCGTTTAGCTAATCAGCTGTGTCTAATGTTGCTGTTGCTTGCCAATCCAAAAATCTGGTCAACTAAGTTATACGTCAACTTTTTCGTAGTGGTTGTACGCGCGTAGTTATTATTGTGATTCTTCCACTTCAATTATGTTTAATTTTCCATATTTGTGCCTTACGTGATTTTGCTTCGAACCTCTATGTTACCAATCAGTCCGCTCCATACTTAGCTTCTTAAGCCAGGATTCTGATGGCTCCAAATCGTTAGCCCCAACCTGGGAATTAAGGGAGGTCCTTTTGTGGCGACCTCCAGTTCCACTAAACAAAGCAATCGATGCTCCTGGTTTCCTGGCCTTGCTGCTGGTGCGCAGATATATCGGCTTTTTTTTTTTGTTCACGAACCCAACAAAATTATTTAAACTTTTTTTGCACTTTTTGTAAAAATCTACTTTTGAATTTTTCACGCGCGAATCAGAAGCTAACGCACTCAACAATTTTCAATTCTCTTTCTCTGATCGGACAGGAGGCCTTTTTTATCGCTTCCTGTTGCTAGGCAGATAACTAGCTTTCAATTTTAAAATTACCATAAAAGGCAATTTTGCCAGTTATTCGATATTAAAGTAATTCTCATTTTCACGATTATATGTCGAACTTAACAAATACATATGCATGTAAAATATCTCGGATTTGCATCGACTTTCACGACTTTAAGACGATTTATTACTTGTACACATACACATATACACCTACACTCACGAAATCTTTAACATATCCCCTATCCTTTTCTCTTGGTTGTTCGATCGCGTTCGATACAAAGTGGCCTGCAACCTGCTCATCTGCCGCCAGCAACATCTCAGTTCGAACGAATTGACTTTTCACCACCCTCTCATCCAAAGCCGCGCAACATGTTGTGGTGCACGGTTGGGCAACATCTTGATTGGTGGTGTTGCTAGGATCATTCTTACCACCAAGGCTTGCGCTACAGGCTCGCAACCACCGATGGTGCCTGCACTATGGAGTGTGTGCGTAAAAAAAAATTCCGACGCAGCTTTCCAATTAATAATTCCCGCCCAACGTGTGGCCTCGACCCACAACCTAAAGCCGGGCTATGTTCAAGATATACCCTTAACATTTAACACATATTTTCACTGAGTTACCACATCTAACATTTACTTATAACCAGTGTTTAAAAAACTGGCATAAGTTTCATTTCTGTTGATTTTGATTCCGCTTTTAAAAATTCAGAAGTCGCAGTTAATCAATATGAAAAAATATGAAAATGGACGATTTTGCCTGATTTTGATTTTGCGCTGATTTCATATTGCTCAAAATCAAAAGCGGCCTGATTTCAAAATGAACAATTTTGCCTGATTTTGATTTTGTGCTGATTTCATATTGCTCAAAATCAAAAGCGGCCTGATTTCAAAATGAACGATTTTGCCTGATTTTGATTTTGCGCTGATTTCATATTGCTCAAAATCAAAAGCGACCTGATTTCAAAATGAACGATTTTGCCTGATTTTGCTTTTGCGCTGATTTCATATTGCTCAAAATCAAAAGCAACCAAATATCAAAATTAGCGATTTTGCCTGATTTTCATTTTGTGCTAATTTTGATTTTGTGCTGATTTCATATTGCTAAAATGAAAAGCAGCCAAATATCAAAATTAGCGATTTTGCCTGATTTTCATTTTGTGCTGATTTCATATTGCTAAAATCAAAAACAGCCAAATATCGAAATCAATGCTTTCACAGTTTTGCTATTTACGCTTACATGAACACATGTGTGTATGTACATAATTTCTTACCCTTTGTATTACGTTTATATACATACATACATATGTACCCTGCAGGGAACTCAATAACTAGTGAGCAAAATTTCTAGTTCCGAACTAGCGAAAAGGTGTCAAAGGGGAACTAGGTCAATTGTAGTTAGACTCTCACCAGTTCCGAAGGAGTGAATTGGGTGAGCATTATAAGGCACACTTTGATTTGTATGCAATTTCGAAGTGACAAAAATTCTATGAAAATTTTTCATTCGTTTAATTGCCGTCGGCTTTGTATATTTCTGCAATTCTCAGATGTTTAGTTAAGTATTTTATATAAAGAGTTTTCTATTTGCATCTTGTATGAAATGAAATGTTTCCCTAATTATGCTTTTCCGATCCCTCAGGCTTATTTTTAATTTTTTTTTTATTTTATTACTTTTTAAATATTATTGTAAATTTTTATTAAATAAATAAATAAAAAAATATTAGTTAAAAAAAAATTATCATCCACCTTGACACCGACAGGATTCGTACCCGCGCCCCTCAGACTGAAAGGCACATACGTTAGCCAGTCGGCTAACGCGCCACTTGCATGAAGTGTGTCAAAAGCTGCACTTAAGCGGCAGATATAAAACTGTAGAATTTGTAGGTACTTGTAGCTAGTTCAGAACTATCGAAATTGTGCCAATAAACGAACTACTGTAAACTGTAGAATTTAGTACTAGTTCGGAACTATCGAAAATGTAGTGCAGAAAGGGACAATTGACACCGCCTAGGACATCGCCGTGTTAAATTCGCCAGTTGATAACATGCAAAAGAGATTTAGCTCGCACTAGTAGTGTCGAAAAATGCACTAGAAGCGACCTAGTTCGGAACTAGAGATTTTCCCTACAGGGTATGTACGAGTATGCGCATGTAAGCGTAATGGCGTTTTCGATTCGCCATCAGACAAGCGAGGTCGGATCGAACAAAAATGTTTGAACTCATAATGAGTAGTAGCCATACTCGCTAACTGGTCGATAAAAATTTCCCTCTGCTCGCTATCATTCACATATAAATTTGGCAGAGGGAAATTTATAGCCAGCAGAGAAATTGTGAATCGAAAGCGGCTTAAATAGCAAAACTGTGAAAGCATTGATTTTGATATTTGGCTGCTTTTGATTTTAGCAATATGAAATCAGCACAAAATCAAAATTAGCACAAAATGAAAATCAGGCAAAATCGCTAATTTTGATATTTGGCAGCTTTTCATTTTAGCAATATGAAATCAGCACAAAATCAAAATTACCACAAAATGAAAATCAGGTAAAATCGTTCATTTTGAAATCAGGCCGCTTTTGATTTTGAGCAATATGAAATCAGCACAAAATGAAAATCAGGCAAAATTGTTCATTTTGAAATCAGGCCGCTTTTAATTTTGAGCAATATGAAATCAGCACAAAATCAAAATCAGGCAAAATGGTTCATTTTGAAATCAGGCCGCTTTTGATTTTGAGCAATATGAAATCAGCACAAAATCAAAATCAGGCAAAATGGTTCATTTTGAAATCAGGCCGCTTTTGATTTTGAGCAATATGAAATCAGCACAAAATGAAAATCAGGCAAAATTGTTCATTTTGAAATCAGGCCGCTTTTAATTTTTAGCAATATGAAATCAGCACAAAATCAAAATCAGGCAAAATGGTTCATTTTGAAATCAGGCCGCTTTTGATTTTGAGCAATATGAAATCAGCACAAAATCAAAATCAGGTAAAATTGTTCATTTTGAAATCAGGCCGCTTTTGATTTTGAGCAATATGAAATCAGCGCAAAATCAAAACCAGGCAAAATCGTCATTTTAAAAAGCGACAAATATCAAAATCAAATAAAATCAAACATTTCACGACTTTTGCTAATTCCGACTGCAGTTTTTTAAACACCGCTTATAACTATGCTTATCCTTACTTATGATCACTAAAAAAATATTCTAGATATAATATATGTATAAATGTGTAAACAAATTATAAAAAAAAAATATCACAGATTTAAAAATAATAAGAATAATATCACAGTAAAAAAAGTACAAATAAATAAATGACTAGTTAAATAGAAAATAAATAAATAAATAAATAACTAAATAAATAAATAAATATATAAATAAAGCAATCATTAAATAAATAAATAAATGTGTGACTAATAAAATAGCTAACTAAATCTAACAAAATCAGGTACAAAAGATATAGTTATAATAATAAGGTAGTCAAGATAAAAACAAATCAATAAATATATGGTCAAGTTGTAACAAAAATTTAATTACATACATAATGATCACTTAATAAAATATCGTCAAATTCAGCAACAACTGTAATACGAATACTAAGACTACAACAAAAACTTATAACATAGAACACAACCTATCTAGCAAAAATATCCTTAGCGTGGTATACCCCGATTTTCTTTCCATTTAAATCTCAGAGCTCGTACATAGAATTGCCAACAGATTTCAACACTATGCACTTCACTTGTTTTTGTGCTAATTTGGCGTTGTAATTGTCTATTTGAGAGCTCTGCTTAAAGTTTCGGCGGTATAACACTTGTCCAATTTGAAACTTAACATCCCTACTCCTCGTATCGTAAGCCTTTTTTCTTTTTTCGTGTGCTAACTTCAGCTCTATTTTAATTTTATCACGTATAAGTTGCAGCTTATCATTCTGCTTATCATTCTCTTACCAACCACACTCAGCTCAAAAGTCCTCCAGAAGTCAATCCCTAGATATACCTCCTGTTGAAGTCCTGGCACTATCAAAAATTCTAATTCTTTCGTCATACCATCCCACAACACTGGCAATGTTATAACGCCTTTCACAGGAACTTCTCCTCCGTTAGCCGTCCGGATATTTTGATTTAAAATTGGCATAATACTTTTTTCCTTTCCTTCAAGAAACTTCTCTGCATTCTTCCCCAAACAACAAGCTCCTGCACCAGAATCTAACAAAGCTAGAACTTCTTTTCCCCCTATTATCGTTTTTGCAAAACACCTATTATCGCCATTGCCTGTTACGATTGTTGAAATTATTTTATCATAAATTCTCCTATATATTTTTCTTTTCTCCCTCATTTTACTTATCTTTTTAAAATTTCTCAATTTTTTCTTCTTTATTATTTCTTCGCAAAATATATGTCTTCTCGCTTCATCATATTTTAATTTTCTTTCATGTAAACTAATGAGTTCATGTTGCTTTAATTTAACTCCTAATTCTAAATCTTTATCATCACTCCTCTCATTTTCCACTCTTTTCAAAATTTTTATTGGTTGTTGCCCGGGGCTTTCTCCTGGCTGAGGACCCCGGTCATCTCTGCCAGTTTCACGTTTTCCTGTTGGGGTTTAAAAACACAAAACGAATGGTTCTTTCCACACGAAAAACATATCATCTCATGAAAATTTGATTTGCAGCTTCCCTCTCTTTTTGCTTCTGCTGTTCTTTTTGTAGTAGTCAACCGGCATCCCACACGTGAAGCACAACATCAAATGAAAGGGTGAGGGACAGAAGGCATTGATGGTCTGCCCGGAATTGCCCACAGGTGCAGACGGTGCCACGCCAAGCTGACTTGCATTGCCTCGAAAATCAGGAAGTTGGCTACTATTGTTATTATTTTTAAAGGGCTTTCTGCTTGGAACATTTAAGGCTTCTACTGGCTGCTGATAACCTACTTCATATCCACAAGTACCTTCTGCATAGGTCAATTCACTAACTGCTTTGGCTCTAGTCTTATTTTCTTTTATGACTTTCTCTGCACGTTTGCACTCAGCCTTTAGCTCGCCCAGTGTGTCCATCCTAGAAGCAAAAGTCAAGGTTGCCAAATATGGTTTCAAATTTCTTTTCAGAATTCCTACAAGTTCCTTTTCCGGTATTTTCTTTCTAAGCCTGAAAGTCAAATTATGCACATCGCCATTCGTCAAATCCTTCTTGGGGCAACTGTTTTCTTTCCATAATTTTCCTAATAACCTCGTAATCGGATTCCGTACTTCTGAAGTGTTCTAGTAGCTCCACTTTCAACTCGAAGTATCCGAAGTTCGGATCCTCCGAGTGATCTTCGAGCACCTGTCAGTACGACTCCAGAGCAGAACCCGTTACGAGGCAGTGGAAATCTGAAAAGAGCTGACGATACGATACCTGGTGTTGTTCTCTCGTTTTCTCTATTCTAAAAAAAAAAAGCTCCCTACTGTCATGCCCTTTTCAGTACCATCAAACTTGATATGCCATTTTTCTAAGTTTATCCTTTTCCAACTAGGAGCATCGAGCACTACCGTGTTATCTGCGTCCCTACGATATTCCCTATCTCTGTTCTCCCTGCTCTCAGGCGTAAATGCATGAGCGGAACGGTGGCCCAGTGACTGAGCTGCTGCTGACTCCACTTCAGCCATCCTTCCACTAAGGTTCTGCATATCGGCTTTCATTGATGTCGCCTGGTTGGAATACATCGCCATTAAATCGCCATGCTGTGCGATCATGGCCATCAATCGACTAATGGGCTCCATAACGGCGTCATTGCTAGAACGACCAGAAGTAGCAGCATGGCGACCCGAACCTCCACACAATGGGAACGTTTCATACAAAAAACGGCCATAAATAGTAAAAATGGACCTAGAGTGCTCAAATTTTGAAAATAAGCTTTTATTATGAATATTAGTACATGGTGTAAAAATGAACTTAATCTGATGACAAATTCTCCCACCCCCATATAACGGGTGTCGCGAAAAACCATTAAAATGCATTTATTTTCGAAACTACTAATTAAGTTACAATGCTGAAATTCAGTATGCAAGCATCTTTGATGAATATTAGTACATGGTGTAAAAATGAACTTAATCTGATGACAAATTCTCCCACCCCCCATATAACGGGTCCAGCGAAAAACCATTAAATTGTAATTATTTTGGAAACTAATTAAGTTACGATGCTGAAATTCAGTATGCAAGCTTTTTTGATGAATATTAGTACATGGTGTAAAAATTAACTTAATCTGAAGACAAATTCTCCCACCCTCCATATAACGGGTGCCGCGAAAAACCATTAAAATGCATTTATTTTGGAAACTAATTAAGTTACAATGCTGAAATTCAGTATGCAAGCTTCTTTGATGAATATTAGTACATGTTGTAAAAATGAACTTAATCTGATGACAAATTCTCCCACCCTCCATATAACGGGTGCCGCGAAAAACCTTTAAAATGCATTTATTTTCGAAGCTAATTAAGTTACAATGCTGAAATTCAGTATGCAAACTTCTTTGATGAATATTAGTACATACATGGTGTAAAAATGAACTTAAACTGATGACAAATTCTCCCACCCTTTATATAACGGGTGTCGCAAAAAACCATTAAATTGCAATTATTTTGGAAATTAATTAAGTAACAATGCTGAAATTCATTATGCAAACTTCTTTGATAAATATTAGTACATGGTGTAAAAATTAACTTAATCTGAAGACAAATTCTCCCACCCTCCATATAACGGGTGCCGCGAAAAACCATTAAAATGCATTTATTTTGGAAACTAATTAAGTTACAATGCTGAAATTCAGTATGCAAGCTTCTTTGATGAATATTAGTACATGTTGTAAAAATGAACTTAATCTGATGACAAATTCTCCCACCCTCCATATAACGGGTGCCGCGAAAAACCTTTAAAATGCATTTATTTTCGAAGCTAATTAAGTTACAATGCTGAAATTCAGTATGCAAACTTCTTTGATGAATATTAGTACATACATGGTGTAAAAATGAACTTAAACTGATGACAAATTCTCCCACCCTTTATATAACGGGTGTCGCAAAAAACCATTAAATTGCAATTATTTTGGAAATTAATTAAGTAACAATGCTGAAATTCATTATGCAAACTTCTTTGATAAATATTAGTACATGGTGTAAAAATTAACTTAAACTGATGACAAATTCTCCCACCCTCCATATAACGGGTGTCGCGAAAAACCATTAAATTGCAATTATTTTGGAAACTAATTAAGTTACAATGCTGAAATTCAGTATGCAAGCTTCTTTGATGAATATTAGTACATGGTGTAAAAATGAACTTAATCTGATGACAAATTCTCCCACCCCCCATATAACGGGTGCCGCGAAAAACCGTTAAAATGCATTTATTTTCGAAACTAATTGAGTTGGAATGCTGAGGGGCAATTATATATATAGGTATAAGCATATATTTGTAAATAATATTTTCAAAAATATTTATTTAATTATCTATGTGACGTTTATGTATACTTATTTAAAAACTCTTAGGGCTTGGATCTCCCATTTATAAGGTAACGGCACAGGTGGGAGACGAAATAGATAAATGCAAATATCAACAAGTTTATGCGTACCAAAGACTTTATACCATTTATGAATGATAGAAATTAAATTTTATCTGTTTAATTGCATAAGTTACAAATACTCAAATTTATCTTGTACATATGAACAATCCGTTGTATGGGAGCTATACTTTATACTGGATTTGGGCGATTCCGACAAATGATAAACTTTACATAAAAATACATAGTATTTCGGCACAAAGTTAGAACACTATTTCATGTTCATGGCTGGTATAAAAAGCAGCAAATGATAGTATATCGCTCATTTACTTCTATACTATCATACCTTAATAAGCTGATTTTACGAAAAAGCCCTTTAAGTTTTCGATCGCTATATATGTATGTACATCAATAATACATATAGCACAGATAATTTTTTGATCTCAAACTCTAAATTTTCAATATATCAGACCGAAATTTCGTCATATAATGCACATACATATATGTACATACACACACATGCATGCATACCCATCCTTACCTGAAAACACGCGGTTTTGAGTTATGATACTTTTGAAGTAAATAGGACAAAAGTAAGTATATATGTAAATATTCTATACAAAAATTGCATTAGTTAATATATTAGCGATTTTAAAGCATAAACATATGTCAAAACTGCTCATCAATGTTTTTCTCTCTAGCTACACATGTGTACATATGTATGTACATCCATAGTGATAGCGCGCATATACACCTCGTCGAAAAATATGAATTAGTGAGAAGAGCGCGCGTGAATGATGAAACTGACTATGGGGGGTTATAAAGCACACTTGGGGTGAACATATATTAAAAAATTAAGGAGACCTTTTTATATTTTTTTTTTATTTGATTTCAAACTTTTGGAATTTTTTTGAATTTTTTTTTACCCTGCAAAAAAAACAATATATAATAGAATCTATATAGCTAATTCAAAAATGACCTGCTGTATTTCATATTGTGAACCATTTTCTATATTACAGATGTAAATTGGATGATAGATCTTCTATACACTTTATTTTTTTTAATTTTGAATATGTCATTATAAATGTAATTTGAAAAATGCACTTTTAGCCAGTTAGGAGAATAATTAAAACACGCGAAGGAGCGCGTGAAATTAATATCTGTTAATGTGATCAGATAAAGAATATACTAGTTCATAACACAAAAAAAAACCAAGATACCTTTTTTTTGTTTTTTTTATTTTATTCCTTAAAGTGGACGAAGAAAATTTTTTTTCTATATTTTTGTATCAGTATTTGAAAAATCATATAAAATCAGGTTTCAAAGTTAGAAGAAACGAGATTACTTCCTAGAAAAGTAGAGGTCATAAAATTCATAATTCATATGACATATTTTTTGTTCAACTTTGAGCACCCTGTATGGCTAAACGAAACGGAACTCAAAAAATTTTACATGGGCTTTTTTTTTGTCCCATTAGATATCTGTCGATTGCAGTTTAAAAATATTTATTTATCACTACTTTAATTTCGAATTTATTTTTGGCCAAAAAATCCCATTGTGCTCCAGTTTCCGGATGGCTGCGTCGCTCACTTGCCTCTTGGTCAACGCCCCCCTCAGCACCTACCTCTTCTCTGTTCTGAGACATTTCAAAAATCTCGTCAATTTTCTTGTATACGCTCACTGTGTTCTGGGTAAGGTCTAATGCTTCTTCCTGTTCTAGATGGGACACACTGGCGTCGCTTTCTGTATCGTCTCCGGCTATCCCTAATCCTAAGCCAACTGCTTGGTTCTCGAGCGCACGCGCAACACTGCGTGTAAACGGTCTGCCCCTGCGAAACAAACCAACAAACAATCCTCTCCTCACGGTAAGATTGGTCAGACATTCGCTCAGAAACGCCTCAAGCAACACAGTGCAGAACAAGCCAAAACAAGAAAGAACAACCAAAGAAATTAAAACAAATATCGAAAAACCAAAAACGAAATCAAAAAGAGAAAACAACAATAAATGTGTGAAAAATCAACAAATTTTCCACTAGAATTTCAATCGAACAAAAAAAATTTTCCGCCGCAAAAATTCCAAAAGTTCACAAAATAAACCAAAAAAATTTCACAAATTAAAAAAATATAACAAAATTTCAAGCTTAGCAAACAAAAACCATTTAGAATTAAAAATTAATATCAAATATCAAAAATTAAAAATTATAATTGCAATAACAAAGAAACTTTTCAAATGAGCCAAAAAAATTCAACCATGAACTTAATTTAAGTTAAAAATAAAAAAAAATAAAATAATTAAAAGAAAATTTAATATAAGTAACAAAAACTACAAATGTTTAAAAAAAATCAAAATTAAAATTAAAATTCCAAAGAAAATTAAAATAAAAATTAAACAAAAATATCGCAAAAAAAAAAATAAAAAATTTAATTGGGTAGAAATTATAAACACCAAACTAAAAATCTATAAAACTCAAAAATAAAAATCCATTCAAAAAAATAAAAAAAAATAAAATAAACGAGATTCAAAGTAATAACACTTAAAAGTTATGGCATGCAAGAAAATTTTTATCTAAAGTAAAAGCGCAAAAGCAAAAAGTTAAATCAATTAGAAATTCCAATAGAAATTTAAATGCTTAAAAAAAATTCTAAATAAAGCTAAAACAAAAAAAAATTAAAAGCGGATTTAAAGATAAAAATTCCAACCAAAAATCCAATGAAAAGCAGAATTTAAATCAAAATTAAAACTAAATTCAACGGGATTAAATTTGCCTTGTATTAAAATAAATTAAATTATTTTAAGTAAGAGAAAAAAAATTAAAACTTGAAAAGGTAAAATAAAAATTATATAAACAAGTAAAAACAAGTGTGATTATAAAAAGGCTTTATAATCAAAATATAAATTCAAACTCCAAAATAAGAATCCCACCGAAATTTAAGTTCGATAAAAATACAAATTTTAACAAAAGAATAAATAAATAGGAATTAAAAAAATCTAATAAGAAAAACGATGTGTAATAATTAAATATAATTTAAACACAAGCATATAACTGTTAATCTGAAGATACACCAATTCGAAAAGTATATTTAGAAAAATACCAAAAAAAACTATAAATAAAAAGATTTTCAAACGGGTTTAAACCAAAGAAAAAACGCAAAGGTTTTAAATTAAAAGTAAAATTCAAGTAAAAATAAGAAAAGGAATTTATTCTCTTTTTTCTTCTTTTCAAAAATAGATTTCAATGCTAAAAGCTATAAAAATGCAAATCTCTTGTTCAGATCGATGATATATTCAAAAAAATACCGAATAAAAAAAATTATAAAAATAATAAGTATAATAAATACAAAATTCCAAAATAAATTTTATAACTAGCAAAAAATATAAGTAAACGATGCTAAACGGCGTAAATAAAAAAAAATTAAAAAAACTCAGGACGTATGAGAAAAAAATTATTTTAAATAAATTTCTAAGAAGGAAATCAAAAAATTACAAATATAAAAATTAAATTAAAGAAAAATCTTCATTAATTTTAAAGCAAATTTGAAAAAAAAACTTTCAACAACGTAAATCTTAAATTCAAAAAAAAAATATTAAATAAAAATAGTATAAGTAAGGTAATACAAGCAAATGTATTAAACGGTGAAGTAGCAGATAAATAACAACAAGTGTGTAAATGTAATTCCAAAAACAAATTCCTCCGAGTACTAATACAAAGTAATAAAAACGATGTTGTTGTTACAACAAAATTAGAAGTTCAATAATTTTAGGTATATATTTTTAAATATTTTTATTGAAAAAGAAAAAAAAACGAGAAATAAACGTGTTTAATTATAATATATATAAGTATATTATGCACATAAAAAAATTTTAAATGTACGTGGTGAATATAAATGGTAATAAAATATTAATAACTGATAAATGTATGTAATTCAACCTTTTGTTTTACTACCGTTTTTTAAAGTGTGAAAACAATTAATATTTATAAAGAAAAAATTTTTTTTTTGCGAGATGAAAAAAAATTATGAAAAATTGAGATTGTGTAAAAAAATGTATATATAATTTTGCTTTGGTGTGTAGTGGTGTTGTCCAGGCGAGGTCATAATGGGTGTTTTCTGTCCAGAGGTCATCGGTCCTGTTTCGTCAACAAAAACAAAAACTAAGCTTTGTGAAGTGTGCACTACAATGCACATCGCTAATTTCATGCACGGTTGCTCGACTTCACACCCCCCTTCTACAAACAAGTGATTTTACCCCTCACCCCCTTGTAACACATTTGCACCTCACCAGTAGTTGTTGCTGGAACAACCACTGGGTAGCTCAAATCAAGTTACAAAGAAAAATAAAAATACTAATAAAAAAAAATCGCCCCCTTGTACCACCTCAACTCCCAGATACCACTTAACTAAGCTCGGGAGCCCAGTTAAGGAACTCTGTGGAGTGAGTCAGTACACCCCCCGTATTTTTCATGATAACATATCGCAACCGGCTAGCCGATTGAGACGCTGTCATCATGAAATTTGTCCAGATAGAATTGTCAAAAAATAAAAAAATTTAGCAAATAGCTTAGAAGAAGAAGAAACCAAAAAAAGGACAAAAAAATAAAGAAAACTATTTGAAGAAATAAACATTGAAAAACTAAATAGATAACCGGGTTATCAAAAATGAAATTGAGGTTTGGCATGATCGTTGGGCGCCATTGTTACGTAACCGTGTGTTTGCCTGTAGGAATGAGTGGCTGGTAGGCATGCTAGCTGGCCCTGGCTTAGCTCGTCGGTGGGGTGGGTCAGCAGCACTCTCCTACTAACAGCTACATAAACAAAATTTGTTATCATGCCTGTAAATATTAATATGTTTTAACAGACCCGAGAGTAGAAGGAAGCAATAGTGGAAGTGGAAAGAAGAAGACCCGTCCTGTCAGGTGGAGTCTGCCCGCCCTCTTCAACGTATAAAACGTGAAACCATGGGCGCTGTGTTGACTCCATGTTTCCTTACAGCGCCCCCAAGCCTGACATAAGTACGTCAGTCAACTGTAAGAAAAGTCGTCGGTCTGTCACCCCGTCATTTTTCCCATGTCCCCTCTATCACCCAAGGCAACACCCACACCAAAGGTTTACAAGATTAGCACTTCATGTTGACAAATAAGAAAACTCAACTGAATTTCAGGTATGGCATTTCACAAGAATTTTTATTCCCAAAAAAATCACCTAAAACTATTATTTCCTAATAATCCTGGGAAATTTATTTAATTTGATCTCCTGGCAAATAACAATAGTAATCAATTATATTTGAAACGCTTAATTCATAATGTCAACAAAAAAAACTCTAATAAACCATACTTGAAGGTTAGAATAATTCAGTAAGAGGATAAACTCTATCTATATGCGCTTTTATATACATATGTATCTATATATATATATACATATTCTTTGAGCGTTGGTGAAACGAAAGCAAAAAAAAAAAAAGAATTTAGCAAATAGATTTGGTAAAAAAATTTTTAAAAATTTTATATAGAAAAAGATTATTGAGAATATTTATGGAGGCAAACATGGAATTGCCCACTGCACTGAGTAAACTTTAATGTTTAGGAATGTATCTACATATGTTTATATATCATTTTTAAGAATTATAGCCCCGACACATAGCATACGTCAATCCGTCTACGTCGACGTATGTGACTGACAGCTCACGTACTTGACGGAGAGGTCGCCACATAGGAAACGTTGACGGATATACATAAATCAGCTGTTTGATTAACCTTTAACTACAGAGGTGGTGGCAAAAATTTAACTCTTTAGAATATTTTGTAATTTCTCTTTTAATTTGCCTTTTTGAAATTCAGTTTTCAGTAACTTCTCATCTCCTGATAATTATTGACCATTTTGGTTTTATGGAGGAATGTTTTACAAATGAAAAAAAACTCGAAAAGCAAATTGCAAAAAAAGTGAAATTCAACAGTAGCTAAAGGTTATCAATCAAAAGCAATCAGCTGATATAGCGACGGATTGGCGTATACCAAAAGTTGAATGTTGGGCAACTTTGGTACGTTACGGCGACGGATCCGCCGTACTTGTGACGATGTACATTTAAATGCCCACAGTTTACTGAGCTGTCAGTCACATACGTCGACGTAGACGGATTGACGTATGCTATGTGACGGGCCTATTAGTGGAAGAATTGGAAGAGCATAAAAATATAGATTCCTTTTTTTTTTTTTCTTTCTCAGATACAAGAACTATAATAATACCACTCACCTTTTTGGTCAATTCAGCGCTTCGCGGTACCGGTTTGCGTTGAGAACATGTGGGGGAAATTTTCAATAAACATACATATGTACATACATGTGTCTAAACTACCATCTGATTTCTTTAGTTAGTTGTCGCCGCGATCACCCACTCGTGATTGTGGGCAGCGTAAAAACATTAAAATAAACAATTATTACTTTAAACTTATTAAATTATTACTTTAAAAATAAAAAAACCTGGTGTAAATAATCATGGGCAATTAAAGAAATACAAAAAAAATTTGATATGGCAAAAATAAAATAAAAAAAGTGAAAATGCTTGCCGACAGCAATGAAAAAAGGGCATCAAGGAAAAGAATAAGAATAGGTATATATATCAGAAAAGCAATGTGCTAAGAAAAAAAAGTGGACTGAAACTGCTTGCCCAGAATGGTGTGGCTGTAGTACGTAGTAAGAGCTGTCAAAAGTTAAAACAGTAGAATTGCATTGCAATGCCCACAATGTGTAGCTGTGTCTGTAGCGTGTAGTTGTGGCTGTAGTAGAAGTAGAGTTAACTTTAACTTTGTAGCGCGCTACAGTGTGACAGCTCAATTTTTTAATGACGGAAATTCGAAATGAAGGACGAAGAAACGGAAAAATGAATTGAACTTGTAAAAAATAAAGAGTTTTTATGGAATTTAAGGAATCCCCTGTACAAAAATATAAAAAAGATGACATATATGAGATACACTGAGCTACACCATTGTGTTCACATTTTCGAGCGTTGCCACAAAATCAGTCATCAGCTGATGTAGTAAGCTATGTAGTCCGTAGCTGTAGTACAACATTCTGGGCAAGCAGAAAAGAAGAAAAAAAAATAATAAAAATCAACGTTTCGCCCGACTCAAAAGAACTGTGCTACATAAGGAAATTAGTAATAATTAGTATTGATTATATAGCTTCGATCTTCAACGCTAATTTAAAGAAAAGTTATCTAAACTGTTGCGTTAATTCCGTTCAAATTACCTTACAAAGAAGATCAAACAATTTTACAAAAAAAAAAAAAAAAAAAAAACAATTAAGTCTGCAAAAAAAAGGTAAGGAATATAACATTAACTAAGTATGTCTGTAAGTATGTATATTCCGAAATCTCCGTTGCTGCCGCTCACTAAATTGGGAGCTGAGGTTGGACGCTCTTCAGCTCCAAAGAACTGTTCCCAGTATTGCTTGTTCAGTAATTTTATTTCTTCCGCTCAGCTAGTTGAAATTTATATGTACGTAGGTAGGCATCGACCATTGGCTCCGTTTAGCTAATCAGCTGTGTCTAATGTTGCTGTTGCTTGCCAATCCAAAAATCTGGTCAACTAAGTTCTACGTCAACTTTTTCGTAGTGGTTGTACGCGCGTAGTTATTATTGTGATTCTTCCACTTCAATTATGTTTAATTTTCCATATTTGTGCCTTACGTGATTTTGCTTCGAACCTCTATGTTACCAATCAGTCCGCTCCATACTTAGCTTCTTAAGCCAGGATTCTGATGGCTCCAAATCGTTAGCCCCAACCTGGGAATTAAGGGAGGTCCTTTTGTGGCGACCTCCAGTTCCACTAAAGAAAGCAATCGATGGTCCTGGTTTCCTGGCCTTGCTGCTGGTACGCAGATATTTCGGCCTTTTTTTTTTGTTCACGAACCCAACAAAATTATTTAAACTTTTTTTGCACTTTTTGTAAAAATCTACTTTTGAATTTTTCACGCGCGAATCAGAAGCTAACGCACTCAACAATTTTCAATTCTCTTTCTCTGATCGGACAGGAGGCCTTTTTTATCGCTTCCTGTTGCTAGGCAGATAACTAGCTTTCAATTTTAAAATTACCATAAAAGGCAATTTTGCCAGTTATTCGATATTAAAGTAATTCTCATTTTCACGATTATATGTCTCGGATTTGCATCGACTTTCACGACTTTAAGACGATTTATTACTTGTACACATACACATATACACCTACACTCACGAAATCTTTAACATATCCCCTATCCTTTTCTCTTGGTTGTTCGATACAAAGTGGCCTGCAACCTGCTCATCTGCCGCCAGCAACATCTCAGTTCGAACGAATTGACTTTTCACCACCCTCTCATCCAACACGTTGTGGTACAAGGTTGTGCAACATCTTGATTGGTGGTGTTGCTAGGATCATTCTTGCCACCAAGGCTTGCGCTACACGAGTTTACCAACTCCCCAATCCTTCCTTGATGGAAAGATAATCTCAAAATTTGTGTCGAAAACTTTTATCAGACAGATATAATCTGTTTTCCTGTCGATGTAAGGGTCGTTAACGTGAAGCAGAATACGTCCATGACCGCATGTACGCTCCTTCCAGATTTCCAACTCTCTTAATCTCATGGCACTCTGGGATTCCTTTTCCTTTACAAAAAGATCAATGGGCGCAAAGTTGCAGATCACATTCAGAGCCTCCGTGGGGGCACGATCTAATCGCCCCTGTGATTGCAACGCAAGCAGCTCGTTGAACTTACCGTAGCATATCAGCCATATAGTTTACCTCGGTTGCTCTCCACCACACCAATGACCCGTAAGTTAAGATTGGTCGAATAACTGCGTTATACATCCATGCTGTGAGCTCTGGCCTGACACCCCACTTTTTTCCCAGCATTCTTTTGCAGGCATACAAGGCACCGTAAGCCTTCTTTGTTCTATGTTCCGTATTTAGCCTCCAGTTTAACTTAGGCGTTAGGAAAACTCCTAGGTATTTTGCACTGGGCGAAAGACTTAGTTCTCTACCATTGAGAACAGGCAAATTAAAATTAGGCATTTTCTTCCGTGTAGTAAAAAGCATCAGCTCAGTCTTTGAAGGGTTTACCCCGGGACTGTAGGCCTCCGCCCATCCGCTCAGTTTCCTCAGTGCCCCCTGCATGATCCCACTGATCACATTGGGACACAGACCAGATACTAATACCACAACATCATCCGCATAAGCCCTACTTTAACTCCTCTCCCGTCGAGCTGGCGAAGTATTCCGTCTACAACACAGAGCCATAGCAAGGGTGATAGAACTCCACCTTGAGGGGTTCCCCTCCCCGGGTATGCTTTAATCTCACCTGCTCCAAGCTTTGCGCTTATAGTTCTGGAACGAAGAGCTGACCCTATCCAGTTTACTATGGCGTCCTCTACACCCAGAGCAGAGAGAGAGTCCTCGATCGCTTCCCGGCGAACATTGTTGAAGGCCCCCTCAATGTCCATAAATGCCCCCAAGGTAAACTGTTTAGTCTCAAGGGATGATTTCACCTTATACCACTTCGTGCAATGCGGTCTCTATTCAGCGACACTTGAGGTAAGCATGATGAGCTGATGACAGCCCGGAAATATTGAGCCTTCCTCGAATATGTACATCCAGTAGTCTCTCGAATGTTTTTAAGACAAAGGACGAAAGAATAATGGGTCTGAAATCTTTGGGCTTGTGATGGCCATTCTTGTTAACCTTTGGAATGAAAACAACCCTGGTCTCTCTCCAGTTTAAGGGAACATAGTTTAGCCGAACACAAGCCCTGAAAATACGTTCCAACCATGGGGTCACCAGCGCACACGTTTTCTGCAGCATAGCTGGGAAAATTCCATCCGGACCTGGTGACTTATATGGTGAAAAACTATTGATTGCCCAGCAATCTTTTTTGGTGAGATAAGCTCATCCATGAGCTGAAAGGATGCCATTTCTTTAGAGTATTCAATAGGTTCCGTTTGATTGGAACTACACCCATGGAACTACACTATGTTTTTACCAACAGGTCCAGCGTCTCCGCGGAGCTGCTCGTCCAAGATCCATCATCTTTATTTATGAAAGATGGGCAAGATTTTTCCTTTGAGAGGATTTTCCCTATCCTCTAGGATTATTTTGTTGTTTCGATAGAAGAGCAAAAGTCCCTCCAGGATTCCTCTTTTGCCTTCCGAATTGCTTTTTTGTAGCACCTGAGGCTATACTTATACGGCAACCAGTTACCGGTCGAATAACCCCAGTTGTATGGTCTACGAGACTCTTTACTTAGCCTGAAGAGGTCTGAGTTCCACCAGGGAGGATAGACCTTTCTGCCAAAACTAGTAGGACAAGCTACTCTTAGGGCAGACCCCATGGCCTTTCCAAGCTTGTTACTGTTGGCATTGAGGTCCTCCACTGACGAAATCTCGTTCAAGGGATGGGTAACTTTTCACCCACCACACCGACGAACCGTCGCCAGTTGGTTCTCCGTGGGTTGCGATAGGGAATATTATTGTCAAACGTAAGATCAATGTTAAAGAGGATCAACCTGTGATCGGAAAAAGATTTCCGTTCAGATACCCTCCATTTATCAACCTGAATACTGCTGTTTCCACTCAGTAGTGTAACATCAAGCACCTCTTCCCACCCAACAAAAGTATCCGTACTTGGGAAGTCAAAGGTGGGTGTGTTCCCCCTGTTACATACCACTTAATCCGTACTTATAATGAAATCGTAAAAAGACTCACCTCTACTGTTTATCTCCGTACTTCCCCATAGAGAGTGTCTGGAATTGGCGTCACAGCCTATCAGCAAATTGTTGTTATTGTTCTCGGTGGAGCGTCCCTGTCGTGCGGCATGTAGCTCGAGGCAATAACCATGCTGGCTCCGCCAGCTGCCTCCAGCGCCACTGTTGTCAGATCCTCTGAGCTGTGGGAAGAAACAAGAAAAGCATTGCATAATGATTTTATTAAAATACAAGTCCTAGGCTTACCTCCTGTACGCTTGTAGAACGTAGAAAACCCCTTCACCGAGAGCCCCTTCACTTCGGTGTTCCACACCCACGGCTCCTGAATGAGGGCGATATCGACGTCCTCCTCCACCAGGAGGACGAGAAGGTTGTCCGATGCCAGCCGCGAGTGCTAGGTTACGGGCCCCTGGTAGGCGATCTGCAAGTTCTCGAAAAGCCTGTCAGTATCGTCCACCTCATCCGTCTTCTCGTCGTCCTCTTGAGAGGGCCGGAAATTTTTCACCTTAGCACGCCGCACACCAAAGCGAAGTGTGCAGTCCGCCTTTTCCAACGGCGCAATACTTTCCTCATTAATGAGGAGTAGGAAACTCACACTGTTTTTCTGCGAGGACTCATGCTTAATGACCATCCAGTCGTGCACTATTGGTGACCGCGTCGACCAGAGCAACATGTAGGCTGATCTGCGCAACATTCGCAAACGTTTTGCCCTCTGCCAGCGCTCCGGCTGAAGTAGAGGGCGCCCCGTCAGTGGTTTTGCTCTTTTTTGAGACGCAAGCGGCCTCTTCCAAAGACTTATTGCGTTTACCACTTGGAGGCTTTGCTGTGATTTCGGTGGTTTTCAAGTACTCCCGGTACTCGTCAACCACCGCTTGAAATTTAATTTGGTCCGCCGAATCCTTGGGATGAACGGCCCCATTTGCCTTGTTCCGTTCTATCCTATCCAGGACAGTCAAAGCAAGATGGTGCCGTTTTCTGCTTTGAGATTCTTTGGACGTAGCATTTTTTGTAGAGGGCTGCACCCGGCAGCCTTCGCAAACTGTTGACGTGGCGGAGTACTGCTGCCTACAGTACTGGTTCCGCAGCTGTTAGTTACGGTTTCCTGGCTGGAAGACAAGAGCCCATCCCAGGAGAAGCTCGAGTCATCCAGGCGAGGGTAGTCCGTCACACCAACGTCCTGTGCTGTCAGACTTGCGGTTGCCATGGTTGTTGTTGTTGTTGCCGTTAGTGTTGTTTCATTCGTAGTCCGTTGGTGCTGCTGTGTCGTTGCCAATGTGTTTGTTTGTTGTTATTGGTTGTTTGTTTTAAGGTTTTGGTTCATTTTTAGTCCCACAAGTATGCACGGAAAGGGTTGGTCACTCGTCCGCAGATCCGGCTTGCATAGAGAAGGCACTTGTACAACCGACCTTGCTCGGGCATCGGAGGGGACCATTCGGGATCAGCTACTCAATATCCACCCGCTGACCATTCAGCTATCAGCACGGGTACCTACCTCTACACCTTGGCTTAGGGTGGTTCTCACCTACTTCATCTGTTCTCCCCGAATATGGTTGAGGTTAACAGTACCACCAGCGTGAAGGAAAAGCAGGAGATTGAAAGTGAGAGGTGAGAGGCTTCATTTCCGAGGATCGGCCATCGAGTTGACACATCACTAACCTTTGCGGCACCAATTTGGTGGGAGTATTTTATAAATGTTATTTTCATTTCAGCTGAAAATCTTTTCATCATAAAAAGCAATATTGAAAAGAAAATTTAATTCATTTCATTAAATTTAACCCAGGGTTTAAATTCTAAATATGTACATTAGATGAGTTTTTTTAGATATTCCCTCCGGCACCGGAATATGAAAATAGGATGTTTTAGATTAAGTAAACTGAAAAAAAATTTCACTTTTCCAAAAACTGGATGGAGCTACACCGAAAACCGCGCAAATTCCAAGAATTGCAAGGTATGTCGTATTCCGTTTTTTGGTACACTACACAGGGAAGGTAATATCGCGGCCTAAAGTGACATTTTCTTTTTTTTCTCATGAATCTTCACTTTCTTGCCCTATACTCTTCCCGAAAACGGCGTTAACGCTGAAACGTTGAAAAGTTGAGCGCTCTATATTACTGAGAGAATTGTCACTCAAACGAACCATCAAAGCGCTCTATGCTTATCATTGAATTCACTGCTGCTCTACGCTGCTACTAACCACCAGTGATGTGATACGTAGGGAAAATTCCCTACATGTAGGGATTTTAGTCGGAAAAAAGTGACCGTAGGGAAAGAAGGACAGATTTTTATAAAATAGCTAAATGTGGGGATTTTTTGGCAAAGTCAAATCAAAATTTCAATTCAACTTTTTTTCACTTCAACACTGACTGTCGATCTGAATAATGAAAATGCTGCGAAGATGAGTTAAATCGCGAACCCTTCAATGACGTAATTGGAGAGGGAATACGTATAGTGAACTATCTAAAGCTTAGTATCGACCTCTCAAGAAACGCAAAAGTTCCATATAAAATGACGTACAAGAAATGCTCAAGAAATTTTTCTTGTGAAACTTTCTTGAGCGAGTATCGACCTCTCAAGAAATTTAATACACTTTTTACCACTATTTTTCAACATAATGCGAACACAGCAACACAGGTTTTGACAAGAAATATATCATCGAGCATTTATTTCTTAAAGAAATTTTGACGTCTGTTGGTTTTTGTTACATATTTATAAAAATGGTGGTGAAAATGGAAAAATTAATCGGAAAAAATATAGTGCACAATTTTTGTAATATAAAAAGCGGAAGTTGACATCAATTTCTTACATCTACTTCCATTCCGGCCATCAATACACCACTGTTTAGCAGTAATATAAGGTCATCCTCGTCGTTTTCGATGATTTCCTAAAATAACAACAAAATAAAACAAATGTTTAAAGCTTTTATTTAATGTTTTTTAAGAACTTATCAATTTCTCATGTTTACAAAATGTTTTATTTTGTTTACGTTTTTGATTATCCTCTTCGTTTCACTTGGTATTCACGGTGGAATAATAAACGTCAAAATTTCTTGCCTACTACTATTTTTCACTCAAGAAATAAAGCTAAAAATTTATTGAGCTGTTTCTTGAGGTCGATACCAGCCTTAATACACGATACTTTTAATCAGGGCATCGGAGCAAAAGTTTTTTTTGCTCTGGCTACGCTCTTAGCTCCGAATTTTTTTTCCCTTTTACCAACTAGATGGTATTTTGTTGGTATTTCGTTTGCGACTCAATCGATTTAGTCGGGCTTTGATTTGCATTGGAATGTATGGAAGCATTCACACTACCTTCAATTAGTCGAACAACTGAAACAATTGGATTTGCATACAACAGCCCAATTCGACTAAATCGATCGAGTCGCAAGTGTGTATAGGCTCTTATAATTTCAAAGAGTTTCCTTCTACGGCTAATTACAAAATCACTTTTATTTCCGCCATTTTTATCGTTTTGAGTATTTTATAAGACTAGACTCAAAGGCATGACCCAGTTATTGAAATACATGGCAAAACCCCAGAAATCGAAAATTTCGAGTTAAATCCCTATTGCAGTAAATCATCAGTATTTTATTGTAATTTTTTTTGATTTCTTTGAGAGCCAGTGTGTATGCAGTATGCAGTAGAACAGCCGATTTTCATTATTTAGTAAAAGAAAAAACGTTCATCTACTACCGTGCGGTTTCTTCATTGTTCTAGCATGGAAATAACTAAAAAAAAAGTATAGCGAATTACGTAGGGAAAATTTGAAACAAGCGTAGGGAAAAGTAGGAATTTTTTTCTTGCTCTGTAGGGAATTTCCAAAAAAGTATCTACCATCACTGCTAACCACTCTCAACTTATTGTGAGAACCGAAAAAACGCTCATTTCAATAATAATTTCAACGTTAATTTTCGATTCAACGAAACCGATTTCCTTTTTGTTGATTTTGTTTCGTTTAAAACGTTAACGCTTGCAGTTTAGTTGCGTTAACATAGCATGTTAACAAACGGAAAAATATTTTGATAGTTTGTTGAGCATCCTTGAGATAATCGCACAAGACTTATAGCCCAACCACTGACCAACGGCGTTATATCCCTCAGTTACCGCACGCAATATTTGAAAATCGACACCATTCACGCACGTAAACGCACGCATACCCAACGCAGGAATCAGTTGTTTTCCTTTGTTTACATTCTGCATTGTTTTTGGTTTGTTTGGAATGATTTGAATAACAGGGTTACCATTGTACAATATTTATTTTTTTTTTTATTGAAACATTACATAAAGTATGATATATAATATTTCCTTGCACAGCAACTAGTCAGAATTGGCCAACGAGCTGTTTATGTTTAATCAATTACACTGGTCGACAAAATTTCAACAAATTTTTGTTACAGAAATAAAATTCTACTTTTCTAAAGCATTTCGGTGCGCTGTATCCGAATATGAAGTCAGATTTTTTGTAATACGTACAGTTTTTTAGATATTCATGCCCAAAGAAGCGAAAAACACGTTTTTTGCCTATATTCACTCCTCAATATCTTTTAAATTACTTACTTATTTTAAAAATTGATTAAAGCTATTGAAAGCTCGGCCATTTCTCTTGAAGACAACGTTTTAATTTTTCGGATATCTCATTTAGGTATATAGTAATATACAAATGTTTTTGCACAATAAGGTATTTGTCCTCGGAAAAGACGGCAGCATTTGTAGCATGTTATAGGCGCAATCAAATTTTGTAGTTGCTTAGCAGAATAATTTTTTTTACGAAGCCACTTACATACGTCCATAATATAATAAACTGCCTAAAAGCGTGCTTCAAAATTTTTAAATATTTTTGTATGGAGAAAATATTGCAAAACTAATGAAGCTTAATATGCAATATTGCAAGTTACAAGAAAGATATCAGAAATATTAAAACGGTTTCTTCAAGAGAAATGTCAGCGTTTTCAATAGCTTTAATCAATTTTTAAAATAAGTAAGTAATTTAAAAGATATTGAGGAGTGAATATAGCCAAAAAACGTGTTTTTCGCCTATTTGGGCATGAATATCTAAAAGCTGTACGTATTACTAAAAATCGGATTTCAGATTCGGATTCAGCGCACCGAAATCATTTAGAAAAGTAGAATTTTATTTCTGTAACAAAAACTTGTCGACCAGTGTTATTGATTATGAAAAAAATATTACAAATAATATTACTGCGTTAGGGCCTTTTCACATTACTCGGTACGACATCGGATCGACATTTTTTGCTCGGTATTTTCAGCTTACCGAAACGATTCCGCGTTGCTGTGTTTTTCACACTTGTGGGAATACTTTCGGTGCGTAATCGGCAGAAAATAGGAAAACAAACATCGAAATTTGCAAAACAAAATTTTTAACTTCAACAAATCACTCAATAATAACAATAATGTCTTCTAGCGAAGACGAAGACATTATAAATTGCTACATTTATAACCGAAACGAGTTTTTTACTGACTTTGTTCTTCTTCTTTTATTACGCCGCAAAAATGTATGCAGTAATTCCTCAAATTTTACTGACCGGTCTTACCGCGTTGCGGTATACCGAATTTAATCCGCTCCGATTTCATGTATGCAACACTAATGTGAAAGTGCCAATTGAAATACATGTGGTCGGTAAGGTTTCGGTATACTTTCGGCAAAAACCAAAAATGTCGATCCGATACCGCACCGAGTAATGTGAAAGCGCTCTTAGTGACATGAGATCAATAGGTTTTATGCGTTGTAGGTTACTTGCGTCGAGCAACTTGCTTGCTTCTACATTAGTGTGCAGTTGGAGTCATGCATGATGAGCATAAGCCAGTTTGCTTATTTCGGTAGAGATAGTCGGTATATTGAGATTCTTGTGGAGGTCACTGTTACGAATGTACCAATGGGCATTCACAATTGTGCGAAGTGTCTTGTTTTGAAAGCGCTGAATGACTTCAGTATTGCTCTTGCTGGCACAGCCCCAGAGCTGTGCACCATACATCCATACAGGTTTAATTATTTGGTTGTATATCAATAGTTTACAGTGCACGGACAGAAATGAATTTCTGCCTATAAGCCATTGTAGGTTACGTAGTTTCATGTCGAGCTCATTTTTTTAAATTTTTATATGTTATATTTTATTATGTTATATTATTTGAAATTTAAAATGATTGCTATCTACGAAAGGTGATTAAAGGTGTTGTTCGTTTATTTTCTGTAAGCAAAAACTTGGATATCATTTTGAGATTCCCGGGCCCTCTAAAGCCCGGGCCCGGGGCAATTGACCCCCTCAGCCCCCCCCCTCTCGTCGTGCCTGTATGTGCACTAAGAAACCTAATTTTTGCAATTAATAAAATGCAGCAATTATATACAGATGCTATTCTTGTTTTAATTTTTAGTAATAATATTCGCTGCGGTTATTTTTTAAATTTATGTATTGCATATGTATGTACGTATTTCGGTCTTTTTGTTGTTTATGCTTGTTGTCAAATTAACTAGTCTTGCCGGCTCGTCAAATATTATTCACCTGACAGCTTTTAAAAATTTGCTACCCGGGGTAATTTTGCTAAATTGAACAGTCAAAAATATTCACAATAGTCAAATATATTAAATGCAACAGTCAAAAATATCCACAATAGTCAAGTTTAGTAAAGAAAAAATCAGCAGAAAAAACTTTATTTTTTTCTATATACATTTTTATCTTCATATAAAACAAATACAAACGATTGATACAATATGTATGTAGTAAAATTTTGTAAAAAAAAACGCCAAGAAACCTTCATTTTTTCTATTTACATTTTTATTTCCGTATAAAAATACGATCGTGGCAATAGTCAAATTTAGTAAAAAAACGCAAGAAAAAACTTAATTTTTTTGATTACATTTTTATCTCCATATTAAAAAAAATACCCTAATGTTAACATAATTTCATAATCGACAACATTCGGAATAGTTGTTGAGGTACTTTGAGTACATATTGAAAGATTCGTACTAATTTACTACAAAATGATCGCTCCGCAAGCCTGTTGCAAAGAAAGCAATCATGAGAGCATCAGCTGACACGTTATTACGGGAAAAATCAAATTGAGCTAGGTTTCTACGATACGTGCGCCAAGGGAGCCATCGGCATGCGTTGGTGACTGCGCATTTACACTGCAACTCCATAAGACAGGTTGTGTCAGCTGACACGGGCTACGTGCGTGCGTCGTTGACTGGTTGGACTATTAAACTTACGCTGTGTTTACCCTCGACAAGATTGCATATCTAATGTTCATACGGCTTTGAATAAAACGGAATAAAATTTATACAAAATATCAATGTACACAAAAAAACTTTTCAAAATGCCTGACAAAATTCGTTAGGCGCCTGCTTGCCTGACAAAGTATGTAATGTCTGACAATCAGCAAGCCTACTTCTATATCCTTTTGATTCCCATGCGAATTTGACAAATTTTGTGCGAAATGTAGGTACATATCGTGTGATCCTAGCTTAGGAATTTTAAAATTTTATTAAAAAATGCATTTATTACATATACAGAACCATATACCGTTTTCCGGTTGAAATTGGTAGGAAAGAAGCGATTTCGGCTAACTTTGGCACTTTTTGGGTTTTGCCCTGCAATAAGGACTGTAAACGAAATTCAATTTTGCAGGGGAGGTTTTTTTTAAAAACGAAAAAAGAAATAACATCAGAAATGTAATAAGTGGCCGCTGTGGTGCAGTGGGTAGAGTGCTCGCCTGCTATACCAGAGGTCTCGGGTTCAAACCACGGTCCGAGCAAAACACCAAAAACAATTTTTCTAATTAGTAAAAATCCAATTATTGGGTTTTTTTTTAAGGCAGCGGTCACCTCTCGGCAGTGGGCGGCATACCCTCCGAGAGTATTTCTGTCATGAAAAAGCTTCTCACAAAAAATGCATTCGCCGTTCGGAGCCGGCATAAAACTGTAGGTCCACCCAATTAGTAGAAAAAAAAAAAAGGAGCACACCTCGAATTGGGAGAGAAGCTCGGCCATAAAACTCGTCAGAGTTATAATAGCGCCATTGTATTATATTATTATTATAATAAGTAGCCAAAAGCTCGTCCAGTTCCCGAGTTATTGACCAAAATGTGAGAAAAATGTGACCAAAAATGTGGTTTTTTACCATAACACCCGCGTCACACAAAACCGAATAAATTAATGAAAATTTCAATAATCATTTTCTAGAGCCCTCCCCTAAAATTAAAGATATCTTTCACCGCGATATCTTACCCGGTTCCTAATTTATTGAGCTAAATGTGGACTGTATGATAGGGATATGGGTAGGGATACGGATAGGAATAGGGATATTCAGTGAATTGACAATTATTTAGTATTCGCAGACATTACTATCGATTTTAAGATAATGGTGAGCAACACGGTAATCTAGCACTTTTTATTTAGGCTTTATAGGAATAAAATTTAGGCAGAACGTCTGGTGGGTCAACTTGTATTTTAATAAATTTTGCCTAAATTCACAAAAAGCCACAAGCAAACAAAATAAGAGGAAAAAATACAAAATAATCTTTATACACAATAATTTTCAACCATCATCACTTCAACCGTTCAAAGACCGATCGAGTAGAACAACGAACGCTGACTGCCCAAATATGCATATTAACGTAAATATGCATTTTAGGTCATAATATGAATTTGCATATGCAATATGCATTTGCATATTTTTAGCTTCCCTAATTATCATATACTTAAAAGCCAAGCATTTGCTTTTGCTTAAGATTTCAGACCTTTTACTCAAATTTTGAAATTTGCATTTGCTTGAGTAAATGCATTTGCTTGGTTTTTATTAATAAGGCCCACTGTTGGTTTATGGGTTATTTATTAATTTTTGTAATTAACGAAGCAAAGTTTGGACAAATATTACAAAACATTTTGAACCATTTTGAACCGAACCCAACCGGTGGTTCAGAGCAAGTTCAGGGGTACCATGAACCGGTTTTTGTACCAGTACATATTTTTTTTAAGTGGTTCGAACCACTGAACCGAACACATCGATTTTTGGAATGGTTTGCAGTCCTGCTTTTAGTAAATGTTTCTCCGATTGAAGGGGCTACAACTATGGGAAGTATTACATATGTATATGTATGTCCTAACCTCATATTTTAATAAACGAAATTTTATTTAAAAAAATTAAGCAAACAAAAAAAATACGGCCAATCTAATCTACATACGTTCTTTTAGGGATCGATCATTCGGGTTTTCGCATTCATTACACTAAGCGTCTGCGGCCGAACGATGCTGGTATTATGATTTCTGGCGTATCTGTGTCGGACACACAACTTATTCCACCCGGGCAGAAACTTTATCGCAATATTGGGATATGTGGACCATCTTGTTCAAATGTGGTAAGTCTACAGAAACCCGTATTTATGTTTTTTTCCGTATATTGTATGCAATACTTTTGTGCCTGAATTTGAAAAATAAATTTATAACATGTTAATTTCAAACACAATTTTTTAGCACCATTTTTAGCCACGAACCAAATTTTTTAGCCATTTTTAGCCACAAATTAAATCAAATCTAACCACCACGAAAATTTTTCAACGGCAGTGCTGGTGCTAAGGTTTTGCCCAAGGTTGATAAATACGGTTGGCTTGGTAGAAACAGCTGTATATTTTTTTTGTCATTGTCTAAATTTTCAAACTTTATGTGTTTGTTGCTTTTCTTGTATGCATGTGTTGCTTGGCCAATTGAAAATGGAAGTTTGACAATTGAGATAGCAAAGTGAGCAACAACAAAATTTATTACAGGGTTGCTTTTCCGCACTGCGACAACCTTATGGATCAACCTTGGTTTTGCCCATCATCAGCCTTGGGCAAAACCTTATGCTAGCCACACACCTTGCAATTTTTTATACAACTTGAGCAAGTTGCGCTGGAAATCGCAACGTTTTTGGGGCTGTTGTATGAAGTTGTGTATCGGTTGTACGAAAAATCAAAAAGTTTTGATTTTTTGGCAAGTTGTACAACTTGGTTGCATCGTTTGGGGGCATGTTGTTCAACATTTCGTTTTATGAGAATTCTTGAAGTGAACACATCAAATTAAAATAGGTAAAAATAAGCGAATTCAACACAAAAAACATAAATATTTGTAGAATAAATAACGCAAAATGGAAAGCTTGCAGGAACCACTTTTTTGTAATATTTTTTTCTTTTAATTATCGTACTTTTGCTGTACGTTCTTCTTCTTCCTACAAGCGCAATATTATCCTATTCCATGTTCACTCAAAGTAATTTTTTACAAAATGAGATTGTACAACATGGTTGTACAATAAATTGCACCGTATGTAGGCAAACAGTCCAACTCGATTGCAACCGAGTTGGGTAAACGGTCGCACCGTGTATGGCTACGGTTAGCACCTGCTAAATGAGAGTAAGCGCCCGTGTACGTATACACACCGATTGTCACTACTACAGACAAATAAAGAGCGTAATACCCTACAAGAATTCCGAGTACTCCATCAGGGATGCCACTAAGAAATTTTTTTTCCTACCAAAAACCTACCAAAATGACGTCGAGCCTACCATTTTTTTTTTTTTAAATGCGAGATTCAACCATATTCAACAAATTCATCTAGGGAAACTGTGCCAGTAACCGACCACCCCGCAGTAACCGGACACTTGTTTTTTACCGCTTAAAATAAAAAAAAGTTTATTATTTTTTTTTTTTGAAAAATTGACTTTTATGCTTGTACAACAAATGCAGGTTGCGCTTCAAACTGAGTTTCTGAACAAAGCCATACTCGGACAGATTGGAGGAAATCAGGATTTACATTTTGTGGAATAACATTTGAGAAATAATGAGAGCAAGCAACTGATCCTCAAGGAAATGTTAAAAGATTTATCGAAGGAAATAGCGGGCATTGTTTCCACTTGGTACAGCAAACACATTTACTACCTACGTAGGTCTGATGACCTGTTGTGATACCACGTGGAGCTACTCATTACACACCATGTATACGAACAACCTGGTTTGCTTCGCATAGCGTAAAATATCAGAAGCCTTTCTGTTTTCAATCTCCTCCAGCTGTGTTTGTGGAGGCAAGCGTGCCTGGAGTTGGACAGCGCGGGACAAGAGTATAGGTAGTGCCCTACGCATTATACTTCATCATCCCTGCAGATGCGACAGAAATTGTTTGTAAGAGAACCATGCGCGTTCCATGGATGCTCATGAGGCAGTGGTCTGTTGTTATGCTAGCTAGAGGCCAATGTGGGGACGGCTGAGAAGAGATATGTATGTATATTCGGACAAAGTCAATGAGTATCCGGAAAGTATAGAAGCTCTAAGAAAACGTTTCTATTTAGCAGAGTTTTGTGACAAAGCTCTACTGAAAAGACACGTTTTCTCAACAGTGTTGTGGCAAATCAATGATGTTAGTTGAACGAAGGCAAAAACCTACCAAAATTCAAATCGTCCTACCAACCTACCAAAAGGTATAAAACCTACCAGTTTTGGTAGGAAAAGCCCAAAAGTGGCATCCCTGTACTCCATTCGCTAATCCATGGAGTGCTCGCTATGGACCAACCGATTACTCCATAACTTGCCACATTTCATACAAAATTTATGGTCCATTTAACATTGCATGTCATTGTAATGGAGTATATACTCCAGCCCCGCATAACAATCAAATTAATCCATGGAGTACCTACATTGGATTAATTGATGGAGTACCTAACAGTTAGCCGAACATAACAACAAAAACCAAATGTTTATCGCGACGACGACGAATGACGTGTATACATTCAAACCAGACCTGGGTAATATCAAGTACCAGTACGACTTGTGGCAAGTACATTTTAAAAGAATTGTACTAGTACAAGTACAAGTACTTTCAGAATATTCAAGTACTAGTACAAGTACAAGTACAAAGAATTGAAAAGGAATTGAATTTTTAGCAAATGAATGTATGTACAAATGAATGTACATTCAATTCTTTTCAATTACTTTGAAGTATTTGCTAAAAATTCAATTCTTTTTCAATTCTTTGTACTTGTACTTGTACTAGTACTTGAATATTCTGAAAGTACTTATTACGGACTCATTACTTCAAGATCAAAATATAAAGTATTTAAGTACGTAATAGTCCAATTACTACTCAGTATTACCCAGGTATGATTCAAACATATGTATGTAGTTATGTATGTATACACATATCGTCGTCGTCGCCATAAACATTTGGTTTTTGTTATATTCGGCTAACTACGAACCGATGCAGATACACGAATCGGTCGTTTGGGCTATGTTAGTAGTCACTTTGAAAGTACTCCAACCTACCACAAATGGAGCATATAATCCAATGATTTTTGCAGGGATAGTGCAACTCTAATGAACCGTATGCAGATGCGTATGCGTGTGTGTGTCACTGACAGCCGTGTTGCATACCTGTGTTTAAATGAGGCAAACTCCAGTGGCACGCATGTAAATGCACCACACGCATAGAAAATTCGAAGATGATTTCGAACACGCATTCAAACGCAGCTAAGTTGAAAATTTTCTACTTCTATGCGTTTTCTATGCGTGCCGCAGCCAATATTAGGTTGGTTGCTACATCGGTATACATATTTTTTGGTAAAAACTACGTTAAATTGATTTAAAGTGAAGTAGTGAAAATGTGTTTGCCAGCAGAAATGTTAATTAAAAGGGGTTTTAAATATATTTAGAGATGGTTAATATTAATTATATGTTAATTACTATCTGCATACCCATGTACATAGTACATGAATTTAAATTACATATACATATCGTCGTACCATACGAAAACTAACATATTTAAAATTTCTGCCGAAAGCTATCAATAAAAAAATTCTGTACGAAAAGTAGAACATTTGACTTTTGGCCGACGAAAAGTAATAAAATCGAGTTTTGGCTGACGAAAAGTAATAAAATCGACTTTTGGCTGACGAAAAGTATCAGTAATACTGTTTTTACATTAAAATTTTTGTTGTTTAAACGAAATTGATAGTTTTCGTCAGCCAAAAGTGGATTTTATTACTTTTCGTCAGCCAAAACTCGATTTTATTACTTTTCGTCGGCCAAAACTTGAACTTTTTACTTTTCGTCAGCCACAAAAAATCTGATGTTAGTTTTCGTATGGTACGACGATATGTAGTTACCAGTGTGTAAATACATAATTGAAACTTAAATAAGTTTAACTGTAAAAAAATAATTAAGTGAAGTCAGTATTCTTTTGAATAGGGAGTTTTCGCTTTGGTATAACAGAACACCAGATTTCAGAGATTGTGCATATACATATTTGTATTAACCAAAATTTTCAGTCTTATATTTTAAGGCAAAGAAACTGTAATTCTTACAATACATAAAAATCAACGGATAGCAATTTGGCAATATGGCCGCTGTGGTGCAATGGGTAGAGTGCTCGTCTGCTATACCAGAGGTCTCGGGTTCTAACCCCAGTCCAGACAAACTCCAAAAAAAAAATTTTCTAATTAAGTAAAACCCAATTATTGGGTTTTTAGAAATAGCGGTCACTCTCGGCAGTGGGCGGCATACCCTCCGAGTGTATTTCTGCTATGAAAAAGCTTCTCACAAAAAATGCATTCGCCGTTCGCAGCCGGCATAAAACTGTAGGTCCACCCAATTAGGAAAAACAAAAGGAGCACTTATTGAATAGGGAGAGAAGTTCGGTCATTAAACTCGTCAGAGTTATAATAACGCCAGTGTATTATTATTATTATATTATTATTAATTTGGAATTGATCCACTTCACGGGTTTTCAACAAATTAAAAAAACACTAACTTCCCTTTCCAAATACAAATCACGTTCCCGAATGGTACGTTTTTTTTTTTTAATAATTTTAACGCATTCCGTATATACGGTAATAACACTTCCTATCATAATTAATATCAATTCTAAATCCCCATTCATTATACATTTTATTGAATCTTTCGCGAAATGGTAAAATATGTATTTTCAAAAATAACAACGGCGGAAATTGTATATATGTATGTATGTAGTGTAATTGACACACGCAACCATACGCATACACTGGAGCAGCCAGGGCCACACGCAAGAAAACGTTTAGATGCGCATACGCACACGCATTCGCATACGGTGCATTAGAGTTGGACTATAAAAGCGAAGGTACATAACTCGCGTTCGGCGTTAAATGCGTAACGCCGTGGCTGTCAAAAAATATTGAACATGTGCATTCACAACGAAAGATGTTACAGACGACGGTGTTAAGAATGCGTTAGCGCAGTCGCCGTCGAAAGTAGCCCAACTTGCTACTTTTTTCCTCCGTTTTTGGGTTACGAACGGCTGTCACTTTAAATTTACAAAGAAAAGTGTAGAAAACCAAGATGCAACAGGCAAAAACAAAATCATGGAAGAAAATTTAATGGAAAATTATTAATTTTAATTTATATTTCTCAAAAATCCAAATGAATGATGCTCTGATAATACTGAACAGCTGTTTTGTTTATAATTTAAGTGCGTCATAACGCAAGGTGTGTAACAGCAAATTATTCAACGCCGTCAACGCATATACACATGAACGCCGTCAACGCAGCAATAAAAAGTATGTACCTTCAGCTTAAAACGAGCGCTGACGATGGGACTTGGCGATCGTCGCTTAGGAAAAATAATCAGTACGAGAAGTTTGCATATAACATGTGTACACAAATACATAAGTATGTGTGTACGTACGCTGTTTCATAATTTCGCGAAGCGTGCGCGCATCACCCTGCTCGCTCAACATCTGCATGTAATTTCGTTGTTTTTCAGATGTTTCCAAAGGACGGAATTAAAATCATATCCGGCGCATTGCACTCGCACCGTGCCGGACGTAAAATGGCATTGCGTCACATTCGGGACAATAAAGAGCTGGAACGTATAATTGAAGACGATAGTTATGATTATAACTACCAACAAGCACGCGAGCTAGAACGGGAAGTTGTCGTATTACCAGGAGATTACATTATTACGGACTGCGCTTATGAGGTAAGTAGGTACACATACCCTAAGTTTTTAAAATTTCAGTAATACTTTTGCAGAAAAGACTATCATAATAGGTTCCGAAAACCTGTGGTAAAAGTGTTAACTTTAGACCGGTTAATGGTACATAGTTGGGTAGGGTACCTTGACATTCATTTTCGATACAGTTTACGAGTCTTTCTCGTTATCCCCAGTGGGATCATCGTTTTACAAATCCTGTTCTGTATTGACCGCATTACTCCCTATTAGGGCAACCAAATACTAGCGCAGGCAAGTTTTTTTCTATGGCAGCTATCACATAATACTTCATTTAGCGTAGTTTTTAACGAAAATTATACATTCTGAACTACTTTTAATAGAGCGAAAAATTGCCAAATAGATAATAAATACTAATGTATGCTAATTTCACTATTAACTGAAACTAAAAAAAATATCGGAAAAAATAATCCCTAACAATATTACGAATTTTTTATCCAGTTTGCGTATCGCTGAATAACAACGAATAGAAATATGAAAAGTATCACAGACCTGTTTATCGTGGTGCGTATTTATTTTTCTAGTGTTCTGAAGTCGAAAGGCTCCACATGACGCAGACAGCCAATTCATACACCACCACTCAGCTCTCACTCCTGGTCTCTGAGAGCAATCCTTCACCAAACGATTTATCTGAGGAATGGAAATACATCGCTCGTTCACTTCGTATCGCCGATGAGGAATCTATTGGATACAAGCGATCCCGAAAAAATACATGGTACGAAAAGGAATGTCGCGATGCCTCGGAAAGAAAGAACGCCGCCTACAGGGCTACATTGTGTGCGGCTGCAACGCGAAGCGTATGGGAGCGTTATCGAACGGTGAGAAAGGAAGAGAGGGGCTTTTTTTCGAAAGAAGAAAAGGAAGGCTGAAAGGCGCGAGTGTGAAGAGCTTGAGATGCTGGCGGGCAGGAATGATGCTCGAAAATTCTATCAAAAAATCAGGCGGATGACTGAAGGTTTCAAGGCCGGGGAAAATTCCTGTCGGAATGATAACGGCGATCTGGTAACTGACGTCCAGAGTGTACTTAAGTTGTGGAGAGAACACTTCTCCTCCTTGCTAGACAACGGCAACAGTGAAATTGCTGAAAGAGAAGATGTACGACCCGAACCCCCAATAGCAGATGATGGTAGGCATGTTCCACCACCCAATTATGACGGAGTGCGAATAGCAGTATCTCGGTTAAAGAATAACAAGCCGAGCTATTCAAACATGGTGGCGAAGAGTTGGGGTACGTTCGCGATGGCAATCAGAACCGCAGTGTTGCAAGTATCACGTTCTTCGCGTGTTTGTGGCAACACCTGCAAAAGTCAAACGTTCGTTTGACAAATCAACCGTGCAGTTTGAATAATCGCCAACAGAAAATTTGTGTCTGCAATTTTTGCTTTAAAAAAATGGAAAGAGAAGGGTAAGCACGATTGCTATATATTTAATGGGATATGCAACAATGTAATTTTAATAACACAAATTAATAGCAAATACTTTTAGTAATGCTGTTATAGCAATATATCAGCTGAGTATCAGCAGGCAAGTGCAAAATAAGCAACGAGGTTGCTGTACTGCTGCAATTATAAATTTTGATGAACGTACCCTTCATAAGGAGCATGCATCAACTCCTATGCATAATATGGTCGGACGAGCGCATGCCCGACGATAGGAAATTAAGTATCCTCTGCACAATCTACAAAAAAGAAGATTCATGCGGTAATTATAGTGGGATAAACCTCCTGAATATCGCATATAAGGTCGTAGCAAGTTTATTGTGCGAAAGACTGAAGCCCATGTCAATGTGGCTTCAGACCTGGTAAATCTACCATCAACCAGATCTTTACAATACGTCAAAAAGCCATGAAAAAGGAACCGACATAGACCATCTCTTTGTCGATTTTCATGCCGCTTTTGATAGCACGAATAGGAATTACTTATATGCCGCAATGTCTGAATTTAGTTTCCCTGCAAAACTTATACGGCTATGCCGCTGACTAACACCACCAGCTCCGTCAGAATTGGGAAGGACCTCTCCGAACCGTTCGAGACCAAACGAGGTTTCAGACAATATGACTCTCTTTCGTGTGACTTCTTCAATTTGATGGTGGAAAAGATAATACGAGCTGCAGAATTTAACCATACAGGAAGCATCTTATACGAAAAGAGTGTGCAACTGCCGGCGTACGTCGATTATATCGACATCGTTGGTACTAACATTCGCGCCGTATGTTCTGCCTTCTCCAAGCTGGAGAAAATGGATTTGGCGGTTAACGAGGACGAAGAACCTCCTGTCATCACTGCAGATGGATTTCTCCCGGTAAATACCCTTTCTAGTATAAACAAGTAAGGAAGCCTAAGTTCGATTGGAATAGAACATTAGATACTCAGCTGAATGCTTTCATTGTTTGTTTGCGTTTGATTGAAATACGGTGTACTTTATATAAAGCGAGTGCCGCATAAATTGGGCGTAGCCACGCCCATTTTCAAACTTTTTATCAATCATCCAACTAAGCATATGAATATTATTCTTTGTGCAAAATTTCATTTATGACTTCTAGTTACAAAGATGTCACGATACCAAATTCCCAAAGGGTGTTCCAGAAATATCTTTGTTAAAAAGTAGGCGTGGTCATAAACTGATTTCAATAAATTTTTGCGTGTCTATTAACACAAGTTATAAAAGTATATAAACGAAGTTTCGTCATAATATCTCAATTATTTGTCGAGTTATGGGCTCCCAAATCTCGTAGATTCCTTTGTACAAAAAGAGGCGGTGCCACACCCATTTTCCAAACCTTAATAAGTGGGCGTGGCCCTCCCATTTTCCAAAATTTTTGTGTTTTTTGTTTTATGTCCATAGTAGGACTCCTGCCACAAAATTTTAGTTATAGATCTTTATATTTGACACAGATATCGCTTAAAATGTTTTCATTAGGCCCCTTTATAGTTCCCATATATAAAAGTGGGCGTGGCCGTCAACCGATTTTGACAATTTTCCGTCAAAACATTTGTCTAAGTAAGTAAATCACGCATACCAAATTTCATCGATATATCTTCAACGGTTTCTGAGTTATGACATATAAAACTTTCAATGTTTGACCCTTAATAAGTGGGCGTGGCACCGCCCATTTTCCAAAATTTCATCAAATTTCTTCATAACGGCCTGATCTCAATACGTGGGTGAAATTTCATCGCTCCAGCTATATTAGTGGCTGAGATACCAAATTTCCGATTTTTTCATCATCCGCAATTGGGGAAAAGTTTACGAGTGAAAAGAAAGCGAAAAATGTGGCAAGTTACCCGATCAAAGATGGACCATTTGTGGAAATTTAATAGCTATAAATTTGACCATTGAGAATTGTTTGTTTACATAAATCAGAATCTTTTGTTTCCATAAATCAGCTGGTTTGCACTAAATCACATTTTCGTTAGTTTTCGTTCCTTGACGCCTTTGCACTAAATTGCTCTGACAACTGTCAGACGTTGTTCTGCCCTACACTGTTCTACACTTTCAGTGCACTCACCGAACAGACCTAATGCTATTTAACTATTAATCTGGGCCCCGGAGCAGAGCATTTTCCCTTATAAAAATTCACCACAACAAACACTAAGTTCTTGTATGCTGATCAGAGCCTCGAAGCAAACCCAGAGTAAAAAAAAACTTTAAAAAAAACAAAATTAATCGTTTTCCCATACAAGAGCTTTTTCTGGGAAAACGCCAAAAATTGACACTGGAAAATATAGTAAAGCATACAATAGTACAATGCAACCCTGCGCAATATTAATGGAACGGTTTCGTTTGCTTTATAAAAAGATCTCATGTATTTACATAAATACAAATCTAAAATTAATTTAATGTATTTTATAGTATTTAAAAACAAATTTTTTAAATGGGGAAAATGTGAATTGTACGTTTCAGTTCTTATATTATTATTATTTTCCAAAATTCGATATATAAAAATCTAAGCTTGAAATGAAATACATACATTTTTTGAGCATATTTCAGTTATTTTTCGGGCATACTAGCATGCATATTTTTAAATTTTTCGTGCATATTTTTAGCTTCCCTAGTTATCATGCCTATGATCTGCCAGTTACCACTGTCCATTGATATATTACAGATGAGGAGATATATTTGTTCTGTCGCATCTCGGACATTATTCATTTCGTTTCGAAAATTACTCGTTTCTATAAAATTATTTATACCCAACTTTTGGGTGAATATTTGGGTATTTACCTTATTTACCAAAATTTTCCCAATTTACCGGGTATTTACCTTTTCGGTATTTACCCATTTCCCATCTCTAGTCATCACACAAAGAAACAGCATGCCTTGGCAGCCACGTCACTGTTGCAGCTACAAATTCGAAACTGTTAAGGATTTCGTCTATTTGGGAACCAGCATTCATCATCATCTTTATTTTCATCTTCCTCATCAACATCTTCTTCCCTTTTATTCCAAAGGAATCTAAAGGGTCGTGGAAAACGGCCAAAAACGTCGCCCTTACAATAGTCAGCCTAGTGCAGAAAGAAAAAGTACCCGAGCGTGGCGGATTAACGCCCGGAAAAGGGCTGGGAGTGCTTAGATTTGCTACAACAACAACAAAGAATGTCCAAAAAATCATATTAAAATGTTGGTGAAATGGGTTCATATTTATTTATGAATGTAATAAAATCGAAAGTACAATATTCGATTAATCGGAATGGTACGATTAACCGAATAATCTAAAGTGAGCAATTATTCGAATAGTTGGCAGCTTTCGACTACTCGAAAATCGCTAACCGAATAATTGAAGTCGACTTCAGTCATATTCGAATAATTCGGTTAATCGATTTCCCCGAGCCCTACTTTCTAGGGTAGTAATAAAAAAACAAAATAAAACAAAATTGAAAAAAATTGTGATATTTCTCGGAAAGGGTGTCAAATGTAGTAGGTACTCTTCTACTCATCGCTTGGCGAGATGTCGCTTCATGCCCAAAAAAAAAACCATCGATAATCGCTATGGAATCGGCCCCATCGATATTATTAATAGTTCAATCGATGGTTTTCCAGCACTATTCCAAAGTGAACACGATCACTTCATATTGCAGGGCCTCTGGCTTGTTGGGCAGCACTTTGTCACACAGAATATTGTAGGTTTTGGCTCCCATATAATGCAACAGCAATTGACGTTTTTTCGTTTCATCAGCATTGAAGAGCGATAACGCCGTTTCAAACCGTTTCACCCACCTGTTTCATGGCATCGTTTTCACGTCGAATGCATCCAATTGGAACGCCGCTGCTTTCAAAATTGTTGGTGACACCCCATTGCCTCCTGGCATTGCGTTGTATAAAAAAAATCCTCGTCGCCAAACTGTCGTGTACCTTCTCGGTGTGAGTTCTTTATTGGAATGACTTTTACATTTATAATGTTATTTCTACCTATGACATTCGTATGCTTAGGCTACGTTTACATCTATATATAACAGCTAGAAATGAATTTTAGGCAGCATATTACTTTTTTTTGCTATATAGTTTCGCAATAAAGCAGCTTTTTTTTTGACTAGAAATCCACAAACAGAACAAAAGTTCTAACTATTTCACGATAGATCGGGTGCTTTTTGTTACTGCTTGAAGCAGTTTTTAACAAACTATTTGTGGATTTCTAGGTAACAAAAATTTACTTTATTGCAAAATTATAGAGCAAAAGAATGTAATATTCTGCCTAAAATTGCTTCACATCTTCATAACGCTGCGCACTATACTTGCGTTGAAGTTCACGGAAAGAAATTTGTATACCTGAATTAAGAACTCAATTTAGAAAATTTTTAGGGAAATAAGAAAAATTCTTATTCAAGAACACTAACACAATCTATAGATAAAAAATGTTGAAAAAAATGTTTAAATAAATAACAGCCGCACTCAGAAACGTTCATTAAATTGGGACTAATGGTCAATTAACTAATTTTCATTAAATCTTTTAACTGTCGTTTCATCTCAGAGTAAAAAAAACAAGAGTTCATTAGTTAATGAATACCTTAAGTATGCCATAAATTTTTCCATTTTTTTCTTTGGCATCACTTGACTTTGTTTGTCAACCAAAAGTCAAAAATTTAAATAAAATATTCAAAAGTATTAAGATAATAAAAAAATTAAAATTGTTCATAAAAAGTATACAAAGCACGGTGAATACATAAGTATTATGTATTAGGGCGGAGTGAATTGGGGCTTTTTTTGAAATCATTATTGCGCTACCTGCAGAAAGCTGCCTTTCAAGTACAAAAGTAAGACTGCAAAATATTATTGGCCTAGTCCTTTATTTGGAGGTGCTCCAATTCTATTAAAGAATGGACAAAATGCTCCAGATGCATAAAATTCATTAGTTAGATAACAAAAATTTTCTAATGGAAAAACTTCTATTACACTGAGGGAAAAAGGCAATTGTAAAATGTTACATTTTTCAATGTCGGCTAATTTCTTGTTGAATCACACTTTTTTTTATAGTTAAAGTAAATATTTTTCTGTTAGTTTAAATGAAAAATAGTCAATTTAGCAATAATTCGTAATTAAAAATAATCTAACAATATAAGCAATTTCATTACAACATCAACATTTCCAATTTGGCATGGCTACATTGTCAACTTAAAGTTGGCATTGTTGATCTGACGTTCAGAAATTTTACTCTGGTGTGGCTACATTGTCAGCTTAAAGTGGGCACTCTCGATTTGACGTTGAGAAATTTTAATTCGGTATGGCTACATTTTCAACTTAAAGTGGGCATTGTTGATCTGACAAATTTCAAATGCAAACGTGTATATAATTTGTAGCCGAAATTGAACGGCGTGCGTAAAAAGCAAACTCGATTCTCCCAATTTTTGTTTTGCGTGACAGTGGAGTTTAGATTGTTTACAAAAAATTAAGCACTTCCTTTCGATATTGTGTGTGTTATATATTCTACAAAATAACAAAATTTCCTAGGATTTTCTATCTTGTTCCGGCAATGAGTGAGGTGGAGAATCATGCGGCGGATGCCAAGGGAAAACTGAAAGGCATATTAATACAGATTGGTGGCATATTGGGTGGATTTAAAGTGTTGGCGATTGCTGTGAATGAGCATGCGTTGGTGGATCATTTTAAATTAATTCTAGAAGGCCTAACAAAAGGGTCAGCTTTCTTACATTTCTAACAGAACACAAAGGGTTGTTTTTAAGAATGCCTATTCATTTACTATTGATGTGTCCTCTGGGGTTCCGCAGGGCAGCCATCTCGGACCGACTCTGTTCTTGTTGTTCATTAATGACATCTCATGTGCTATAAATTATTCTAAAGTTTTAATGTACGCAGATGATGTGAAACTTTTCAAGTCCTACACCTCACCGGAGGAAAGATCGCTCCTTCAAAATGATTTAAACGGTTTGGTTACGTGGTGCAATATAAATCTTATGCCACTAAATCTAAATAAATGTAAATTTATGTGCTTTTCGCGGAGTAATGTCGATCCTATAGCTTACGCCATTAATAATCATGATCTGGAGCGAGTTTATGAGTTTGTCGACTTAGGTGTAAGATTCGATTATAAACTTAATTTCAACCTTCACATCGTCATGATAAATAAAGCTAAAAGTGTTCTAGCGTTTGTAAAACGTTGGTCTAAGGAATTTAGTGACCCCTACGTAACTAAAGCCCTTTTCACAACTTTAGTAAGACCGACACTAGAATATGCATCTATAATCTGGAATCCGAGTTATAAAATTCATTCTGATAGACTTGAATCGATTCAAAAACAATTTTTACTTTTTGAATTAAGAAATTTGAATTGGAACCCTCATTGCAATCTTCTCTCGTATACTAGTCGCTTAAAGCTTATTAACCTTCCAACTTTAGCTAGTCGTAGGGAAACTCTGGGTGTAATATTCGTAACGAAACTGCTGAAGGGATCAATAAATAGCCCATTTCTTCTTTCTGAAATAAGCTTAAACATTCCTGCCCGTCCATCAAGACATTACCAGCCCATCTTTTTAAAACAATGTAAAACTCAAGGCAGATCTATACAGGTAATATAAGCTCAGCAGCTGATTCATTTTCATTTTGGCTAAATTGTCAAATCGTATTGCTTTTATTTTGTTTACTTCCGTCTTGTTTACATTTTCGTACGTGCTTTTTGACGTTTTGGACGAGAGATTTTCAACATGGCCGCCGTGCTGTTACCTTTATAGATCTGCCTTGGTAAAACTAATTTTGAATTAAATGAGCCATTCCGATATCTATGCAAAAGTTTTAACACATACTCTACCTACTTTGACATCTCTGACTCTCTATCCATTATAAGGAAAACTCTTCTTTCAATTCTTAACAAATAACAAATTGTCTACTAGATATAGTTTCCTTCTACTAATTTAGTATAATATGTATTTTATTGTTAACTAAGTAATTGCTTCTAAGTGTATATATAAACTTATGTTTACCATTTTCCAAACCTTAATAAGTGGGCGTGGCCCTCCCATTTTCCAAAATTTTTGTGTTTTTTGTTTTATGTCCATAGTAGGACTCCTGCCACAAAATTTTAGTTATAGATCTTTATATTTGACACAGATATCGCTTAAAATGTTTTCATTAGGCCCCTTTATAGTTCCCATATATAAAAGTGGGCGTGGCCGTCAACCGATTTTGACAATTTTCCGTCAAAACATTTGTCTAAGTAAGTAAATCACGCATACCAAATTTCATCGATATATCTTCAACGGTTTCTGAGTTATGACATATAAAACTTTCAATGTTTGACCCTTAATAAGTGGGCGTGGCACCGCCCATTTTCCAAAATTTCATCAAATTTCTTCATAACGGCCTGAGCTCAATACGTGGGTGAAATTTCATCGCTCCAGCTATATTAGTGGCTGAGATACCAAATTTCCGATTTTTTCATCATCCGCAATTGGGGAAAAGTTTACGAGTGAAAAGAAAGCGAAAAATGTGGCAAGTTACCCGATCAAAGATGGACCATTTGTGGAAATTTAATAGCTATAAATTTGACCATTGAGAATTGTTTGTTTACATAAATCAGAATCTTTTGTTTCCATAAATCAGCTGGTTTGCACTAAATCACATTTTCGTTAGTTTTCGTTCGTTGACGCCTTTGCACTAAATTGCTCTGACAACTGTCAGACGTTGTTCTGCCCTACACTGTTCTACACTTTCAGTGCACTCACCGAACAGACCTAATGCTATTTAACTATTAATCTGGGCCCCGGAGCAGAGCATTTTCCCTTATAAAAATTCACCACAACAAACACTAAGTTCTTGTATGCTGATCAGAGCCTCAAAGCAAACCCAGAGTAAAAAAAAACTTTAAAAAAAACAAAATTAATCGTTTTCCCATACAAGAGCTTTTTCTGGGAAAACGCCAAAAATTGACACTGGAAAATATAGTAAAGCATACAATAGTACAATGCAACCCTGCGCAATATTAATGGAACGGTTTCGTTTGCTTTGTAAAAAGATCTCATGTATTTACATAAATACAAATCTAAAATTAATTTAATGTATTTTATAGTATTTAAAAACAAATTTTTTAAATGGGGAAAATGTGAATTGTACGTTTCAGTTCTTATATTATTATTATTTTCCAAAATTCGATATATAAAAATCTAAGCTTGAAATGAAATACATACATTTTTTGAGCATATTTCAGTTATTTTTCGGGCATACTAGCATGCATATTTTTAAATTTTTCGTGCATATTTTTAGCTTCCCTAGTTATCATGCCTATGATCTGCCAGTTACCACTGTCCATTGATATATTACAGATGAGGAGATATATTTGTTCTGTCGCATCTCGGACATTATTCATTTCGTTTCGAAAATTACTCGTTTCTATAAAATTATTTATACCCAACTTTTGGGTGAATATTTGGGTATTTACCTTATTTACCAAAATTTTCCCAATTTACCGGGTATTTACCTTTTCGGTATTTACCCATTTCCCATCTCTAGTCATCACACAAAGAAACAGCATGCCTTGGCAGCCACGTCACTGTTGCAGCTACAAATTCGAAACTGTTAAGGATTTCGTCTATTTGGGAACCAGCATTCATCATCATCTTTATTTTCATCTTCCTCATCAACATCTTCTTCCCTTTTATTCCAAAGGAATCTAAAGGGTCGTGGAAAACGGCCAAAAACGTCGCCCTTACAATAGTCAGCCTAGTGCAGAAAGAAAAAGTACCCGAGCGTGGCGGATTAACGCCCGGAAAAGGGCTGGGAGTGCTTAGATTTGCTACAACAACAACAAAGAATGTCCAAAAAATCATATTAAAATGTTGGTGAAATGGGTTCATATTTATTTATGAATGTAATAAAATCGAAAGTACAATATTCGATTAATCGGAATGGTACGATTAACCGAATAATCTAAAGTGAGCAATTATTCGAATAGTTGGCAGCTTTCGACTACTCGAAAATCGCTAACCGAATAATTGAAGTCGACTTCAGTCATATTCGAATAATTCGGTTAATCGATTTCCCCGAGCCCTACTTTCTAGGGTAGTAATAAAAAAACAAAATAAAACAAAATTGAAAAAAATTGTGATATTTCTCGGAAAGGGTGTCAAATGTAGTAGGTACTCTTCTACTCATCGCTTGGCGAGATGTCGCTTCATGCCCAAAAAAAAAAACCATCGATAATCGCTATGGAATCGGCCCCATCGATATTATTAATAGTTCAATCGATGGTTTTCCAGCACTATTCCAAAGTGAACACGATCACTTCATATTGCAGGGCCTCTGGCTTGTTGGGCAGTACTTTGTCATACAGAATATTGTAGGTTTTGGCTCCCATATAATGCAACAGCAATTGACGTTTTTTCGTTTCATCAGAATTGAAGAGCGATAACGCCGTTTCAAACCGTTTCTCCCACCTGTTTCATGGCATCGTTTTCACGTCGAATGCATCCAATTGGAACGCCGCTGCTTTCAAAATTGTTGGTGACACCCCATTGCCTCCTGGCATTGCGTTGTATAAAAAAAATCCTCGTCGCCAAACTGTCGTGTACCTTCTCGGTGTGAGTTCTTTATTGGAATGACTTTTACATTTATAATGTTATTTCTACCTATGACATTCGTATGCTTAGGCTACGTTTACATCTATATATAACAGCTAGAAATGAATTTTAGGCAGCATATTACTTTTTTTTGCTATATAGTTTCGCAATAAAGCAGCTTTTTTTTTAACTAGAAATCCACAAACAGAACAAAAGTTCTAACTATTTCACGATAGATCGGGTGCTTTTTGTTACTGCTTGAAGCAGTTTTTAACAAACTATTTGTGGATTTCTAGGTAACAAAAAGTTACTTTATTGCAAAATTATAGAGCAAAAGAATGTAATATTCTGCCTAAAATTGCTTCACATCTTCATAACGCTGCGCACTATACTTGCGTTGAAGTTCACGGAAAGAAATTTGTATACCTGAATTAAGAACTCAATTTAGAAAATTTTTAGGGAAATAAGAAAAATTCTTATTCAAGAACACTAACACAATCTATAGATAAAAAATGTTGAAAAAAATGTTTAAATAAATAACAGCCGCACTCAGAAACGTTCATTAAATTGGGACTAATGGTCAATTAACTAATTTTCATTAAATCTTTTAACTGTCGTTTCATCTCAGAGTAAAAAAAACAAGAGTTCATTAGTTAATGAATACCTTAAGTATGCCATAAATTTTTCCATTTTTTTCTTTGGCATCACTTGACTTTGTTTGTCAACCAAAAGTCAAAAATTTAAATAAAATATTCAAAAGTATTAAGATAATAAAAAAATTAAAATTGTTCATAAAAAGTATACAAAGCACGGTGAATACATAAGTATTATGTATTAGGGCGGAGTGAATTGGGGCTTTTTTTGAAATCATTATTGCGCTACCTGCAGAAAGCTGCCTTTCAAGTACAAAAGTAAGACTGCAAAATATTATTGGCCTAGTCCTTTATTTGGAGGTGCTCCAATTCTATTAAAGAATGGACAAAATGCTCCAGATGCATAAAATTCATTAGTTAGATAACAAAAATTTTCTAATGGAAAAACTTCTATTACACTGAGGGAAAAAGGCAATTGTAAAATGTTACATTTTTCAATGTCGGCCAATTTCTTGTTGAATCACACTTTTTTTTATAGTTAAAGTAAATATTTTTCTGTTAGTTTAAATGAAAAATAGTCAATTTAGCAATAATTCGTAATTAAAAATAATCTAACAATATAAGCAATTTCATTACAACATCAACATTTCCAATTTGGCATGGCTACATTGTCAACTTAAAGTTGGCATTGTTGATCTGACGTTCAGAAATTTTACTCTGGTGTGGCTACATTGTCAGCTTAAAGTGGGCATTCTCGATTTGACGTTGAGAAATTTTAATTCGGTATGGCTACATTTTCAACTTAAAGTGGGCATTGTTGATCTGACAAATTTCAAATGCAAACGTGTATATAATTTGTAGCCGAAATTGAACGGCGTGCGTAAAAAGCAAACTCGATTCTCCCAATTTTTGTTTTGCGTGACAGTGGAGTTTAGATTGTTTACAAAAAATTAAGCACTTCCTTTCGATATTGTGTGTGTTATATATTCTACAAAATAACAAAGTTTCCTAGGATTTTCTATCTTGTTCCGGCAATGAGTGAGGTGGAGAATCATGCGGCGGATGCCAAGGGAAAACTGAAAGGCATATTAATACAGATTGGTGGCATATTGGGTGGATTTAAAGTGTTGGCGATTGCTGTGAATGAGCATGCGTTGGTGGAGCATTTTAAATTAATTCTAGAAGGCCTAACAAAAGGGTCAGCTTTCTTACATTTCTAACAGAACACAAAGGGTTGTTTTTAAGAATGCCTATTCATTTACTATTGATGTGTCCTCTGGGGTTCCGCAGGGCAGCCATCTCGGACCGACTCTGTTCTTGTTGTTCATTAATGACATCTCATGTGCTATAAATTATTCTAAAGTTTTAATGTACGCAGATGATGTGAAACTTTTCAAGTCCTACACCTCACCGGAGGAAAGATCGCTCCTTCAAAATGATTTAAACGGTTTGGTTACGTGGTGCAATATAAATCTTATGCCACTAAATCTAAATAAATTTAAATTTATGTGCTTTTCGCGGAGTAATGTCGATCCTATAGCTTACGCCATTAATAATCATGATCTGGAGCGAGTTTATGAGTTTGTCGACTTAGGTGTAAGATTCGATTATAAACTTAATTTCAACCTTCACATCAACGTCATGATAAATAAAGCTAAAAGTGTTCTAGCGTTTGTAAAACGTTGGTCTAAGGAATTTAGTGACCCCTACGTAACTAAAGCCCTTTTCACAACTTTAGTAAGACCGACACTAGAATATGCATCTATAATCTGGAATCCGAGTTATAAAATTCATTCTGATAGACTTGAATCGATTCAAAAACAATTTTTACTTTTTGCATTAAGAAATTTGAATTGGAACCCTCATTGCAATCTTCTCTCGTATACTAGTCGCTTAAAGCTTATTAACCTTCCAACTTTAGCTAGTCGTAGGGAAACTCTGGGTGTAATATTCGTAACGAAACTGCTGAAGGGATCAATAAATAGCCCATTTCTTCTTTCTGAAATAAGCTTAAACATTCCTGCCCGTCCATCAAGACATTACCAGCCCATCTTTTTAAAACAATGTAAAACTCAAGGCAGATCTATACAGGTAATATAAGCTCAGCAGCTGATTCATTTTCATTTTGGCTAAATTGTCAAATCGTATTGCTTTTACTTTGTTTACTTCCGTCTTGTTTACATTTTCGTACGTGCTTTTTGACGTTTTGGACGAGAGATTTTCAACATGGCCGCCGTGCTGTTACCTTTATAGATCTGCCTTGGTAAAACTAATTTTGAATTAAATGAGCCATTCCGATATCTATGCAAAAGTTTTAACACATACTCTACCTACTTTGACATCTCTGACTCTCTATCCATTATAAGGAAAACTCTTCTTTCAATTCTTAACAAATAACAAATTGTCTACTAGATATAGTTTCCTTCTACTAATTTAGTATAATATGTATTTTATTGTTAACTAAGTAATTGCTTCTAAGTGTATATATAAACTTATGTATGTGTAATCAGCTGATGAATTTCTATTCTGTAGCTGAGCAGCATAAGAACTCGACGTTTAACAAACTCCAAGCCACTCAACACCTTGGCAAAATTAAAAAATATATCCGTGCGTCATGCGGATTGCGCCCCTCGCGTCGGTCGGGCGGGAAATGGAGGGTAAACCGTTGGGAATTATTATTATTTACATTAAAGAACCACGATCCGAGAAAAATGACTTTTTCAGGGGGCTCTCACAGATATCAAAACGAAATCAAAATTTGTCGGAGGCTTATAGTTCAGGAGATATTTGTTGGTAGTTGCATTTGTCTATAGATATTACCGGCTGAGGGTTACTTTTTAAAGCGCCGCCAAAGGCCGCCAACGGGAAAATTACAACACACAAATTACTTTATCAGGGAATATCTCCTCAACTATAAGCGTCCGACAGGTACGAATTTTGTTTTTCTCGAACCGTGGTTCCTTAATGTAAAGCCGACCCTTTTGGTAAGCAGATTGAAATCTGAGCCAAACTATTATGTATTACTATCGGTTTGTTCGTGTTTAGTGAAATTTTTGTAAATATGTTGACTGTGTAATCTATTAAAATAACAAAAATGTACGTTACATTTGTGTTTATCTAAATAAAAAAGCAATGATCTACAACAAACACTCTGCGTTTTTAAATTGAAAATAGATTTATATTTCATATTAACCTAGTCAACAATGCCGTTTGTTAACTCATCAATAAAAGAGCTTTCACCTAACATTATAACAATTTCAAATTGACAATTCAATTTTGTTTCAAAGAATCTTCACTTTAAAATAACCACAATTCCTACGTTGCTACCATTGTTTATACTATATAGTTTCGTCACTCAAATGGTCTTCTTCTTGTTCATTTTTATACTCAGCTGTTCTAGTTCACAGAGTATTATTGTTTTGATTTCCTAACGGTGGATTGTAACAGAATGAAATAATCGAGATAGATATAGACTTATATATATAAAAATGATCAGGGTGAAAAGAGAAATCGATTGAGCCATGTCCGTCCGTCTGTCCGTCCGTCCGTCTGTGAGCACGATAACTCGCGCAAAAATTGAAATATTTTGATGAAATTTGGAATGCAAGTTGGTATCAAGACGAGAACGGATGGTATTGAAAATGGGCGAAATCGGACCATGACCACGCCCACCTCCCCTATATAGTAAAAATCCGAAATTTTGTATCTCAGTAACTAATAGAGCTGGAGTGATGAAATTTTACCCACGTATTGAGCTCAGGCCCTTATGAAGAAATATGGTGAAATTTTGGAAAATGGGCGGTGCCACGTCCACTTATTAAGGGGCAAACATTGAAAGTTTTATGAGTCATAACTCAGAAACCGTTGAAGACATATCGATGAAATTTGGTAGGCGTGATATACTTACTTAGGCAAATGTTTGGACGAAAAATTGCCAAAATCGTTTGACGACCACGCCCACTTTTATATATGGGTATTATAAAGTGGCCTAATAAAAACATTTTAAGCGATATCTCTGTCAAATATAAAGATATATCATTGAAATTTTATGGCAGGAGTCCAACTATGGACATAAAACAAAAAACACAAAAATTTTGGAAAATGGGCGTGGCACCGCCTCCTTTTAGAAGCAGGAATATACGAGATTTCTTAGCCCATAACTCGACAAATAATTGAGATATTATGACGAAACTTGGTGTGTACACTTTTATCACTTGTGGTAATAGACACGCAAAAATTTATTGAAATCGATTTATGACCACGCCTACTTTTTAACAAAGATATTTCTGAAACACCCTTTGGGAATTTTTAACGTGAAATCTTTGTAACTAGAACTCGTAAAGGAATGAAATTTTGTACAAATAATAATATTCATATACTTAGTTGGATAACTGATAAAAATTTTGGAAAATGGGCGTGGCTACGCCCACTTTATGCAGCACTCACTTTATATAAAGTACAACGTGTTTCCATTAAACGCAAACAAACAATAAAAGCATACAGCTGAGTATCTAATGTTGGATTCCACTCGAACTTAGGCTTCCTTACTTGTTAAAAATGCATTTGTATTTGTGCGAAAATCGAGAGAATGAAGGAATCAATGCTGTTAATGAATTGCTGTTACTACCAAAATGGGAGCAAATTAGTTAGGATTTACTCCGTTTCTATTGAATTTTTTTCTTGACAACGAAACGATTTTAATAAAAATATATCGCACCCTAAATCATAAAATGACACAATTCAAAATTTGTTTAAATCGACTTTTCTAGCGATTGCCAAAAAAAACCTTTTCATTCGGGTCTCTTTTGACTGAAAAATAGCCATTATACGTCGCCTTTTGCCATGTCATTGTTTTTGGCCTCCTGCAAATTTTTGAATTTTGAGTTGTGCCACTTTATGATTTAGGGTGCGATATACATATACATATTAATTTTTTTTGTCATATCGGTCCAATTGCGCACAAAATAACAGATAAATGTGCAGAACTAACATTAAAATAATATTGAGTTTTGCTGCTGACTTCACATTTTTAACTAGATAATTTTGCAATTTAAGCTAGTTAAATTTACACGGAATGGTCGCGTTAAATTAGCAATAATATCTTTTTGATTTTACCTTAAATTTATTGTTAAATTAACTGGATTGATTTTACAATTTACAAAAATACAATATATGTATGTACATTCAATAAAAGAAGGTGCTTCGGTATTGGGAGATATGGGAGGATATCCTACTGGTAAAATTGCAAACTATGAGGAGAAAGAAGAAAATATTTTACATTAAAAACTTTTAGAAATAAAAATACGTTTCACCTTTAACTCGCCTACAAACTGAAAATATAAATGGAAATGCCATTATCACGCACTTCCAATGACGCTAAACTCTTCCCACGGCACCAGATAATTCCGTTTTGCACGAAAAGCAGAACTCCAAATGTTCAAAAAAAAAAAATTGTGTATGTTTCAAAATAGTTTTGACGTTCTTTTTTTAAATTTTTTAGTTTATATTGACACTATCATGTTAAATAAACCAAATTCCAAATGACATTTAGGAATAAAATTTTATATTTGATATGATTCATTCATTATTTTAAAATTGCCTAATGTTGCATCAACACTAAAATTTGGTTTGAATTTACCAAAATCTCAAATGACGTTTTAAAAGCTAAAATGACGTTCCAAAAATCGTGTAATTTGAAAAAAAAAAATGTTGCTGTTATATATGTAAAGATCGATCGTGTTAATCTTACATGAATTAAAATTTGCATACACGCGAACGAAGTAGTAAAGGCATTGGTATCCGTATATTCCCTTTTCTATATTTCTAGGAAAAGTGTAGTAATAGAGCAGTACGAGAAAGTGCAACCCTGCTTAAACGAAAATGTTCAAAAGGAAAGAAAAAAATTTGAATTCAAACGGCCATTTTGCATGGCGAAACCCAACAAACATTTAGGTTAGATATCGGTTTGAGAATGACTCAAGAACTAGCACTTTTCTAAAATCTCTAACGTTAGAGGACGACTCGAGAAGCAGTCGAGAATCCTAGCGATTTCAAACAAAATGGGACATAATTCTCAAATTTAGAAAATCATAGTTTCCGAATGGAAATCAAATTTAGTTTTCTAATGAGATTCTAATGAGAATTCGCAAATACTTATTTTTCTAATCAGTCTCCAATTTATTTCTAGTGTAGTTTTCTACCTTCGCTTTGGATTAGAGATAAGTTTTAGAATTAAACAATCTACCAGTAGATATAGTGTTTGCTGATAAAACGCTGTGCCAATCCATACTTTTTGATTAATGCCTGGATGCCTTTGAACGCTTTGGTTGCTTTGGAAACTCTACATTCTCCTACATTTGGATAGATCCCAATTAGCACGAATCCAATGTTGGAGAAAAGTCTCAATTCTCAAGTTTATATCCTATTTATACAATCTTATCTAAAAAATCGTTACTTTTTCGTCAAAGAAGGAGCAGAGCAGTCTGAGCTTTACGAGAGTTTAGCAGGCGTCCCGCAAGGTAGTGTAATGGGCCCAATACTGTACCTACTTTACACATACGACCTCCCAATAGCAGAAGGAGTCACTATCGGTACTTTTGCCGATGACACTGCCGTACTGGCTGCAGACCTCAACCCTAACGTGGCCCCACTCAAGCTTCAAAGAAGTTTAAATAAAATTACCCATTGGCTGAAAGACTGGCGGATAAAGTCGAATGAGTCAAAATCTGTCCAAGTGACGTTTACCACTAGACGTAACACTTGCCCACCCGTAAAACTCAATGGCATTGATATACCGCAAAGTGACGTAACAAAGTACCTTGGTATGCATCTCGACAGAAAACTAACATGGAGAACCCACATATTCACCAAACGAAAAGCTCTTGGTATAAAACTGAGAAATCTTTATTGGCTCATGAATCGAAACTCCCAACTATCAATCAACAACAAACTCCTGCTCTACTCAGCTATCTTAAAACCCATTTGGACCTATGGCATACAGCTGTGGGGAACCGCAGCAAACTCAAATATAGAAATTCTCCAAAGATTCCAATCGAAAACCCTTAGAATGATTGCAAATGCACCCTACTACGTCACAAACGACCGTCTACATCGTGACCTAAAGATACCCACTATCGCTCAAGAAATCAGAAAGTATGCTGCATCATACAAAACGAGACTACTAGCTCACCCCAACCCCCTCGCTCTAGCCCTGACGGCAAGACCAACTAGTTTCGTACGCCTCAAAAGAAAATCTTTTACAGATCTTTATTGATGGACTACAATAAATGGATGCGCTACTGAGAGCAATCCATACACGCCCACCATGTTTATTAAATCATTAATTACTTTTAACGAACCACAAAATTGTTAGATGTATTTTATTAATACAGTTGGCAAAATATATTGGATGCTAAAAAAAAAAAAAGTTTATATCCAACATGTTTTTACACTTGAGTTACAACACTTTTCCGAACTGTACTGAGAGTATAATTAGCATGAATTAAATTCAATCATATTAGCAATAAATAAACTAAAAACGAGTGAAGAATATAATTTAAAAAGGAATGTATAATTCAACTAATTTTTGTGTATAAAATGTTGTTACTATTTTTTAATGCATAACAAAAAAGTGAGGAAATAAGTTAAACAGACAATCATAATTGTTACATTTTTGTTCCTTTATTTCAATCGGATGAGCATTTGTTGTTCAAAGCCTTTATCCTGACGTTTGATTTTGGTTGGAGAATATCGATAGAATTCAAGTCAAATCAATGAAATTCAAATGCCTTCAAAAATGCTTATTGGGTAGCAACGATTGGCATCATGGATATTTCATTTTTGTTTTGAAAAAATAAATGTGTATCTATATTTTTGATACATACAGTAAGTCGCAGTGAAAATGAGCCACGTTTTGTTGTCCGAAGTTTTATGAAAATAAAAAATTATACACAAACCGGTTGAAAACCAAGATTATATACTTAGGTGTATTTTATAATAAACCGCAATTTAGTATTTCAAAAAATATTTGATTGAAAAGTTCATGAAACGGGCTCACAGTGAAAGTTAGCCACTAAGAGGAATATGCCCTAAAACGGTTTTAATACTTTGTTGCATTGTTTCAAAAGTTCAATTACTCTATCCCTAATGAATTAAATACAATACAAATTTTATTAGCATGCAATGTGTTTTATTCATCTAACAAAACACGATTTATACGCGATCTAGCGTATATTGTCTGATAAGTACACCTTTTAAAATCGGAAAAAAAATTGCCTGAATCCCCTCTTATATAGATTGTGTATACCTATAATTAACACATAAAGTAAGATGTGAACTGTAAAAATATATAAGAGAAAAATAATAATTCTTGAGAGAAACTTTAAGTATTTAAATTAGAGCTGCTAGAAGAATTACTTTGATTGTTTTTGTTTTTCATCATTTCTGGCATGTTGTTGAAAGTTTTCCGTTGCAAAGAAATTAGGAAAGTCAAGTAATTGTTAACTAAGATATTTAATAATAAAAATTTGTGAATAAATGATGGCTCACTTTCACTGTGACTCACTGTATTCCCATCAAAACAAACTTCAACCATGGGAATTGTTGTTGCAAAAAGTGACAGGCACATTATGTGTCAATGGGAGAATGGGAAACTAAATAAACCAAATGTGAAGAAGAATCGAACACAGTGTTGTATTCAAACGTAGTAAAATCTTCACAAGAAAATATCCAAAATTGCTAATAAAATCAATTAAAACTCAAAAGTATTTTATTTTTTGTTATTATCGCTACAAATATAGCATTAGAAATTCAATTCACACAATAATTTCAAAGATTTAAAGATTTCAAAACTCATTTGAATTTTTTTTCTGTAAATTTTGCACAGCACTGCATGGTGACAGGCACAACATGCCAAACGATCAGCTGAGAGTGTCGCAACTTATAGATATAAACTATGGTTGCTACGTTGTTACCTAACATCACAACAATTTCAAATTGACATTTTAATGTTGTTTCAAATAATATTCATTTTGAAATAACTACGATGCCTACTTTGCATCGACCAATAAAACGTTGAATTAAAATTTTAGTTGTTCTTTCATAATGGAATGTGTTTAAATCAGGGACCGGGAGTTTTATTCCTTTTATAATAAAACGCCAAAGAAAAAAATTATATTTGGAGGAATATTTTATTTGGACAAAAATAATCAACAACTCGGAGTTTTATTTTTTAAGGACAGCGAAAAAATAAAAATTTGGTGTTTTATTTTTTAGCACCAGCGATAAAATAAATACTTGGAGTTTTATTTTTTAGCTCCAGCGATAAAATAAAAACCTGGAGTTTTATTTTTTAACTCCAAAATAAAACTCCAGGGCCAATAACTAGCGAACCCCTTAACCGAATTGCATAAATTTGGTATCAGATGAAAGGTAATTCAGTAAGCTTTTTAATGGTGCCACCCATGCCAAGGTTACCACTCAAACCAAGGTTGCCACCTATTTTTTTAATTTTTTCCAATTTAGTATAAGTGGCAGCATTCAAAAGCTTACTGAATTGCTTTTCGTCTGATACCAAATTTATGCAATTCGGTTAAGGGGTTCGCTAGTTATTGGCCCTGGAGTTTTATTTTGAAGTTAAAAAATAAAACTCCAGGTTTTTATTTTATCGCTGGAGATAAAAAATAAAACACCAAATTTTTATTTTATCGCTGTCCTTAAAAAATAAAACTCCAGATTTTTATTTTATAGCTGGCGTTTTTTATAAAAAATCAGAAAAATTAATAGGCTCCAGGTTATTGATCCTGGAGGTCCTGGGATGAAAGTAAAGTTAATAATTTGGTCCAAAGACACTATATAGCCCTGGAGTTTTATAGCATCAAAACAAAAAATAATTTTTATTTTCGATCCCTGGTTTAAATTAATTTTTTGTAATTGGAAATTTTACTATAACAATTACAAGTAATTGTAATTGGAAAATTTTGTAATAGCTGATGCCCGCGACTTTGTTTGCGGAACTTAATATCTCAATGAAGCAGGTTCGTTTTTTGTACCCGAGTTCTCCATTACTTAACAAACACACGTTACAAAAATTAACAAAAATGGACTATAAATACGGATTTTCTGAGGATCTCGACTCGACCACCACCTAGCGGGTTAATTTTTTGTAACAATCGAACAGAATCGGATCAAAAATACGGATTTGGCTCCAGCGCCATCTATCGTTGGAAAATACATATAGCCTATGTCGAGCGGGTTTATCCAAAGAATAAACTGTCAAAGTTTCGCAGAAATCCGACCAGTATTTTTTGAGCCATTTCCTCACAAAAAAGACCCCCTACCATGGTATAAAAAATACAGGTATGTGCATTGTCATTTTGACGCTGTCTTTTTGATTAAAAAGCAGATTTTTGAAGTTTGATCTTATGTCTGTTTTGGAGTATAGCGTTGCCAGACTTTTATTTTTTGAATGCGTAGATTTTTGTTTGAAAGTTTGGGCATTTCAGGAATCAAAGGACAGAAAGAGAAAGGGCACTAGTGAGCAGATTTATGGAACTTCCGGTAGCTCCTCTTCGCTCACTCCACAAATCTTCATCCACTCTCCGCGAATAAAGGGTATCGTCGGAAATTGGAAAAATTTTATAACACCGTCTTTGCAGCCATATTTGGTATTATTGCACCGCGGAAATAAGCAACTCATATTGTTAAAATCTACACTGTTATAAATTTTGGAATATTTTTTAAACTTTGATTTGGTTTGAAAGAAATTTAAAACTTTTTTTGGGTTAAATTTTGAACATTCGAAAGTTTAAAAGTTTCTTACTCCTTTTTGGTTTAAAATTCAAACTTACAAAAGTTCAAATATTTCAAAGTTTTTTTTTGGAACAAATTTCATACTTTTTTGGTTTAAATCTTACACTTTTTATCATTTAAACTTTTAAGGTTTAAATTTTAAACTTTCATTGGTCGTAAAATTTGGTTTTAACAAAAAATTTTAATTTTTGATTTGAAATTCCAACTTGCTATTTCGAGAAATGAACAATATAAAAAGCTCATTTATAGTTATTAGAGAATTTGAATGAATCAATGGAGAAAAAAATAAACAAAAAATAATTATGGAAACAGATAAAATGAAGAAGGAAGAAAAGGAGAAGAAGAGGATAGGAAAAAGACACAATATGGAAAAGGATTAAGGGGATGTTGGGGGGAGAACAATATGGAAGAAAAGGAGAAAAAGGGGATAGGAAAGAAGATACAATAGGGAAAAGCATGAAGAGGATTTGGGAGAAGACATTTTTTTTTTTAATTTAAACCAAAAAACCGTTTAAATTTTAAACTTAAAATAAATTTTAATTTTAATCATTTTTCGGTCGTGTCCTATATATCGACCAAAAAAGTTTAAAATTTATACCAAAATTTATATGAGTGTAGTGTACATATTTTTTTGTAATTGGATTGGACATATGTACATACATACATATATAGACTGAAATGCTCACTTGGTATGGTGGTGTACATACATATCGTCGCTTAAAGTGCAAAACCGCGTGACATTTTTGCCAAAAATGAGATTTCATCAAAAATACATTCCTGGCGTCCGTCCCCATCCATTCATGCAACAATTTTGAGATTCACACAACGCAATTCCAAATAATGACACAGTTTCAAAACCGCTTTTTTAAGGAAATTTTTCGAACCAATTCCACGAATAATAGGTGTTATTGCTTTATAACTGTACTGTAATGTACTAAAGTTGATCATACTTTCATAAACACGAAATGGATTATAACTTTGCTTTATTAAAGAAAAGTTTTTACGTACGCCTGCAAAACCGCCTATACGTCACTATTGAACAAAATAAAAGACGCAAAACCGCTTATAAATACATAAGTAAGCCAATAACTGCACATTTAATTGTTTTTCGCCAAAATGATATTTGGATTAAGAATATAATCCAAAAATCTACCTTGGTTTGGATGTGGGTTTGCAAAATTCCGAACCGTTTTGAATTGAAACAGTTTTTACTGTCTCCTGTAAAATTTGGGTGGTAGCGGATACGCGGTATTGCACTTTATGCGACGATATGGAGTTATAATAGATCAATCTCCAAAACCTCCCCAAATTATATACCAGAGTCATCACAAAGCCTAAATTAAAAGTGACTACTAAACTAAATTAAAAACTCACCGAGAATACCGGAAAGGGGCTACTTTGTAGTACGGCCAAACTGATATTCCGCGAAGTAAAAATCCGAAATGAATCTTTTATGAATCACTGATGAAATTCATCTATGACTGAGGAGGCATCAGTGAGTACTTTCAAATAAAGACTGCTGAATTTTTCATATAAATGGTTTGCTTTTTCCAAAAAAAAAATAATAATAATAATAAAAATTGTACTCAGAAGAATCATCAATGATCATTCAGCAGTGAAACAAATTTACTGCAGGATGTGTAATTTTTTAAAATTGAAAAAATTTCTTTCAATTCAAATTGAAAAATTCGTTACTATGAATACCATGGTTACAATTTATTTTTAAAACAAAGCAGTAAAAAATGCCATTAATGGAGGATTTTTATCATTGAGTATGGCAGCACGAAATGTCATAATCTGCTTAATTGTCAGGTGGTTAATATGGCGACGAAAACTTGACGTTTGTTTTACCTGGTATACTTATACCATGCCCCCTACAATTGTATATATATATGTAGATGTGTATGTATGCCAAGTTACGATAAACTTTTGTAAATTTTGTTTTTTTTTTCAGCATTTTTGTATGTACATATGTTTGTATAAGAGCTATCAAAATTATTATAGTTTTAATATTTTGTATCTTATTAAAGACGATGAATCGCAAGCATCCAACGTTCGGTGGTTATGCAACTAAACAGGAAATGTGCCTTTCCTTCATTACGTATTATCCACGCGTTGAACTGGCGGGATGTTATAGTATGACACCAGTACGAGAGTTCTTCGAAACATTCGGTGTTTATCAATTCTACTCACTAAACATGACAGATGTAGAAAATTTATTTCTTTACAATGGGTAAGGGAATTTATTTATTTTATAGAATAAAACTTAAGCTAATTTGTATTTTTATAGCAATGTTTTGGACTATATCCCAAATACGATCTATGCCAAAACGAGAAAAATGGATGTTAATACGACGGAGGATGAGCGATTTTATGAAGAGTCATTACTAGGTGAGTTGCATTTAAATCTACATATGTATGTATATATGTATGAACATATGAGTTGTTACTTTTGAAAGTGGCATAAGTCCACTTTTGGAAAAAAAATAAGTTACCAGCCGTTTAAGTTAGACATACCTCTCCTTAACCTGTATTTCTAAAAATTGTCAAGATCTGATCATTATAACATAAAGCTCCCATACAACTGATTGTTTAGATATATAGATTTGCACCGTTATTTTCTTATACATAACTTCGAAAATTCTGCGTGAAAAGTAACATAAACATTTTCATTCAGAATGAATAGACAAACAATTTTCTCTTATAGGGTTTCGACGTATCTGCATCATTTAATGCAGTTTTGTACAAACAAAGTCGATTTTCACAATAGGCATTTTAAGGCAAAAATATAAGAGCTCATTCCACAAAACATATAATTATTTAAACATATGTATTACTTTCATTCCTATACGAATGGAAAATAACGAATGGGCGAAAAGTGACGTAGAGAAAGCAAACACTTTCGCACGCCACTTAAAATCTGTATTCGCCCCACATGATATTGAACCCCCACTAAGCACAACAACAGAAGTGAAAACTACTCTGAATCATCCCTATCAAAAGGACCACCACATAAAAAGATTCTCAATATCGGAGGTAAAAATCGTAGTAGCGAAACTCAACCCAAAGAAATCTCTGGGTACGATATTGTTAATGGCAATGTACTAAAACACTTACATTACGAAGGCATGGAATTTCTCACCCAACTGTTTAATGCAGTACCAATAACTGGATTCCTAAATGGAAAGTCGCTCAGATGAAAATGATTCTGAAACCAGGAAAGCCCTTGATACGGCAGCGTCTTATAGACCCATAGCAGGTTAATGTCATTTGTCATTGTCTCAAAAGTCTTGGAAGTTATTATCATTAAAAGACTCCTACCGATAATAAAAGAGCGTAACATTATATTTAACCATCAGTTTGGCTTCAGAAGAGGGCACGGAACTATTGAACAAGCAAAAAAAAAATACTGTACAAATGCCTTTCTAGATATATTCCAAGCTTTTGATCGCGTATGACGACGGCCTCCTCTATAAAATAAAACATACTCTCCCTACAAATTATAATAATAATATATAATACAATGGCGCTATTATAACTCTGACGAATTTTATGACCGAGCTTCTCTCCCAATTCGAGGTGTGCTCCTTTTGTTTTTCCTACTAATTGGGTGGACCTACAGTTTTATGCAGGGTACGGAAAAACTCACTCATGAACGCTCAAAAATACATTCTTCTCATATCACAAACAAATATTCAAAGAAAAATGTATAAACACTCAAATAGCGAGCGAACTAACGCACAACAGCAATCGATCGCTCATAGCGGTGGCGATAAACTCAATGCATAAATTCACTCAAAAATGAATTATCGTACAATTTCTCTGGTAAATTCACTCTTTGAGTTTATTTTATAATTTTTTTGCGCTAGCGATCATTTTTTGAGTTTATCATTTTTTTATCGCTCTTTGAGTTTATCATTTTATGCGTTAACAAGGGTTTTTTGTGAGGTTTAAGCAGCTAATGGCATCGTGAAGGTGCAGTTTTTGGATGATGGCGTGCGTTTCTTAGATGATAAATATGATATATGTATGTATTTACACACCCTGTAGGGAAAATCTCTAGTTCCGAACTAGGTCGCTTCTAGTGCATTTTTCGACACTACTAGTGCGAGCTAAATCTCATTTGCATGTTATCAACTGGCGAATTTAACACGGCTATGTCCTAGGCGGTGTCAATTGTTACTCTCCGCAGTACATTGTCGATAGTTCCGAACTAGTATTAAATTCTACAGTTTACACTAGTTCGTTTATTGGCACAATTTCGATAGTTCTGAACAAGCTACAAGTACCTACAAATTCTACAGTTTTACATCCGCAGCTTAGGTGCAGCCTTTGACACACTTCGATCAAGTGGTGCGATGGCCGACTGGCTAACGCATGTGCCTTTCAATCTGAGGGGCGCGGGTTCGAATCCTGTCGGTGTCAAGGTGAATGATAATTTTTTTTAATTTTTTTTTTAACTAATATTTTTTTATTTATTTATTTTATAAAAATTTACAATAATAATTAAATAGTAATAAAATAAAAAAAAAAAATAAAAATAAGCATGAGGGATCGGAAAAGCATAATTGGGGAACATTTCATTTCATGCAAGATGCAATTAGAAAGCTCTTTATATAAAATGCTTCACTAAACATCTGAGAATTGCAGAAATATACAAAGCCGACGGCAACTGAACGAACGAAAAATTTTCATAGAATTTTTGTCACTTCGAATCAAACTACATATGTCTTATAATGGTCACTCAATTCACTTCTTCTGACCTGGTGAGCGTCTAACTACAATTGATCTAGTTCATGTTTGACACCTTATCGCTAGTTCGGAACTAGAAATTTTGCTCACTAGTTATTGAGTTCCCTGCAGGGCACATATGAATGCATTTGTGTTCGTATATATGTATGTACATATCTGTGCCCGCAAACTAAAGTAGCCTAACTCGAGATAATCCGAAATTGAGTTATTGTTATAGTGTTAATCTTTGGAGGAAAACCCATTGATCTGTCTTATCCCCATTTAAATTGGAGTAATATTTAAAAAGTTATTAAGATATAAAAATTATCCTAACTCAGATAGAAACATTTTGCACCAGTTAAAACAACTTATCTTCTAGCAAATCTCTTAAGTCTAGTATTGTATGAAAAATCGTTTTATTAAAACATCCTAACTAGAGTTATGTGGGCACTTCATGGACGTATTTATTTGCGTTTTCAGTTTATTAAAAAAACCTAACTTGAGTTAGGAATTATAATTTTTTTTGTCAATTTTGTTTTCATAGCCTAAGTGGAAATAGGTTATTTTAAGTGATTTTTTTTTTTATTTTTACACAATTTATCTCGAGTTAGGGTTTTTTGTTAGAATACTTTTCTCATTTCATGCGTTATTATCTTCAGTTAGGTTTTTTTGTTGGAAGCAAGTGGATATGATAAACTGAGATAAGAGATTTTTTCAAGGATATATATTATAGAAATTCAATTAATTACAAAAGACTGGGCTCTGGGTGCGGGACGCTAAATGGATGGGTTAGGGAAGTCGGGGAACGAAACAAGGGGGCGACAAATCCTACAACAACAACACAAAGTATACTGAACCAAGCCGGAGTGTGTTCCGGTTTAAGGATCCCTGCGATTTCCACCACCATTATTTCTTCTACTCGTTTCCTATCCTCAAAACAATCGAATCACTATTTTTTCCTTCTCACTTAAAACTTTCCTCAATTACTTTATTTAATTTTTTCCCAACACCAAGAACTTTTATAAACTTCTACTTTCCTATATTTCGCACTCGCACAAAAAAGAATGTTACCGCACTCACATACAACAGTATTCTGACGCGCACCCGCGAGCCAGGCCGAAGTCTGCGCTCCATTTTGTATATACCCTCAGGCTGTATGTGTAGGTAACCACTAGGGCGGAGTGAATTGGGCCTTTTTTTGAAATCATTATTGCTCGGCCTGCAGAAAGTTGCCTTTCTAGTACAAAAGTAAGACTTCAAAATATTATTGGCCTAGTCCTTTATTTGGAGATGCCCCAATCTAATATATTAATACCTTTAAACGAGCAATTCTTGTATATATGTATATATATATAATCAGGATCTCGAAAACGGCTCCAACGATTTTCATGAAATTTGTTATGCAGGGAGCCTCGGAGGTGAACTCTTGAAAAATTTAATTTTTCTACTAACTTTTATCCCGGGTCCCGAGATATGGGTCAAAACGTGGACCCGGATGACCCTCGAATGTCTCTGAGAGATATGGGTATCAAATGAAAAGTCTTGATGAGGACTTAAACATAGAACTATTTTAATTGTGATGCCTAGGCCGGGTCCCCAGATATGGGTCAAAACGTGGACCCGGATGACCCTCGAATGTCTCTGAGCAATAGGGTATCAAATGAAAGGTCTTGATGAGGACTTTAACATAGAACTCCTTTAATTGTGATGCCTTGGCCGTATCCGGAGATATGGGTCAAAACGTGGACCCGGATGACCCTCGAATATCTGAGCGATATGGGTATCAAATGAAAAGTCTTAATGGGGACATCAACATAGAACTCTTTTAATTGTAATGCCTAGTTCGTGTCCCGAGATATGGGTCAAAACGTGGACCCGGATGACCCTCGAATGTCTGAGCAATATGGGTATCAAATGAAAAGTCTTGATGGGGACTTCAACATAGAAGTCTTTCAATTGTGATACCTAGGCCGAGTCCCCAGATACGGGTCAAAACGTGGACCCGGATGACCCTCGAATGTCTCTGAGCGATATTGGTATCAAATGAAAGGTCTTGATAAGGACTTCAACATAGAACTCTTTAAACTGTGATGCCTTGGCCGGGTCCCCATATATGGATCAAAACGTGGATCCGATTGACCCTTGAATGTCTCTGAGCGATATTGATACCAAATGAAAGGTCTTGATGAGGACTTCAACATAGGGCTCTTTTAATTGTGGTGCCTAGGCCGGGTCCCGAGATATGGGTCAAAACGTGGACCCGGATGACCCGCGAATGTCTCAGACTGATATGGGTATCAAATGAAAAGTCTTGATGAGGACTTCAGCATAGAACTCCTTTAGTTGGCCGGGTCCCCAGATATGGGGCAAAACGTGGACCCGTATGACCCTCGAATGTTTCTGAGCGATATGGGTATCAAATGAAAAGTCTTGATGAAGAATTCAACATAGAACTCATTTAGTTGGCCGGGTCCCCAGATATGGGTCAAAACGTGGACCCGGATGACCCTCGAATGTCTCTGAGCGATATGGGTATCAAATGAAAGGTCTTGATGAGGACTTCAACATAGAACTCTTCTAATTGTGATGCCTCTGCCAGGTCCCGAGATATGGGTCAAAACGTAGACCCGGATGACGCTCGAATGTCTGAGCGATACTGGTATCAAATGAAAGGTCTTGATGGGGACATCAACTTAGACCTATTTTAATTGTGATGCATAGGCCGTGTCCCCGGATACGGGTCAAAACGTGGACCCGGTTGACCCTCGAATGTTTCTGAGCGATATTGATATCAAATTAAAGGTCTTAATGGGGACTTGAACATAGATGACTCCGAAAATTGGGAATCATGGCTTCAATATCGAGATCTCTTCTATGTAATGCTCAACCTGGTTCCCTAAGTAAAGGGAACATGAAAAGGAACAAGTAAGGAAGCCTAAGTTCGAGTGGAATCGAACATTAGATACTCAGCTGTATGCTTTCATTGTTTGTTTGCGTTTAATGGAAACACGCTTTATATAAAGGGAGTGCTAGATAAAGTGGGCGTAGCCACGCCCATTTTCAAAATTTTTATCAGCCATCCAACTAAGCATATGAATATTATTCTTTGCGCAAAATTTCATTCCTTTATGACTTCTAGTTACAAAGATGTCACGTTACAAATTCCCAAACGGTGTTCCAGAAATATCTTTGTTAAAAAGTAGGCGTGGTCATAAACCGATTTCAATAAATTTTTGCGTGTCTATTTGTTTCCGGTCTATTGTGGAACTCTTGCCATAAAATTTCAATGAATTATCTTTATATTTGACAAAGATATCGCTTAAAATGTTTTTATTAGGCCACTTTATAATACCCATATATAAAAGTGGGCGTGGTCGTCAACCGATTTCGCTAAAATTTTCAACATGTATTACCACAAGTAATAAAAGTGTACACACCAAGTTTCGTCATTATATATCAATTATTTGTCGAGTTATGGGCTTAGAAATCTCGTACATTCCAGCTTCTAAAAAGAGGCGGTGCCACGCCCATTTTCCCAAAATTTTTGTGTTTTTCGTTGTATGTCCGCAGGTGGACTCCTGGCATAAAATTTCAACGATATATCTTTATATTTGACAGAGATATCGCTTAAAATGTTTTTATTAGGTCACTTTATAATACCGATATATATAAAAGTGGGCGTGGCCGTCAACCGATTTTGACAATTTTTCGTCCAAACATTTGCCTAAGTAAGTATATGACGCGTACCAAATTTCATCGATATATCTTCAACAGTTTCTGAGTTATGACTCATAAAGCTTTCAATGTTTGCTCCTTAATAAGTGGGCGTGGCACCGCACATTTTCCAAAATTCCATCAAATTTCTGCTTAGGGGCCTGAGCTCAACACGTGGGTAAAATTTCATCACTCTAGCTATATTAGTGGCTGAGATACCAAATTTCCGATTTTTTCTATATAGGAAAAGTGGGCGTGGTCATGGTCCGATTTCGCACATTTTCAATACCAACCGTCCCAGTCTCGATGCCAACTTGCATTTCAAATTTCATCAAAATATCTCAATTTTTGCGCGAGTTAGAGTGTTTACAGACGGACGGACAGACGGACGGACGGACGGACATGGCTCAATCGATTTCTCTTTTCACCCTGATCATTTTAATATATATAAGTCTATATCTATCTCGATTATTTCATTCTGTTACAATCCACCGTTATGTGATTAAAACTATAATACTCTGTGCACTAGTACAGCTGAGTATAAAAAGAAAGTCGAATGGAATGGAATGGGAGTGGGAAAGGGAAAAGGGAGAGGATACCAAAATAGAATGGGCGAGGGAAGGGGTGAGAGAGAGATTGGGAGAGGGGAAGGGAGAACCAATAAGAGGGTGAGAGAAAAGGAGGGGTTAGGGAGAGCGATAGGGAAAGGAAGGGGAAAGGAAAATAAAAAGGAAACGGAGATGAAAGAGAAAGAGAAAGTAAAAAGAAAAATAGATGGAGAAGGACATGAAGAGGTAGAGGTATCACGGCCAAGCGTGGCGGATCTGACAAATGGCTTCAACAATTTTCATAAAATTTAGTATATAAGGGGTCGCGGGCGCAAACTTCTGAAAAGTTTCATTTTTCCACAAATTTTTTTATTTTAACTTTTTATTTCGCTTGCTAGGACCTGCGAAAAATGGCAGCCCGAAATAAGCTCGGTCATCCAGGTACTTCCATTAAAGAATGGACCAAATGCTCCAGATGCATAAAATTCATTAGTTAGATAACATTAATTTGCTAATCTATTATATAAAAATGAATGTGTGTGTGTGTGTGTGTCCTTTATGGACTACCAAAGTAATCAACCGATCTTTATGAAATTTTCACAGTAGATTCATGTGGTATTAGCGCATATAATATGGTATATAGCATACATGGGCATCTGCAATTACAAAATTATTCAATTACAATTACTTGTAATTGTAATTTAAAAATTTCCAATTACAATTACTTTTAATTGCAATTGAAAAACTTCAGATACAATTACATGTAATTGTCATCGAAAAGGTATCAATTACAGGTAATTGTGAATGAAATGCATCAATTACATGTAAATCTGCTGTTATGACCCACCCACTTTGATTGATTTTTATGCTCAAAATAACTATGTATGCTCTTAGATGTAGGTATGTATTAGCTTAGAGATGTTCTAACACCCAAAAAAATTAACTAATTCACCGTTCAGTTACATGTAATTGAACACTATTCGGTAACTATTACATGTAATTGAGTATTCAGTTAGTTGAGTTATTTTACTAGCAGCATTTCAATTACAATTGCAAAAATGTATTTGGAAAATTTTTCATTACAATTACTTCTAATTGCAATTGAAAAATATCAATTGCAAAAACAAGAAATTGTAATTGTTGTGTGTAATCAATTACAAAATGTAATTGAGTATGCCCATGTCTGGTATATAGAATTGCGAAAGTGGGAACTTCCCGGAATATAGGCCCAAATGTGGACTCGGGGTGACCCAGCAAGTGTTTGAGAAATATGGGTATCAAATGAAAGATGCTGAGCAGGCCTTTAACATAGAGTAATTTTCATTGCCATGCCTAGGCCGGGTCCCGAGATATGGGTCAAAATGTGGACCCGGATGACCGCTGAATATTTCCGAGCGATATTGGTATCAAATTAAAGGTGTCGAGCAGGGTTTCAACATACAGATATTTTCATTGTTATTTTTAAGTCGGTTTCCCAGAAATGGTTCAAGTAGTGGGCCCGGATGGTGATGGATGGTCCCGATAAAGGTAAAGATAAAGGTAAATGTAAAGGTAAAGGTAAAAGTAAAGGTAAAGGGAAAGACCCATTATAACATAAAAGCTTTTGTTCGTCGCTGCGAAGCGGGACGGGTATTTGCTAGTTTCTCATAAAAGTATACGTAAATTTCAAAAATTTTTAAAAAGTTTTCTCGAATTTTCAGAATTTTTGTGTAAGCTTGGAGACACTGATTTAAACATTTTCCATCGAAGAATTGCGTATACTTTTATGAGAAATTAGCAAATTAATGTTATCTAATGGCGTTTTCTTTTCTCGAAATAATGTTGCCCTTTTTGATTTTCTTAGCCATTTTGTAAGTTTGTATGGTCCTTTCACCAAATATTGACCTCTAACTAAGTAAGAGGGCACCCTTATCTACAAATTAAGCCATATTTTAGAAAGTCAGGATACGTAATTCGATAATTGGGATATAGGAGGGCAACATTTTTTCGTAGAAAAGAAAACGCCATAACTAACGAATTATCTAACTAATGAATTACATCAGCATCTGGAGCATTTTGTCCATTCTTTAATGGAATTGGGGCACCTCCAAATAATGGACTAGGCCAATAATATTTAGCAGTCTTATTTTTGTACAAATAAGTAGAGCTCGGAACAATAGGTGAAATCAAGCGCCTAAAAAATGCTACATTTTGTACATTTTTGTTGTTTTCAGTGGCGGGATTACAATTTAAATATAAAGGGGTAGCATATTGGTATGGTGAAGATTTTATTAGAAAAGTTCTTAATCATGTTACACAAATTTGCAGTTTGAATAAACATACAGTGGTGTGTGATGAAATAAAGCCAAAGAGGGATTTAGTTTCTTTGACATTTTTACTGAAAAAAGCATGAAGAACACTCGTACGTATTGCGTTTAGAAAAAAAAGGAAAATTTATTTCAATTTTGTATTTTATATTTTTGTACATCGTCAAGCTTTTTGAAAGCAAAACAAAACTAGCTGTAATGAAAATAAAATTTGGGAAAAGTAAGTAAATTATGGCATAGTTAATGTTCCAATAACTCATAAACAAAAATGCAGAACGGTTTTTACCACGACAGAAATTTGCATTTTTACAGATATGGAATTATGCCGAGTATCCAATTGGAAAATTGTAAACCCTGAAATGGTCATAAGAAAAAATGGGAAACTTCAAATCAAGTTTTTTTACCTAAAATCAGACCTGTTAAATTCCGATTAGGATTAGTAATCAATTAAATTGTTTTGTTTTTTAATTGGTAATCATTATTTTAATTCTTTTGCTGAAAAAAAGTAATTTTAATGATTACCATTAAAAAAAATCAAAAAAAAATCAAAAAAAATCAAAAAAAATCAAAAATAATCATAAAAAATCAAAAATAATCAAAAATAATCAAAATAATTTTTTTTGATTGTTTTTGATTATTTTTGATTTTTTATGATTATTTTTGATTTTTTTTGATTTTTTATGATTTTTTTTTGATTTTTTTTTATTTTGTTTGATTTTTTTCAATATTGTTGTAAAGAAATTTGGATACGCATGCACATAAGTATTCAGGTAGGCATGTATGTTTGGTCAGAGAGGCATAAAGTTTGTTTGTACAAATGTATGTGAACGCATATTAAAGTACGTAACCCTGCAGTAAATATGGGGACAGGTGTATCCAAGTCATGGTGTATTCTACAGCGACAACTGCACTAATTAAAATGTCGACAAATTTAGAAGTACAAAATGTGTATAGACCTTGGCTCGTTCGAAGTTTTTCGTACTAGATACGGATACAAACCCTTTCTACACCTGGGGAAGATTCATTTCTAGGTTCAGTATAGGGACAGGGAAGAACGAATAAAGAATTCTGATTATGACAGAGATTATCTTTACGTAAATCTATTTGCAACATAGCAAATCGTCTACTGCTTTATTATGTAGTAGGCATGCGAAGACGAATACAAATTCCCAAATAATCCTATTTGAGGAACAATGTCGGAACGTAAGTACGTAATATTTCTGCCTTTTAAAAGAATACAATAGGGCAATAACTAGGGCTGAAACGGTATGGCGTATGATGAACAATAAATACAACTTATATGAAATTAAGAATTTTTCCTTTTTTGAAAAAATTGATGAAGTGTGAAACAGACAAAGGAAATACAACTGTGCTAATGGAGGAAGAGGAATACACCGCAAAAACAGGTCAACTAATCAAAGAAATGGGCTGCGGAGTGATGAGAAAAGACCCAACGGAAGAATACCAAATGGCAATAAAGTGTGCAATAAAACAAGCGAAAAGTATAAGAGACAGCAAAGTAGCCTACACTCTCACAGCAATAAATCCATCTGCCCCATCACTGATCGCACTACCTAAAATCCACAAAACAGGAACACCTATGCGACCAATAGTAAACCATAAATCGGCACCAGGATATAGACTTTCAAAACATCTAAATATGCTACTAGCAATCAAAAACACAACGGAACTAGTCAACAAACTGAGAATTCTGAACGTACCCAAGGACTCAAAACAGGTATCACTTTACGTGAAGGATCTATACCCCTCGATACCAAAGACAGAAATACTAAAAGCTCTAACTAAAATACTGACAGAGAAAACGAACAAAGACATTGCAACAGAGATCGTAAATACGCTGAAAATAACCCTGGACCAGAATTATTTCAAATTTGGCAATAAAATATACAGACAAACTCACGGAAAATGCAGAAGGAGGCATGACAGATCCACCAAAATATAACCGCTATGATGAGGATCATGAGCTGAGTCGTTTGTATAAACGCAAACTAATCCTTAATTTTTTCAGATATCTACTTGAAATTTGGTACTTGGGTGACTTCTTAATAGAAATTGGACCACTATAACATATAGCTCCCATACAACGGATTGTTCAGATATAGACATTTTGGACTATAATATCTCCATAAATAACACACATAATTCACCGCATAAATTAATGAAACTGAGACTATGTATCGCTTCTTTTCCTCATTCATGAATGTCACAAAGTCTCGATACAGTCGAAGACAGCCGCAATATTAGTTGCTTTTCATTGTATACCTAACTACTAGAGATGAGCGAAACTGCGATTTTTCGATATCTGTGATTTCAGTGATTGCTATTTTGAAATCACTGCGATTTTAAACTGCTATTGCGATTGCATGGACTGTTATAAAATCCTCAGTTACCGGTAGAGATTCATTTTGCGTTTTCTGAGCGACATAACCTGTCAACATTTTATGTGGCAAAAATGATAGCAACAACAACGTATTCCGCAGTAATTTCGCTGTTGTCAACATTTTTCAAAGACAATTTTAAATTAAATAATTTTTTTCTTATATTTCTATATATGTATGTACGTATGTGGTCTGCTCAGAAGTGTAAACAAAAGGAAATTTATATTGCTTTTGCGATTCAAATAGGTGAACTGCTTACTTGCTACATCGATAGCAGTTCCAATAAGTAGTGAACTGCGATTTTGAAAAAGTGATCGCAGTTGCGATTTGCGATTTTTTATTCACAGTGAAAAAATCACCGTTTGCGATATATCGCTCATCACTACTAACTACGAGAACTTCTGTATTAAAGCCCAATTTATGAGTTAGTACAACAGCGAATGTTACACTAAAATGTTTGATTTGGCCACTTTAAACAATTTTTCATAAAGATAAATAATTTGATATAAACGTGCATCGTACCATGTACGGTCAATGACAAATTAACAATAATTCCAAGCTTGTAAGATATGTATAAATGTGTATGCCTCTCTGCACAAATATACGAGGAGGAAGCATATAGAGCCTTTATCCTGTTAGGGCCGTTTACTCAACCTCTGATTAACGCTAACCACGGTTAAAGTTCGGTTAAACATCATTATCGACTTCATCAAACCATGTATTTAACATATGGTCGATAATGCAGTCCATAGCTTAACCGGACCTTTGTCCTCCGGTTAGCGTTAATCAGAGGTTGAGTAAACGGCCCTTAGTGTGGGACTTTAACCGCACTACTCCACCTACGCTCATCGTATCGAACCCCGCGGTACTACCATCAAGCTACCGTCGGGAGTCTGCCTTAAAAGGCTATATACATACCTGCATACGTACAAATGTGCATATTTCTTTAAACCATATTGATAAAAATTAAAAAAAATCAAAAAAAATCAAAAAAAAATCATAAAAAATCAAAAAAAAATCAAAAAAATCATAAATAATCAAAAATAATCAAAAACAATCAAAATAATTTTTTTTGATTATTTTTGATTATTTTTGATTTTTTATGATTATTTTTCCTTTTTTTTGATTTTTTATGATTTTTTTTGATTTTTTTTAATGGTAATTGCAAAATAATCATTAAAATTTGAAAACAATGGGTAATCAATCATTAAATGGACAGTTGAAAAAATAATCAATCAAGCCGGTAATCATTGCGATTAATAATCATTATTTAACAGGTTTGCCTAAAATATGCAAATGTTTAAAGTCAGACCACTACAAATTAAAAAGCTGTATTATATATTCCATTTGCTAATATGCACTTGCCTCATTTTCATTCAAAATATATTTGGTTTGAAACTGTAATTGCTTTTCCTTCACGTGCGAGGATTTTGTCTCAAATTTAAGCGAGTCACTACAAATTTTTAATTTTTTTTCTTTATTCTTTATAATTATATATAATTTTTCTAATTTTAATAATTTTTTTTTTAATTTTTCTTCGCTGGCTTCAGGTCAATTGAAACACAATGTTTTTCAAAATTTTTTTGATTTTCCCAATATATTTCGATCACACCACGGTGATCATCTTCAGGGGCTACAAAAACACAAGAATAACAAAAAACCATTTAATTTTCTTATAAACACTAAATTGGGAAAATATATATACATACATATGTATGTGTATGAGACAAGAAAATAACTAATAAAATCACAAAGTACATAAATATCACATAGATACATAAATAAGCGAAAAACAATAAATTAAAAATTAAAAAATTTTTTACACACTTTGTTTTTACACGTCACCTTAGTTCGACGCGGAGTTTAAAACTATTTACTTATTTTCTAATAGATGTTTATATACGTGAGCACAGTTGTCAGTGTCCGTTTTGTAGTTCAGTCTTATGTTTGTTGGTGTGTTTATAATATGCAGCATCTCCAGAGTAAATCGTTTATTGTAGTTTTGTTCTTGTTGGAGAACACTTGCTTTGTCTAAATTCGGCATATGTCCAGTAGCCGCACAGTGGGCCATGAGCGCTGTTTTTTGTGTATTTGTTTGACAATATTTTGTATCTGATTTGTGTTGCGCTAGCCTAGTCTTTAATTTTGATTTGGTTGTGCCTACATATATTTTGTCACATGGTTCGTTTTCTTTGCCATTACACGGAATTTTATATATCACGTTGCTTCTCTCATTTTGTGGAATTTTCGATTTATTCTTATTAAATAGATTTTTTAAAGTATTTCTATGTTTATGGGCTACTCTTATTTTTTCTTTATTATAGAAATCCGATTTTATCATACGTTCTGATAGTTTAGGTACATATGTGACTGACTTGAAAATTGTTGGTTGCTTTGTTTTATTTTGCTGACTATTATGCTGTGCTTTATACATTAATGTTTTGATGGTTCTTTTTGGAAAATCGTTGTTTTGCAATAACAGTCTTATTTCTCTTCTTATTTCTCCGTGGTAAGCGTCATCTGAAATTTGAAGCATACGTCGTATACAGCCCATTGCTGTATTTATAATCATAGTTTTAGGGTGTCTTGAGTGGAAGTTGAGGATTCTTCCAGACGAGGTAGGTTTCTTATACCACTTTAATTTAAGTATGTTTCCTTCTCTTGTTATAAGCGAGTCCAAATATGGCAATTTTCCGTCTTCTTCTTCTTCGATTGTGAACTTTATGTTTTTGTCAAAGGAATTTAAAGTGTTTAGTGTATTTTGTACCTCAGTTTCTTGTACAATAGCGAACAAGTCATCTACGTATTTTGTTAATAGTCTTGGCTTTGATCCTATTTTTTCCATTGTGTTGTCTAATAATACTTCCATTACAATGTCAGCGATCACTGGAGAAGTGGGAGATCCCATAGGTAGTCCTTTCAGTTGTGTGTAAATTTTATCGTCAAATTTAAAATATCTATTCTCTTGTATACAAAATTTTACCATCTCCATGAAAGTTTGTTTCGGTATTTTTGTATGATTTTTTATTTTGGTCCATTTACTTAATATTACGTCAAGTGCCAGCTGTATTGGTATGCTTGGGAATAGTGATACCACGTCAAAGGAGATTAATCTTTCATCGTCACATATGTAAGTATTATTAATTTTTTCTTTAAATTCTATTGTATTTTTTATGTTATATTTTGAGCCCGTTGTTATGTTGTTCAATATATTTACGACGTATTTGCTTAAACTATATGCTGGCGATCCAATTGTTGAACAAATCGGTCTAAGTGGTGTTCCTTCCTTGTGTATTTTAGGGAGTCCGTAAATTTTAGGGGAAATTGCCGTTGTCGAATGTAATTTAAATTTTTCTTCTTTCGAAATAAGTCCCAATTTAAAAAGTTTATCTACGATATTGTTATTTTTGGTTTGTAATTTTGAGGTTGGATCAAGTCTTTGCATTCTGTATACGTTTAAGTCTTCTAATATGTGTAACATTTTATTTTTGTAATCACTTAATTCCATTGCAACCGTCTTGTTGCCTTTGTCGGAACTCAAAATTCTAATGTTGTTATTTTGTTTCAAGAATTTCTTAGTTTGCTCCACTGTGTCCGCTATTGCACAATCCATTTCATTATACGTGTTTGTTTTTGTATGGTTCTTTATCAGGTATGAGAATTTGGTGCGCGCCTCTTCTTGTTTGTCTCTGCCATCAATCGTTTGTATTAATTCCTCTCCATCAGCAATGTATTGGAAAAGGGGGAAATTATCTCTTTCAATGGGTAAACCAAATTTTGGGCCTTTTGCAAGTAGAGCTTTAATATCTGGCGGGAACTCAACATTTGTTTGATTTACAAACCAATCGTCATGCATGTTGTTGTCGTTTAATATGCTGTTTCGTTTTTTTCGCAACTTCTCATACTTTGAGTATTGCTTTTCTTTTAGTGTTGTTGTCATTTTGTTTTCTATGTTTTTCTCACTCCTCATAAATTCTTGTGCATCATATGTAGTCAGCTGTTTCTCCAAATTTTCGGATATTTCCTTTACCCGCTGTTCTTGTCTTTTTTGTATGTTATGTTTGTGTTTAATTAGAAGGCTCAAAATCTTTGTGTGGTAGTAGTGTGTATATCTATGTAAAGCTTTTTTTATATCTGTTTGTATGTCACAGTCAAATATAAATAATTTATTAGATTTAGTGGTGTTTTGTATAAATTTAGGTATAAGTTTTGATTTCCTACATTTTAACAAAAATTTAATACTAGACTTAAGTTTTATTAATTTTTTTGAATTTAGTTGGTATTTGTTTATTGTTCCTTTTGCATTTTTGTAGGTGGTTTTTATTTGTCTGTATCCCATTTTTGTGGACATATTTGCGGCGTGCCTCCCGTCTTTAAATATAGTTGTTTTTGGCGACCTATAATTTTAATAATTTTTCTTCGCTGGCTTCAGGTCAATTGAAACACAATGTTTTTCAAAATTTTTTTGATTTTCCCAATATATTTCGATCACACCACGGTGATCATCTTCAGGGGCTACAAAAACACAAGAATAACAAAAAACCATTTAATTTTCTTATAAACACTAAATTGGGAAAATATATATACATACATATGTATGTGTATGAGACAAGAAAATAACTAATAAAATCACAAAGTACATAAATATCACATAGATACATAAATAAGCGAAAAACAATAAATTAAAAATTAAAAAATTTTTTACACACTTTGTTTTTACACGTCACCTTAGTTCGACGCGGAGTTTAAAACTATTTACTTATTTTCTAATAGATGTTTATATACGTGAGCACAGTTGTCAGTGTCCGTTTTGTAGTTCAGTCTTATGTTTGTTGGTGTGTTTATAATATGCAGCATCTCCAGAGTAAATCGTTTATTGTAGTTTTGTTCTTGTTGGAGAACACTTGCTTTGTCTAAATTCGGCATATGTCCAGTAGCCGCACAGTGGGCCATGAGCGCTGTTTTTTGTGTATTTGTTTGACAATATTTTGTATCTGATTTGTGTTGCGCTAGCCTAGTCTTTAATTTTGATTTGGTTGTGCCTACATATATTTTGTCACATGGTTCGTTTTCTTTGCCATTACACGGAATTTTATATATCACGTTGCTTCTCTCATTTTGTGGAATTTTCGATTTATTCTTATTAAATAGATTTTTTAAAGTATTTCTATGTTTATGGGCTACTCTTATTTTTTCTTTATTATAGAAATCCGATTTTATCATACGTTCTGATAGTTTAGGTACATATGTGACTGACTTATATATTTATTTAATATACCTTATTTATTATTATACTTTATTATTATATTTATTTATTGTAGCTTTCTTTGCAATTTTTCACGTGCAACCCATAAAAAACCTTAATAATTTATTTTTCCGGCATCCTAGTAAACAAAAAATCCAATTGCATTCACGGGGGCTTAGACCTGAATGAACCCCACCCACCCTTAAACTTGCCACTGGATGTGCTCACAAACATTACGTAGCATAATTTTAGGCGTTTGATTTTCACCTATTATCCGAGCTCTACTAATAAGGCAACTTTCTGAGGGAAAAGCAATAATGATTTGAAAAAAGCCCCAATTCACTCCGCCCTAGTAATCACCCGGTCGCACCGAACCGCTAACCTGTGCGGTCATCTCCGATGCCCCGTCCAATGATATACAACCACACACACACACACACACACACAAACTGCCTTCATCTAGCGGATGCCTCAATGCACCGAAAAAGGGAGGAAAGCGATGACACCCCTTTCTGCGCCTTCCGAGCTCATTGTTTTTCTTTATTTACATCTTACATATTTACATATCGTCGCACCATACGAAAACTAACATCAGATTTTTTGTGGCTGACGAAAAGTAAAAAGTTCAAGTTTTGGCCGACGAAAAGTAATAAAATCCACTTTTGGCTGACGAAAACTATCAATTTCGTTTAAGCAACAACAATTTTAATGTAAAAACAGTATATAATTACTGATACTTTTCGTCAGCCAAAAGTCGATTTTATTACATTTCGTCAGCCAAAACTCGATTTTATTACTTTTCGTCGGCCAAAAGTCAAATGTTCTACTTTTCGTACAGAATTTTTTTATTGATAGCTTTCGCCAGAAATTTTAAATATGTTAGTTTTCTTATGGTACGACGATATTTAATAATTAGGTGGGGAACTCCACTAAAAGGCAAAAGCTCGTAACACACCCCGCTAGTAGTGCTGGAAAAACATCGATGTTTACGAGTATCGATATTTTCGATATTTTTGAGAAAAAACATCGATATTATCGATATATCGACCTTTATATTAGAGCTCCAGATACCCGGGTATCGAACAATTCGAAAAGATCGAATTTGTCCGAGGCTCGTTTGTTGTTCAAATGCCCGTACAAACATTCGAGCATTCGAGCTTACAGACAAAAAAATTTGTACCAGGAAAAAAAAAAATAAAAAAATACATATGAAGACAACAAAAAAAAATAAACAAACGATAAATGCAAACTTCAAATGCCCGCATTGTTCAAACATACGGGTAATAAACAAACAAACAAGTGTTCGAGAATTTGAACAGCATTTGTTCGGGCTACTCGAAAATGTTCAAAAAAAATCGAGAGCTCTACTTTATATAAACCTTAATTTAACACATCTATATATAACAGCTTTATTTTTCGAAATGTCTGCATTCATTATTGTGCCCTGAATTGAACGAGAGTGACAGTCATTTATATTACTCTAAAAATTAACTAAATAAACATTTACGGCCTTATTCCGGTGTGGTAACATAATTTACTTTACTGGTTAAATAAAGAATCTGGTACTTTAAACACTCTTTTCGTATTCTGGCAGAGAAAATTAAGTTACCACCTCAATACGTGGTAACATTTTGTTACCATTTTCAGCCCGATTCCATTCCGTTCGTATGGAAATGCTTTGACAGCGTTACCATTTGTGCCAGAATACCAATTGAAAAGACGGTAACAATTTTCAGCAACATAAATTACCAGTAAAGTAATTTTCCGGTAACGCTCGAAATAGCAGTGTTAAACTAAATATTTCAATTTATTATCAAGAGAAATCTTTTTTGAAAAGGGAATTCAATAATCAAAAAAAAAACAAAAAAGGTAAATTCTGTTCCAGCCAGAAAGAGTAGGTATCAATTACAGTTGTTCACTGAAATATTTCGCATTTAAGTTATTTAAAAAACCATGTTAAAGACTAAAAGGTTTGAAATAGACAAATTAATAACGCATTCTAAATATCTTTTACACTCAGAGAAAATAAATCAAAAATAAAATTTTTATTTTTATAATGCACGTTTTCAACCGTCATTTTAAAATGAAATTTTTTAAATTAAAAATGAAATTTTTGGAATTAAAATGTATTTGGGATTTAAAAAGAAAATATTTAAATTAAAAATAAAAATGAATGGAAACAAGTAAGGAAGCCTAAGTTCGAGTGGAATCGAACATTAGATACTCAGCTGTATGCTTTCATTGTTTGTTTGCGTTTGATAGAATCACGGTGTATTTTATATAAAGTGAGTGCTGCATAAAGTGGGCGTAGCCACGTCCATTTTCAACATTTTTATCAGTCATCCAACTAAGCATATGAATATTATTCTTTGTGCAAAATTTCACTCCTTTATGACTTCTAGTTACAAAGATGTCACGTTACAAATTCCAAAAGGGTGTTCCAGAAATATCTTTGTTAAAAAGTAGGCGTGGTCATAAACCGATTTCAATAAATTTCTGCGTGTCTACTAACACAAGTTATAGAAGTGTATAAACCAAGTTTCGTCATAATATCGCAATTATTTGTCGAGTTATAGGCTAAGAAATCTCGTATATCCCTTTGTCTACAAAGAGGCGGTGCCACGCCTATTTTCCAAAATTTTTCTACTTCTTGTTTCTGGTCTATTGTGGAACTCATGCCACAAAATTTCAATGAATTATCTTTATATTTGACAAAGATATCGCTTAAAATGTTTTTATTAGGTCACTTTATAATACCCATATATAAAAGTGGGCGTGGTCGTCAACCGACTTCGCTAAAATTTTGAAAGTGTATTACGACAAGTAATAAAAGTGTACACACCAAGTTTCGTCATTATATATAAATTATTTGTCGAGTTATGGGCTCAGAAATCTCGTATATTCCTGCTTCTAAAAAGAGGCAGTGCCATGCCCATTTTCCAAAATTTTTGTGTTTTTCGTTTTATGTCCGTAGTTTGACTCCTGCCATAAAATTTCAATGATATATCTTTATTTTATTTAATTTAACGAGCACAGGCCCAAGTTATATTTTTATTTTTTATTTTTTAGAAACTAGAAAAAAACTTTTTAAGCATGGATGTAACTACAGCTGTTTCACCTTAGATCCCTCTAAGACTCATCAGGTTACTTTTGCTTCTGCCAAGACTCGAACTTGCGCACCTTGCAGTACAATAACTACAGTTCTAACCGCTGAGCTATTGCCTGCCTTCGACATCTGATAGAAAATTTGTTGCTAGTTTCTTTCCTACTATAATTCGTTTCTAACTTATGCACATACATATGTACATATTTACATATATCTTTACATATATCTTTATATTTGACAAAGATATCGCTTAAAATGTTTTTGTTAGGTCACTTTATAATACCCATATATAAAAGTGGGCGTGGCCATCAACCGATTTTAACAGTTTTCCGTCCAAACGTTTGCCTAAGTAAGTAATTCACGCGATATATCTTCAACGGTTTCTGAGTTATGACATATAAATCTTTCAATTATTGCCCCCTAATAAGTGGGCGTGGCACCGCCCATTTTCCAAAATTTCATCAAATTTCTTCATAGGGCCCTGAGCTCAACACGTGGGTAAGATTTCATCGCTCCAGCTATATTAGTGGCTGAGATACCAAATTTCCGATTTTTTCTATATATAAAAAGTGGGCCACCATGGTCCGATTTCGCCCATTTTCAATACCAACCGTCCCAGTCTCGATACCAACTTGCATTCCAAATTTCATCAAAATATCTCAATTTTTGCGCGAGTTAGAGTGTTTACAGACGGACGGACGGACGGACATGGCTCAATCGATTTCTCTTTTCACCCTGATCATTTTGATATATATAAGTCTACATATATCTATCTCGATTATTTCATTCTCTTACAATCCACCATTTTGTGATTAAAACTATAATACTCTGTGTACAAGTACAGCTGAGTATAAAAAACATAAGTTTTTGGTTTAAAATCTCATAGTGCTTAGAATAGAAATAAAAATTTTTAACTACTTCATTATTGAGCTCTCAAGACCATTTTTTTTTTTTTTTTTTTTTTTTTGCCGATAACGTCGGTGACCTTACCGTTACTGTTTCTGGATGGTAGGTTGTAAAAAGGAAAAAATTAAAAGAAAAATTAATACAAGCAAAATGCAAGGCGGCGGTAGCCTAGTGGTGATGCCATTAGACTTCCAACCGGAAAATCCGAGGCTCGATCTCAGCGGACGCCAAAGAATAAAAATGTTAAAAAGAAGTCTGATGAAGAGATGTGGTGGTCTCCGAAATGGATCTATAACTTCTACCAAACAAGTATTAATCTTTCATACCAATTTTTGCTTAAAAAAAAAAAATGGTCTTGAGAGTAGAGTTGGGAAACTATCGATAGTGCCACCATCGATAGTTTTTGATAGTTTTAAAAAAACTATTGATAGTCTTCGATAGTCTTCATCGATAGTACTATCGATAGAACTATCGCCGAAAATTTGAAAAATTCAAGAAAACATCAAAATCTCAATCTCTTATAGGGCCCTTCCACGATCAAATATTTGATCAAATCGTGTATATGTGGTAGTAAAATTGTCTATGTGTTTTTCACACGTACGTGTTTGATGCCGATTTGACCGAAATCAAAAATTTTTGTTTTCCATCAAATTGGATGGCTATTTGACGTGCGTTGTGGATGCATGTAAGGTGCTGTTTGATCAAATTTCAGTGCCAAATTAGCATTTGACGTGTGTTGCAACCATTTGATCAAATTTCAAATGTAAATAAACGTGTGTTGCATTATATGCTAACGCAATATATGCAATGCAATCGTCAGTGTCACTCATTTTGTGCTCCAAAATTTAATTCTATAAACAAATTAAAAGAAATGTTAGCATTAATACGTGATAAGATATCTATTGTAAATAATAGAAAGCTAGAATGAAATTTGATGGGCTATTTGATGAGCTATTTGACAACGATTTGATCAAATTAAACAGACACGCGATTTGATCAAATGATTTGATCGTGTAAGGGCCCTATTACATTCAGTGCAGTAAATTTACACGGAAGTGAGTTTGAAGTCGAAACAAAAAAAATCTTCAAAGCCTTCCATAATTTCGTTTCTATTATTTTGTACATAGACGAATATAAAACATCAGAATCTGAAATAGTAATGTGCAATATAGAGATGTAAAAGTTGTAATACTATCGATAGTACACATTAATATCGATAGTTTTTGATAGTTTTGAAAAAGCCATCGATGGTCTTCGATAGTGTTCAAAAAAATAAAATATCGATACTATCGATAGTGCCATCGATAGCTTCCCACCTCTACTTGAGAGCTCAATAATGAAGTAGTTATCAAAATAAAAACGACCAAAAACCAAAAGTAAAAATTTTTAAATTTAAAATGTTTTTTCTTGATTTTGCAATTCTACAATGAACATTAAAAAAAAAAATGTTTGTATTTACATTACTTTTAAACACAGGAGTTTCTACATAGCAATCAAAGTTTTAAAAAATCTCCAAATTTGGGGAATTACCCACAAAACGGCAATGCTGCCTTTTACCAGCTTCTTTCCGCGTTTATCAGTGATGGATCCATGACCGTCGATATATCGAATATCGGAAAAAAATACCGATATATCGAAAAAGTTCAAAAACATCGATGAATCGATATTATATCGATATCGCTTCCAGCACTACCCGCTGCCCATCATGGCAATATCATATAACTTTATTTGTCACCGGTAAATAAACAAAACAAATGAAGATTTGCTCTACCAGCGCATATATACATAAAGGGTTTAGCAAAGGGTAAACAAACTAAAGAGAAAAATAGTTTGTCGCGATCAGATCACGACAAACCCCAAAACTCGGTGTTATTTCCCATTCGGAAGTGAAATAAAGCAAAGTTTGGTTTATCGCCGTTTGTCCTATAGAACCCCCCCCCCACTCCCCCGCTTATTATACTAATACATACATACATAAGTGCAAAATCTCGCGTTTTTATATTTCTCACAATGCCTTGTGTTTGTGGTCAAAGGGTCGAAAGAGCGCATGCAAGCAAATTGCAGTGCGGTAATTGCTATGAGTTCTTTTATATGGATTGTGTTGGTGTAGTAACTGCTGACATTGAATAGGTACTTGGCTAGTTAAAACAATTTTTTTTTGCAAAACTCGTGCCGCTGTTCGCCGGAAAATCTATATATTCTCAGCTACTCGCAACTAACCTCTAGAATGCTTTCTCATCATCAGCTATTTCAAGTGCGCCGATCTCAGGTAATGCTATACTCTCTCCAGCACTCTAACAATTCTATCTAGCCAGCTCAATTAAAAGAACAAAAACCCGCAGCATCTAATGAAGTCGCAATCAACAAACATTTAACTTTGTCTAAACAGTCCAACAGAGCGCGCCAGTTGCTTCTGTTTCGTGCAGCATGGCACCACTTGGGAACACCTAGGGAGTCAGCATCGCTGTCCACCTCATTTTCCCAACGCAGTGGAGGTCTCCCTTTTATTTTGCATTCAGTGCGTTTCGATAGAAATACTTGCTTAGCCGGAGCGCCTTCATCCATTCTCACATGACCTGTCCAACGCAGCCGCTGGATCTTTATTCGCTGAACAATGTCGATGTCTGTGCAAAGCTCGTACAGCTGGTCGTTAAATAAATCTTCCAAAGAACTTTCCTCTCGAATACTCCAAGTGTCATCTCATTTGATTTTGACATTTTACATGAGGACTGGAACGATGAGCATCCTGCAGAGTGTAGTTTTTGTTCGTCGAGAGAGGACTTTACTTTAGTCCAAAGTAGCATTTATTGGCATGAGTGATTCTTCGTTGGATATCCGTGCTGACATCATTCTTGGCGTTAATGCTGGTTCCCAAATAGACGAAGTCCTTAACACTTTCGAATATGTAGCTGTCAACAGTGACGTGGCTGCCAAGGCGTGCTGTTTCTTTGTGTGATGACAGGAGGTACTTCGTCTTGTCCTCGTTAACCGCCAAAGCCATTTTCTTAGCCCCTTTATCCAGTTTGGAGAAGACAGAGCATACGGCGCGATTGTTAGTGCCAATGATGTCGATATCAACGGCATACGCCAGCAGTTGCACACTTTTGTGGTATAAGATGCTTCCTGTAAGGTTAAGGTCTGCAGCTCGTATTATCTTTTCCAGCATAAAATTGAAAAAGTCACACGAAAGGGAGATACCTTGTCTGCAACCTCGTATAGTCTCTAACGGTTCGGAAAGGTCCTTTCAAATTCTGACGGAGCTGTTGGTAATACCAACTAGGTATTAGTCAACGGCATTTGGCATAGCCGTATAAATTTTGCAGGGAAACCAAATTCAGACATTGCGGCATATAGGCAATTCCTATTCGTGCTATCAAAAGCGGCTTTAAAATCGACAAAAAGATGGTGTGTGTCGATTCCTTGTTCATGGGTTTTTTCCAGGATTTTGGGTTTTGTGAAGATCTGGTCGATGGTAGATTTACCAGGTCTGAAGCCACACTGATACGGTCCAATCAGATTTTTGACGGTTGCCTTCAGTTTTTCGCACAATACACTTGCTAAGACCTTATATGCGATATTCAGGAGGCTTATGCCACGATAATGGGCGCGTCCTGTGGATTCTCCTTTTTTGTGTATTGGGCAGAGCACACTTAAGCTCCAATCGTCGGGCATGCGCTCGTCCGAAATTTCGAAAACTGTTCCTTCTTTTAAGCCATCTGATTACATATGTATTTGGAATCAACAAAAAATTCTATATAGGATTCATGTATAAAATATCGAGGATATGAAAATTTTTTTCGTCGGATACTGTTATATACTTACCTATTATTTTGGCCAGCGGATTTTTGTCAATCTGATAAAATTTTCTCTTAAATAAATGAAATAATTTTAACATAATTCGTTTTAGTAAAGTACATTATTCATATAATTAAGAAAAACTTTGTTTAAAGCAAATGCTGTAGGGCTTGTTTTGTACCTACTATTTGGCCATTGCAGAAAATTGCGATAACTTCTGAGGATCAACTTTGTTTAAATAAGTTTCTACATTTTCTTGTTGATAAAATAAAAAAAAAATAAATAAATTTGAAAATGTTTTTTTCAGATAAATTAATAATTTCCGATCCCGTTGAGTTTCATGGTCGCACTTTTCTTTCACATTTAAAGCAGTTACCTTGGTCTGAGCCTCTTTTTACAAAGCGAGTCGAGCAAACAATGATAACAGGAAAACACATGACATTCTGCAGGCTATCCGATGATTCTGTATCAATAGTAAGTTAAAGCGTTGATTGTTTTTCTTAAAAGAATCTGTTTTAGTTTCTTTCGTTAAATTTACTTAACCAATTTTCTTAAATAATAAATAATATTTTTTTATACTCCACAGCCTTCGGAAATTATACGCTATCCAAACTTCACCACATTCGTTAAGGAACCCAGCATTTGTCCATTCCAAATGTTAGACGATAGTGCATCACTGAATGCTGACACCGTGAAATTGTTACCAAAGTCAGTGATTTTATTCCCAATACTGGGGCCGCTACTTACATACATACATACATACATATAATTTTTGTTAACTAAAAGATTAGGACTCTAAAATACTAATTCATTAAATTATATATGTACATATTTTTAGCCACATAATTAATTTATTTCATTAAAGTTTAAAGGTAAAAGTAAGAAATAGGATTATACTACAGAAGTAAAATGATGTGTAAGTACAGTGGCCATAAATTTGTAATGAAAATAGAATTTTTCTTACTTTTGGTTTTTATTTTCATAACTACTTCATTTTTTATTTTTTTGGTCTTGAGAGCTCAAGAATTTTTTTATTTTGGCTTGCCATTGTGAATAGAGTTTTTTTAACTTGCATAGTGAAAACGGAGCAAAAACAACAGAGCATTTGTAAAAAACAGAATAATATGTTGTTTTCCATAGGAAAAAAATACGCAAAACTGTCCTGCTAAAAACAGAACAGATGGTCACCGTATGTATTTCTATTTTAAACAACGTTAAATTAATTAAAAATAATGTGGCGTATCCTATACAAATAAAAAGCTTATGGTTCCAGAAAAATTTCATAAAATTCTTACCTTAGTAAAAACCATTCATATTCCTGTGTAGAATAACAATGCATGAATCAGTGAAAAGTATGGTCTATTTGTTTTCCCACATGTATTTTTTTATTGAATTTTTCTTGTGTAGAAAATAACAATAATTTAGAAAATCTTAGAAACTAAATAATACAATAAATTATTTGTTGCCAATGCTACAAATAATAAAGTTGTCAAAGAGTCTGTTTACGTATACACATCGCCCGTTTTATGCAATAGGGATTTAGCTCGAAATTTTCGATTTCTGGGATTTTGCCATATATGTATTTCAATAAATGGGTCGTGCCTTGGAGTCTAGTCTTATAAAATACTCAAAAAGATAAAAATGGCGGAAATAAAAGTGATTTTGTAGTTAGCCGTAGAAGGAAACTATATGAAATTATAAAAGTTTATTTGCGTTTTCCCAAAAAAAAAATTTTTTGAGTTAAACCTCTATTGCATAAAACGTGCGACATATGAAATGTATCTTAAGCTAGGATTGTAATACACTACGCAAAAAAAAAATTAAATACCAAAAAATTCAAGTATAGGAGAGGATAGGTATGGGTCTGCTGAGATCGGAAATATTTTTTTTTTATTTTTTTATGGTTGGGTCTTTGAGATAAGGGTAATTTTGTGTTTTTTGGGTTATCACTTCAGTCAAATTATCTTCGCGGAAGTCGCAAATGCGTTAATTACAAGCTCGTTCGAAAGACAATTAAAATGCGCTTCCAACGATTTACAACTAGTAATTGAAATAAACCTCGCTGAGTGACAGATGGCCAAAAATAATACCGCGGTATTTCGCGGGATCAAAAAAATTTTTTTGTGTCAAACCTTGACATAATTTTGACTTTGGCCGTCTGTCATTCAACGAGGCATTGCCTGTACAAAAGCTCTGAAATTAAATTTGGTTTTGACAAGGTCAAAATAAATGTGTATACGCAGGACGTGAAAAGCCTGGAAGATTTGCAGGGCGGGCTGGAGGCGGCAGGTGAGGGGGAGGAGCTATGCATTGAAGTGAATAGGGTCAATCTGAATGATGTCTGACGAAGACATTGGCAATACGACGGTGGTAGAGAGGGGTGGTTCGAATCCTTCAGGCAAACCTCCACCACAGTAAAGCAGCGTCGGCTGGATTGTTTCTCCAGCTGGCGGAAGGAGCAGCAGACATGGCACTTATCCAGGAGTCGTGGGTCGTAGGCAACAAAATTTGTGGTCTTAAAATGGCAGAATTCACATTGATAAGTGGAGCTACTGATGAGAAGCCAAGACCTTGTATATTGGTAAATTCTAATATAAACTTTTCATTTCTTCCTCAGTTGAGTGATGACGACACAACTATTGTCAATATCGAGGTCGGTGGAGTGGCGTGCACGCTGACCTCAATTTACATGGCTCACGATAAGCCATCACCAACGACAAAAACTTGTCAGCTCGTGGAGCACTCAGCGGGACCTATAATTGTGCCAGGGGGTACGAACGCGCATCACACCGCTTGGGGATGCAGCGACACAAAAGCACGAGGTGAATCCCTTTTTGATTTTATTTTAAGATATAACTTGAGCATCTGCCGATTTGCAATTATATAGAGAGCAGCTTGGAAAGATTCTCTCAAACTCTGAACTAAAAACACCTGAAAGTCCTATGGTGATCGAGGGCTTGGTGGAAAAATTTACAAATGCGTGTTGGGAGACACGGGATAAGTCTTGTTCCCTAAGGAAACAGAGGGGGAAAAAGAAAACACCATGGTGGAGTCATGAGCTGAACAATGTTAGAAAATAATGTCGCAAAGCTTTTAATGGCACCAAAGCCTCAACAGAGGCATGCAGGTAGGAAACACACAAAATTGGTGTACAAAAGTAAATTAAGAGAGGCAAAGAGAACCTCTTGGAGGAATTTTTGCAGTAATATAGAATTTGTGTCAGAAGGATCCAGACTTAGAAAAATTCTATCCGGCTCGACTCGAAGCGTCCCCGGATACTTGCAGAGATCAGACGGGACGTGGACAGAGACCGGAAAGGAAACGCTTGACATCCTGTTAATGACGCACTTTCCAGGAGCTGTGGACGGAACACTGCACGAGGAGAGGGGAGAGGGTGGCTAGTGCAATATTGGCCAACATCTATCTATAGTCCTTCAAGCCATATAAAGCACCGGGTCCAGATCCGCTGCCCATCATGGCAATATCATATAACTTTATTTGTCACCGGTAAATAAACAAAACAAATGAAGATTTGCTCTACCAGCGCATATATACATAAAGGGTTTAGCAAAGGGTAAACAAACTAAAGAGAAAAATAGTTTGTCGCGATCAGATCACGACAAACCCCAAAACTCGGTGTTATTTCCCATTCGGAAGTGAAATAAAGCAAAGTTTGGTTTATCGCCGTTTGTCCTATAGAACCCCCCCCCCACTCCCCCGCTTATTATACTAATACATACATACATAAGTGCAAAATCTCGCGTTTTTATATTTCTCACAATGCCTTGTGTTTGTGGTCAAAGGGTCGAAAGAGCGCATGCAAGCAAATTGCAGTGCGGTAATTGCTATGAGTTCTTTTATATGGATTGTGTTGGTGTAGTAACTGCTGACATTGAATAGGTACTTGGCTAGTTAAAACAATTTTTTTTTGCAAAACTCGTGCCGCTGTTCGCCGGAAAATCTATATATTCTCAGCTACTCGCAACTAACCTCTAGAATGCTTTCTCATCATCAGCTATTTCAAGTGCGCCGATCTCAGGTAATGCTATACTCTCTCCAGCACTCTAACAATTCTATCTAGCCAGCTCAATTAAAAGAACAAAAACCCGCAGCATCTAATGAAGTCGCAATCAACAAACATTTAACTTTGTCTAAACAGTCCAACAGAGCGCGCCAGTTGCTTCTGTTTCGTGCAGCATGGCACCACTTGGGAACACCTAGGGAGTCAGCATCGCTGTCCACCTCATTTTCCCAACGCAGTGGAGGTCTCCCTTTTATTTTGCATTCAGTGCGTTTCGATAGAAATACTTGCTTAGCCGGAGCGCCTTCATCCATTCTCACATGACCTGTCCAACGCAGCCGCTGGATCTTTATTCGCTGAACAATGTCGATGTCTGTGCAAAGCTCGTACAGCTGGTCGTTAAATAAATCTTCCAAAGAACTTTCCTCTCGAATACTCCAAGTGTCATCTCATTTGATTTTGACATTTTACATGAGGACTGGAACGATGAGCATCCTGCAGAGTGTAGTTTTTGTTCGTCGAGAGAGGACTTTACTTTAGTCCAAAGTAGCATTTATTGGCATGAGTGATTCTTCGTTGGATATCCGTGCTGACATCATTCTTGGCGTTAATGCTGGTTCCCAAATAGACGAAGTCCTTAACACTTTCGAATATGTAGCTGTCAACAGTGACGTGGCTGCCAAGGCGTGCTGTTTCTTTGTGTGATGACAGGAGGTACTTCGTCTTGTCCTCGTTAACCGCCAAAGCCATTTTCTTAGCCCCTTTATCCAGTTTGGAGAAGACAGAGCATACGGCGCGATTGTTAGTGCCAATGATGTCGATATCAACGGCATACGCCAGCAGTTGCACACTTTTGTGGTATAAGATGCTTCCTGTAAGGTTAAGGTCTGCAGCTCGTATTATCTTTTCCAGCATAAAATTGAAAAAGTCACACGAAAGGGAGATACCTTGTCTGCAACCTCGTATAGTCTCTAACGGTTCGGAAAGGTCCTTTCAAATTCTGACGGAGCTGTTGGTAATACCAACTAGGTATTAGTCAACGGCATTTGGCATAGCCGTATAAATTTTGCAGGGAAACCAAATTCAGACATTGCGGCATATAGGCAATTCCTATTCGTGCTATCAAAAGCGGCTTTAAAATCGACAAAAAGATGGTGTGTGTCGATTCCTTGTTCATGGGTTTTTTCCAGGATTTTGGGTTTTGTGAAGATCTGGTCGATGGTAGATTTACCAGGTCTGAAGCCACACTGATACGGTCCAATCAGATTTTTGACGGTTGCCTTCAGTTTTTCGCACAATACACTTGCTAAGACCTTATATGCGATATTCAGGAGGCTTATGCCACGATAATGGGCGCGTCCTGTGGATTCTCCTTTTTTGTGTATTGGGCAGAGCACACTTAAGCTCCAATCGTCGGGCATGCGCTCGTCCGAAATTTCGAAAACTGTTCCTTCTTTTAAGCCATCTGATTACATATGTATTTGGAATCAACAAAAAATTCTATATAGGATTCATGTATAAAATATCGAGGATATGAAAATTTTTTTCGTCGGATACTGTTATATACTTACCTATTATTTTGGCCAGCGGATTTTTGTCAATCTGATAAAATTTTCTCTTAAATAAATGAAATAATTTTAACATAATTCGTTTTAGTAAAGTACATTATTCATATAATTAAGAAAAACTTTGTTTAAAGCAAATGCTGTAGGGCTTGTTTTGTACCTACTATTTGGCCATTGCAGAAAATTGCGATAACTTCTGAGGATCAACTTTGTTTAAATAAGTTTCTACATTTTCTTGTTGATAAAATAAAAAAAAAATAAATAAATTTGAAAATGTTTTTTTCAGATAAATTAATAATTTCCGATCCCGTTGAGTTTCATGGTCGCACTTTTCTTTCACATTTAAAGCAGTTACCTTGGTCTGAGCCTCTTTTTACAAAGCGAGTCGAGCAAACAATGATAACAGGAAAACACATGACATTCTGCAGGCTATCCGATGATTCTGTATCAATAGTAAGTTAAAGCGTTGATTGTTTTTCTTAAAAGAATCTGTTTTAGTTTCTTTCGTTAAATTTACTTAACCAATTTTCTTAAATAATAAATAATATTTTTTTATACTCCACAGCCTTCGGAAATTATACGCTATCCAAACTTCACCACATTCGTTAAGGAACCCAGCATTTGTCCATTCCAAATGTTAGACGATAGTGCATCACTGAATGCTGACACCGTGAAATTGTTACCAAAGTCAGTGATTTTATTCCCAATACTGGGGCCGCTACTTACATACATACATACATACATATAATTTTTGTTAACTAAAAGATTAGGACTCTAAAATACTAATTCATTAAATTATATATGTACATATTTTTAGCCACATAATTAATTTATTTCATTAAAGTTTAAAGGTAAAAGTAAGAAATAGGATTATACTACAGAAGTAAAATGATGTGTAAGTACAGTGGCCATAAATTTGTAATGAAAATAGAATTTTTCTTACTTTTGGTTTTTATTTTCATAACTACTTCATTTTTTATTTTTTTGGTCTTGAGAGCTCAAGAATTTTTTTATTTTGGCTTGCCATTGTGAATAGAGTTTTTTTAACTTGCATAGTGAAAACGGAGCAAAAACAACAGAGCATTTGTAAAAAACAGAATAATATGTTGTTTTCCATAGGAAAAAAATACGCAAAACTGTCCTGCTAAAAACAGAACAGATGGTCACCGTATGTATTTCTATTTTAAACAACGTTAAATTAATTAAAAATAATGTGGCGTATCCTATACAAATAAAAAGCTTATGGTTCCAGAAAAATTTCATAAAATTCTTACCTTAGTAAAAACCATTCATATTCCTGTGTAGAATAACAATGCATGAATCAGTGAAAAGTATGGTCTATTTGTTTTCCCACATGTATTTTTTTATTGAATTTTTCTTGTGTAGAAAATAACAATAATTTAGAAAATCTTAGAAACTAAATAATACAATAAATTATTTGTTGCCAATGCTACAAATAATAAAGTTGTCAAAGAGTCTGTTTACGTATACACATCGCCCGTTTTATGCAATAGGGATTTAGCTCGAAATTTTCGATTTCTGGGATTTTGCCATATATGTATTTCAATAAATGGGTCGTGCCTTGGAGTCTAGTCTTATAAAATACTCAAAAAGATAAAAATGGCGGAAATAAAAGTGATTTTGTAGTTAGCCGTAGAAGGAAACTATATGAAATTATAAAAGTTTATTTGCGTTTTCCCAAAAAAAAAATTTTTTGAGTTAAACCTCTATTGCATAAAACGTGCGACATATGAAATGTATCTTAAGCTAGGATTGTAATACACTACGCAAAAAAAAAATTAAATACCAAAAAATTCAAGTATAGGAGAGGATAGGTATGGGTCTGCTGAGATCGGAAATATTTTTTTTTTATTTTTTTATGGTTGGGTCTTTGAGATAAGGGTAATTTTGTGTTTTTTGGGTTATCACTTCAGTCAAATTATCTTCGCGGAAGTCGCAAATGCGTTAATTACAAGCTCGTTCGAAAGACAATTAAAATGCGCTTCCAACGATTTACAACTAGTAATTGAAATAAACCTCGCTGAGTGACAGATGGCCAAAAATAATACCGCGGTATTTCGCGGGATCAAAAAAATTTTTTTGTGTCAAACCTTGACATAATTTTGACTTTGGCCGTCTGTCATTCAACGAGGCATTGCCTGTACAAAAGCTCTGAAATTAAATTTGGTTTTGACAAGGTCAAAATAAATGTGTATACGCAGGACGTGAAAAGCCTGGAAGATTTGCAGGGCGGGCTGGAGGCGGCAGGTGAGGGGGAGGAGCTATGCATTGAAGTGAATAGGGTCAATCTGAATGATGTCTGACGAAGACATTGGCAATACGACGGTGGTAGAGAGGGGTGGTTCGAATCCTTCAGGCAAACCTCCACCACAGTAAAGCAGCGTCGGCTGGATTGTTTCTCCAGCTGGCGGAAGGAGCAGCAGACATGGCACTTATCCAGGAGTCGTGGGTCGTAGGCAACAAAATTTGTGGTCTTAAAATGGCAGAATTCACATTGATAAGTGGAGCTACTGATGAGAAGCCAAGACCTTGTATATTGGTAAATTCTAATATAAACTTTTCATTTCTTCCTCAGTTGAGTGATGACGACACAACTATTGTCAATATCGAGGTCGGTGGAGTGGCGTGCACGCTGACCTCAATTTACATGGCTCACGATAAGCCATCACCAACGACAAAAACTTGTCAGCTCGTGGAGCACTCAGCGGGACCTATAATTGTGCCAGGGGGTACGAACGCGCATCACACCGCTTGGGGATGCAGCGACACAAAAGCACGAGGTGAATCCCTTTTTGATTTTATTTTAAGATATAACTTGAGCATCTGCCGATTTGCAATTATATAGAGAGCAGCTTGGAAAGATTCTCTCAAACTCTGAACTAAAAACACCTGAAAGTCCTATGGTGATCGAGGGCTTGGTGGAAAAATTTACAAATGCGTGTTGGGAGACACGGGATAAGTCTTGTTCCCTAAGGAAACAGAGGGGGAAAAAGAAAACACCATGGTGGAGTCATGAGCTGAACAATGTTAGAAAATAATGTCGCAAAGCTTTTAATGGCACCAAAGCCTCAACAGAGGCATGCAGGTAGGAAACACACAAAATTGGTGTACAAAAGTAAATTAAGAGAGGCAAAGAGAACCTCTTGGAGGAATTTTTGCAGTAATATAGAATTTGTGTCAGAAGGATCCAGACTTAGAAAAATTCTATCCGGCTCGACTCGAAGCGTCCCCGGATACTTGCAGAGATCAGACGGGACGTGGACAGAGACCGGAAAGGAAACGCTTGACATCCTGTTAATGACGCACTTTCCAGGAGCTGTGGACGGAACACTGCACGAGGAGAGGGGAGAGGGTGGCTAGTGCAATATTGGCCAACATCTATCTATAGTCCTTCAAGCCATATAAAGCACCGGGTCCAGAAGTATGACCCTGGTCCATTACCTTCCATTCGGGCAGCTCCTTTAGCCGCATTGCCGAACACGCAGCAAATAGCCTACCGCTGAGATCAATAGGTAGGACTTTAAAAATGGCATCCAGTGCCTCTGAGGCGGTAGACCGCAGCGCACCACTTGCGCAGACAAGTGCAGTGCTTTGCACCTTTTGGAGTAGTTGAGTATTCGCTCTCGTATCCAGGTCTGTCCACCAGACCACTACTCCATATGAAAGAATTGGCCTCACCACCGCAGTGTACAGCCACATTATCACCCTTACTATTGGGCGTTAGCCCCCGGCTTCTTCCTACAGCTGCCCTACAAGAGTACAGAGCAGCCATAGCATTTTTGGAGCGTTCCTGGATGTTTCCTCTCCAGTTGAGCTTCCTATAAAGAATAACTCCCATGTATTTGGCCGACTCACCTAGCGTGAGGGTAAAGCCTCCTAATACTGGAAGTTTCATCTCTGGAATATTGTATTTCCTTGTAAACGGCACCAGTTATGTTTTGGCCGGATTAACCCCAAGACCTTTGTCCTTGGTCCACCTTTCTAGCAGTAGTAATTTGGTCTGCATAATGTCACAAGGTGTCTGTGGAAATTTACCACTCATCACCACCGCAAGGTCGTCCGCATAGGCTATGACTTTCGAGCCTGCCCCTCTTCCAAGGCCAACGGGCCATTCATTATTGAAACCCAAAGGGCAGAGAGAACTCCACCTTGCGGCGTACCTCTTTCAACGAGTTTGCTTGTCGAAGTTCCGGCTAGATCTGCAAGTACCCTCCTGTCAGTTATAGTCCAACCACTGACCGACGGCGTCATACCTCTCAGTTACCTCACGCAATAGTTCAAAATCGACACCATTCACGCACGCAACCCAACGCAAGGATCAGTTGTTTTCCTTTGTTTACATTCTGCATTGTTTTTGGTTTGTTTGGAATGAGTTGAATAACAGCGTTACCATTGTACAGCAAAGTATACATGCACTTTTTGATTTCGTAGTAACTTGTGTTTGGTTTCGTAGTAATTTTTCTTGAAAATCGTATTATTCATAGAATTTATTAATAAATAAATTTTTAAATTGAAAATGTTGTATCATGATAATTTAAGACCAAATATTAATTCCAGTTTTGTTTACTTCTGACTCCGTGCTTCTACATTTTCTACTACTATTTCTTAAAGGCTTTTAAGAATATGTACATTAGGCATATAACAAATTTTGGCGAAAAATTTGGCATACCACCACGTGGTGGCAAATATTGTACAAGTAATGAATATCACTTTTTTAGGTGATTTCGGTTCAAAAACGTTCCGCGCAAAAATGGATTTCTAAAAAAAAGACAGATTTTTTTTTAAATATTTTTATTTTTACATTTTTGTCAATTGTTATATGAAATAAGTTTTAAGTTTAAAGTATATGATGATTTCCACAATGGTAAAATGTCTTGCACAATTTTAATTGCACGCTCTGCGCAGATGTACAAAACTTTTTTTGTTTTTTTCAGCAGTTCTGATAAAAAAGTAATTTCGTTTTGCGCGGAAACTTTATTGCAATTTCGCAAAAAAAAATAATGGGGTTCATACTTTTTTATGCTCTATTCGACTATAGTATGCCGTTTTTCGTATTTGCAAAAATTGTAAAAAGTTATATGCCTAATAGTCAAATGTATTAAATGCAACAGTCAAAAATATCCACAATAGTCAAATTTAGTAAAGAAAACACAGCAGGAAAAACTTAATTTTCTTCTATTTAAATTTTTATCTCCATATAAAAACAAATAAAAACAATTGATACAATATGTAGAAAAATTTAGTAAAAAAAAACGCCAAAAAACCTTCATTTTCTCTATTTACATTTTTATTTCCTTGTAAAAAAACGATTGCGGCAATAGTCAAATTTAGTAAAAAAAAAAAGCAAGAAAAAACTTAAATTTTTTTATTACATTTTTATCTCCATATTTAAAAAAAAATAAACTTATGTTAACATAATTTTATAATCGGCAACATTCGGAATAGTTATTGAGGTACTTTGGGAGCATATTGAAAGATTCGTACTAATTTACTACAAAATGATCGCTCCGGCAACCCTGTTGCAAAGAGAGCAATCAGCTGACACGTTATTACGTGAAAAATCAAACTGAGCTAGGTTTCTACGATACGTGCGTTAAAGGGGCTTTCGTCATGCGTTGGTGAGTGGGCATTTACACTACAACTCCATAAGACAGGTTGTGTCAGCTGACACGCGCTACGTGCGTGCGTCGTTGACTGGTTGGGCTATTAGCCCTTGGGCAATAATTCCCTTGCATATAGCTAACAGCCAAGGAGCACTTATTTCCACTGACTTCTTAAGTTTCACCGGTGTCACGCCATCTGGACCCGGTGCTTTATATGGCTTGAAGGACTCCATAGCCCATCTTATTCCATCTTGCGTGAGATGATGACCCAGTTCAAGCTGGCCACCTCCTCCACTCACTATGTGCTGTGTTCCGTCCACAGCCTCTGGAAAGTGTGTCGTTAGCAGTAGGTCCAGCGTTTCCTTTCCGGTCTCTGCCCACGTCCCGTCAGATTTTTGCAAGCATCCGGGGACGCTTCCAGTCTAATCGGATAGAAGTTTCCTAAGTCTGGATCCTTCTGACACAGATTCCATATCAGTTGAAAAGTTCCTCCATGAAGTTCTCTTTGCTTCTCTCAATTTAATTTTGTACACCCTTAGGTGCATTTTATAGGTTTCCCACTTGCGTGCCTCCGTTGAGGCTTTGGCGTTATTGAAAGCTTTTCGGCATTGCCTTCTAACATTGTCCAGCTCAGGACTCCACCATGGTGGTTTGTTTTTCCCCCTCGGTTTCTTTAAGGCACATGCCTTGTCCAGTGCCTCCCTACACGCATTTGTAAATTCATTCACCATGTCCTCGACCACCATAGGACTTTCAGGTGTGTTTAGTTCATAATTTTAGAGAAGCTTTCCAAGCTCCTCCCTATAAAAGTGCCAGTCGGCGAATCTTAAATTTCGACAGGTCGGAGTACCAACTGCCACTCCATCCAGCTCAAACCGGATGAAACGATGATCAGAGAAGGAATGCTCCTTCAGCACCTTCCAATTGATTACCATTCCATCCGAGTTTCCCGATATCACAGTGGCATCTAATACCTCTTTTCTGTTTTTAGTTATAAACGTGGGTTCATTCCCTCTTTGGAGATACTCAAGTTATATCTTAAAATAAAATCAAAAAGTGACTCACCTCCTTCGTTTGTGTCGCTTTTCCCCCAAGCAGCGTGATGCGCGTTCGCATCTCCTGCTGCAATTACGGGCCCCGCTGAGTGCTCCACGATTTGACAGGTTTTTGTCGTTGGGGATGGCTTGTCGTGAGCCATCTAAATTGAGGTCAGCCTGCACACCACTCCACTATCCTAGATATTCATCACAGTTCACTGAACTGAGGAAGAAGTAGAAATTTTATATTAGAATTTGACAAGATACAAGCTCTTGGTTTCTCATTAGTAGCTCCACTTACCATTGTGAATCCAGCCATATTCATTCCACAGATTTTGTTGCCCACGACCTATGGCTCCTGGATCAGGGCCGACGCTGCTTTACTGTGGTGGAGATTTGCCTGCAGGATTCGAACCATCTAGGCCTTCACCCCTCTTCACCCCCGTCGTGTTCCCAATGTCTTCTTCAGGCATTGGCTCGTCCTTTGAAACCCCCTTTCAGAGTCTGAAAGATTCCAGTGTGAGGATGGATGATCCGTCTCCGTCCCTCGAGTCATCTTTCAGACTGACCCGATTCGCTTCAGCGCATAACGCCTCCTCCTCACCGGCCTTCTCCCGCTCGCCCCCTATATCTTGCAGGCTTTTTACGTCCGCGCCGTAGACATTGATTTTGACGGTGTCAAAACCAAACCTAATTTCGCCACCCCTTCTCTACCAGAAGGGGAGCGATTCTTTAATTAGCAGCAGTACAGCCTGCCGCGTAGCCTTGGTGGTGTGTTCCATCTTCACCACCTTCCAGTCACCCGCGGGGATCACGGGATTGAAGAGCCTGATTATCTCCATGACCTCATTCGCCCCCTCTGGCTTGGACGGTATCCAAACCCGGCTCTTGGTCTGTAAGGAATATCCTTGTAGTCCAATGCCCTGAGCATCGCTCCAGGGTAGACCTCGCGTACTTTGGAGACCGTCCTTTTGTAGAGGTAGACCGATCTAACATCATCACACGCCACCACCATTACAGATCCCCGAAACCAACCCACCTCCTTGCAGGAGGTAAGAGCACCAGGTGACTCCTTCATGACACTGGCGCAGTGACATGCCATACCAGCCTATGTCCACGGCCATTGGGCTTGAATTTTACGCTCCCCCCGGGCCGGCATCATAGATGCCCAGAAGTATGCTTCTTTTAGCAACCTATGCAAAAGTGGGCCCTTGGGTTTTGCGCCTTCTGGCCATGGAGACAGCAGGCGCAGCCCCCACTGACCTATTCCGCTTGGAACTTTGCTCCTTCCCAGCAAAGTCGAAGTCTGGAATAATGGTTTTAGCCCATTCCAGCTCCACCTTAAGTTGACCCACATCCCCGGGCAGCGCCTTGGAAAGCAGGTCTAGTTCGTATCCCATACGACTAAGGATTTGATGTGCAGTCCGTCTATGCCTACTGCGTGGATTTTTAGGGGCCGGCCTATCATCCGGCCGGGAAAACGCTATTGGCGTTTGGAAAGGCCCGCCAGGGCGGCGCCCTCCAGTTTCGGCAATGGCCCCGGTAGCAAGCTGCTTACCAGGATCACCTCCACTAGATGATGCCTTACCCTTGTTATATATGTTAAATTAATGTATTTTTTATATGTATTTGTTGAATAGAACAGTCTCCCTGAAGAAGGCAGAAAAGACGCCGAAACGCGTAGGAGAGCAAAAAGGAAACTTGTTCGCTTTTCATCTTCACCGGCCAAAAAGCTCGAAAGAAATATAATAAATTTAATTTAATGGCCTAAAATTTACAATAAATATTTGTTGTTTAACGTAATTTCCACAAATTTTGCAAACTTTGTAATCGGACGTGACGATGCACTATGGTTCAAAATTCAGTTTTTGAGGAATAAAATAGCTAGAGTTAAGATATCAGTATAAAACTTTTCATAGGGTATTTAAAGGTAAAAGTAATGTCTCATGACGAAAATGGGTGATCCACGCCCATTTTACGCTGCTGCTGTCATACATAGTGGAAACTGTAAATTTAGGTTGAATTTCAAATAGAGATAAAACTTAACTTTTCTAAAGGTTTCCGATACGCTGAATCTGAATCTGAAGTCAGATTTTCGGTACTACGTGTAGTTTTGGAGATATTGTTATTTTAAGTTCATTAACTTTGCGATACGAAATTTAAAGTTTTTTATTTTTTTTAGCAAGTTAATGAAATTAAAATAACAATATCTCAGGTACTAAAGAAGATATCCGAAAAAGTGAAACGTTATTTTCAAGGGAAATTATTAGGTTTTTAAACCCTATATATAAATGAGTTTTATATTTTTATTATTTTCAATATAAAATTGTTAATTATAGCCATTTTCGAAGTTTACTTTGCTCTGAAAAAAGTGAAATTGTAGCCACGCTTGCAAACTCCCGCAGATAAAATAACATTTGTATTAAAGGGGACACTATTAGCTGTAACTACATATATAATTTTTATTGATCCTATTTGATCCAACTTATTTATATTCTATTTAACACAAAAAAAAACTCACAGAAATCAAAACACAACACGGCTTAAGCTCAAAAATATATTAACGATTATTATTGTTTCAGAAAAAAGTTTGTTGTTCTTGGTTTTACATACCTTTATTAATATTTTCCATTTTATAAACACATTTTATTCAAATTCGTTAGCTTTTTATCACCACTTGAGATTTTTATATAATTTGAGTAAAATTTTTTTAACGAATACAAACATCAAAACACAAGACTTTGAAAGCTTTCTGATAAACAAGTGATAGCTAGCTGACATTATTATTTTTATTTTTTATTTACTACAGTAATGTGTAATAAAAGGTAATTATTTTTTTTGGGAAAATCAAAAGTCGATAATTGGGCTTAATTCCTCAATATTTCGATTTTGAACCATAGTGCGATGGAGCGTAACGAAATAACGTCATTGACAGTAGCGGAGCTGAAAGAAAAGCTAGTAGAGTTAGGGTTGTCGGCGGAAAACTTGGACGATTCCAGCTTAGTGGATTATTTCATGGAAGGTATCCCGGACTCGAACGCAAACAAGGTAAATCTTTACCAAACCAGAACAATAAGCCAGCTGTAATGGCAAATTCGTATCTACGATAAAATTCGAGCCAGTAAACCAAATTTCCAAAACCCAACGCATACCAAACCATCAAGTAAGAATGCAGTGGGGCGAAAGAAGGGGGAAAGAAATGCTACGGATGTGGTCAGATCACTTTGCGAGGAATTGCTCAAAGCGTTCGAAATGTTCCGGTTGCCGAATGCAACAACAAATCGAAGAATGTGAACTCGGAGGTAGGAAGCGTCAACACAATGCGAAACGAATTCAGTATAGTAAAAAAGATCGGCGGATTAATTTTTAAAGATTTTCCGCTAAACGGGTTGAAGGAATTCGGCTTTGGTGGACACTGGCTCCGACTTAAGTTTAATGCGGTATGATACATTGATGATGCTGCAGCTAGATGTTGAGGCCAGTCGGCACATAAATAGGCTTGTGGGTATAGGTTCGAGTCAACTAACCACTGTTGGAAGTTTTACTACGGAGTTGACCATCGATGACGTGAAACGATAACTTCCCGAAGGAACGCAATTTAAAATACGCAGCTGTGTTGGGAAATGCCATACTGTGGCAAGTCGATTTAGTCGTAACGAAGGATGAAGCAACATTTAGGAAAAGGTCTATGGAGGTTAAGGATGAATTTGGTGTGAATGCAACGATGCTGAACAAGGCAGCTAAAGGCGAAGCGGAGGCAAAGGGCCAAAAGGGTAGCGGATTTTCAAAAGGAATCCAACACGAGGGTGGCAGGGGAGGCGTCGGTGCAGGCGAGAGCATGGTACAGCAAGCGGTTAGCAAGGTTCATCATCATGCGGAGGCAAGTAAAGCCCGTAATATGTCGAGGTGTATAGAGGATCGTGTATCAGAGAGCGCGTGGAACATATAGTGAAGGCAAGTAAAGCCTGTAATTCACTGGCGAACGTTCACGCGCAGAGAAGCTGCAGTTTCAAGGACGTTGAGGACGAGTTGTCGAGAATGCGCTCGATCTCCAATGTCGAGGAAGACGAGTTGGACCTGTCTCACTTGAAACGTGTGGATGCAGGGAAAATATAAGCTTTGGTCAAATGATACAAGCCACAGCGAAATACCAGATCACCAGTAGAGGTGAAGATCTTATTAACCGATGATATTCCAGTGTACCAGCAGCCGAGGAGACTCTTATGCGGATAAATGTATGGCGGAAAAGCAGTTTGCGCAGTGTCTCGAGGAAGGCATCATCCGGCTTACTTCCGAGTATGTATCCCCCATCGAATTAGTGAGAAATAATGGCGAGAAAAGGTTATGCTGTGACTATCGGCGCACTATGGCGCCTCAGCCGAAAAAGCGTGGCAAAAATAAAAAATTTCATTAAAGTGTTCCATAAATCGAATATATGAACCTAATAGGGAATTTTCCAGTGATTACGAATATGTAACCTTTATTAAACAGAAAAGAGCCGCTCAAAGTTGACAAATTTTCAACACGGAGAAAAATGTGTGCTTTTTGTTCTTTTTTTGCATATGAAATTATTTTGCCTCTAGTTAAAGCGGCCGGTTGCTACTTCTTTGTATTGTGATCAATTCTAGGTTTGAACAAAAAATAAAATTTCTTGTTCTCTCGTAAAAGTTGTCGGATATATGTACCTGTTTTTGGGAAAAGCCTATTTTAGGCCATTTTTTAAACTTTGATGGAAAATAAAGTCAAAAAAGGTCGTCGTCAAATTAACAGTAGTTATTTGTTGAATATTTATTTACCAGAATACCAAATACTCTTTACATCAAATAAAGTGAAACAACTTTGGGTAAAAAAAGGCGTCCGGCAGGTAGATACAGATATAGATATCTGTCACTAATATCGCCCGAATGATGAAATTTCATTCACGTAATGAGATCGGGCCGTTATAAAGAAATATTCTAAAGTTTTAGAAAATGGGCGGCACCACGCCCACTTATTAAAGGACAAAATTTTAAATTTTAATTTTAACTCATAAACTATAACAGATATATCGACGAAATTTGGAATGAGTGATGTACTTACTAAGGCTAATGTTTGGAAAAATTGCCAAAATCGGTTGACGACTACGCCCACTTTTACACATGGGTATTAAAAACGGGTGTAACGAAAACACTTAGCGATATTTTTGTCAAATATAAAGATAATTCATTGCAATTTTGTACCATGAGCTTAACTATAGACAAAACTAAAAACATAAAAATTTTTTGAATATGGGCGTGGCACCTCCTCCTTTTAGATGTAGGAATATACGAGATTTCGGAGAAACAAACAATGACAGCATCCCTTTGCCAAAATAGTTGACTTACCTAGTCCACCGCTCAAATGAAACTTAATTAACCAAATTTCATAAATTTTGTATTCAGTTTTTACTTACAAATTCTCGAGTGCATTTTTATAAAAATTTTAAATTTTGCCGAACTATTTTGAGGCACCCTGTTATTGTGGGCCTATGATTTTTCTACCACAAAAAGTTCAAATAACACGGTACAACAGCAAAAAAAAAGGCAAGGGGTTTGAAAAGTGTATCTGACGTCTTTTTTCCTCCTTACCACGATGGTGTTTTTATTTTTTTTTTCGGGTCAGGTCAAAATTATCAAATTATTTTTATCGGGATTTGAAGCTCTGAGGTTATATGTATATATAGAAACTTTGTGTGCATAAAAACTCGAGAATGGCTTAAGCGATTTGAATGATTTTTTCTGTGGAATATTTTCGGTAAAAAAAATTTAGAGCTGCCACCCTTTTTAAAGTTTAGATTATATAAAAAAATTACATAATAAAATAAAAGGAGTACAAAATATTTTCAACTTATATATTTATCGTGGGATAACACATACCTTATATTTACTAAATAAGACACAAAAAGTTGCAATATTGTACTATTAAATACTATATTTTAATAAAAACCAAAGTAAACAAAAGGCGCTAATTTTAGGACTGTGACGCGTAGTGTTGCCACCAATATTTACTACTAATCAATATTAACCTGCCTTCACACTAAGGTCTTTTTATATGAATGGTGGAAAGAGGTGAGTTTCCGATATATCGCAATATCTATACCAGCTTTGAGGTTAGTTGTAATAAGCAAATTCTAACTCAATATAATCAAATATAAAGTGTTATAAAGTGTATATACCTGCGGCGCTTTTTTCTGGATATTACTCCATTATTAAAAAAAAAAAAAAAGAAAATTTGGAATGAAAAATCGCTGAAGGGTGTACTACGCAGAAGGACATCACCGTGGCGGTAGCCACGGTTAGGGCACACGTCTGGACTTCGATGGCGTAGCCCAGGGTTATTTTTTATAAACGAGGCCGAAGGCCGCCAGCGCACAAAAGTGTCCTGCGCAAAAGTACATTTTTTGCAAAAAATGCCTAAGTGTGAAGGCGCTGTAAATTACACCGAATTGAGTGGTAACGCTACTCATTTTGACAGTTCAATAATCGGTCGGAAAAAGTTAAAAAAGGCAAATTGTTTACTTCGATTTTATTAAAATATAGTATTTAATTGTAAAATATTGCAACTTTTTGTGTGTTATTTAGTAAATATAAGGTATGTGTGATACTGTGATAAAGAAATCAGTTGAATTTATGTGTTGGTGTGTGTGTAATGACAAAGCAAATAGTTAGATCATTTTTTGTTAATAATTTTTTATTGAAACCAGAGACGAAAAATAACTCTTATTGAATTTTTTGAAATCAAAAACGTTGGGCACATTTCAATGAAAAAATTTTTCCCTTACATTTAAAAGTTATTATGGGAAAGAAAAATTTTTCTGTTGCTCATAACGATTATATTCAGATTTTTATTTTTTCAATTGCCTCATAACTGTTATTCATAAGAAAAAATTTTTTCCGTTGCTCATAACGTTTATTTTGAAATTTTTTGTGTGTTATTTAGTAAATATAAGGTATGTGTGATACTGTGATAAAGAAATCAGTTGAATTTATGTGTTGGTGTGTGTGTAATGACCAAGCAAATAGTTAGATCATTTTTTGTTAATAATTTTTTATTGAAACCAGAGACGAAAAATAACTCTTATTGAATTTTTTGAAATCAAAAACGGGCACATTTCAATGAAAAAATTTTTCCCTTACATTTAAAAGTTATTATGGGAAAGAAAAATTTTTCTGTTGCTATAACGATTATATTCAGATATTTATTTTTTCAATTGCCTCATAACAGTTATTCATGAAATCATTTGATTTTTACGTTGTATTGTGAGTATTATTTTGTGGAATTGGTTCCTTTTTTTGCTCATAGGACTTCATCTTTCGGTATCTGTAATTGGTGTATTCGGTGTATGTAATTGGATGGTGCTATGTAATACAGTATATTTATTTTATTCCCAAACCCGAAGCTAGAATGTTTCAATTGGTACTAGCTGTAAATATATCCTAATTAAAATTAAAAAATGCTGATTAGAAATCGGTTTAGGCCCCTGGTTTCATATGCAAAGTTACTTAGAATAATCCGTAGGATTTTTTTCCGCGCAAACGATTTTACGAAAATAAAATAATCGAGCTCGTGATAAAAATCGATAGCAATAAGAAAACAAATCATTGTGGTAGTCATTCTTAGCACCATATTGTCCGGAAGCGTTGATATGTATGTACATTAGAGTGTATTTAAAATCCAAATTAACGATATTTTACTGTATCGCCCCCTCAACATGGTTAAAGAAATCACGGATAAATTTTGGTCCAGATTGATGGCGGTTGGCATTGTGGTGAAAAATCTATGAAGGTTAAAAACCCCAAAATATTTTTGTAAATTATCTAATACCCAAAATCAATAGATACTTCTATACCCAAGGATAACAAATATAAATTTTGGTCCCGATTGATAAAGGTTTAGTGGTCTTTCACGGGGGTCAAATTTCAGATGGCCATAGAACTTACATTTTTTTTACCCCTGTGACACTCCACTAAACCATGATCAATCGGGACCAAAATTTATGTGTGATATCCTTGACCATGCTACTACCGATTGAGGGGCGATACAGTCTTTTTATGAACTTTTAATTTTTTCATACAAATTAAACGCACTCTAATGTACATACATATAACTTTCTATTATATTTATTAACTAATCCATACCCGCGAAGTCTTCCGCGGAAGAAAATTCAACATCTTTTTTTAATTATAAAATATTTAAAGTAAAATTGGCAATACACCAAAATAAAAATCCAAGCGAAATCCATTCGAAACCTAAATTAAAATCGAATTAATTTATGATCTTCCATCTTCCACCAAGCTTCAGTTCTCCCTCTTTCTCTCTCTTTCCCTTTCCTATTCGCTCTCTCTCCCCCCTCAATCTGTAACTATCCCTATCTCAATCTTTTTTCACTTTCCTTAGCTAAAAAGCCAGATGGACTAAGAAGGATTGGTGACAACGCACACTTTTCCAAAGCTGTCTAAGCTCGATGTAGTGGCCCATATACCAAATATCATTGATTTACGCAAATAGACTCCGAGTTATAAGGATTTTAAGGACTTCTAGTGAAGGGAAAGGAAAGTAGGGGGACTTTTTTGTGTACCATATATGATTTACACGAACGCTTATCTAAAAATCACTTGCGAGGAGTAAACGCTGTTAAAAATCATAACCGAAGATCTTTAGCATGGATAACAAATTCCTACCACACTAAGCCATCTAATCGTACATTCACGTACATATGTATCTCATATTATTCACCGAAAAATAAAGTCCTATAACCAAAAAAAGAAACATATTCTGCAAAATAATATTCAAAATATAACGAAAAAATTAAAAAATTTGAAATGTAGAAGTTATGAGGCAACGGAAAAAATAAAAATTTTAAAATAAAAGTTACGAGCAACGGAAAAATTTTTTTGTCATGAATAACAGTTATGAGGCAGTTGAAAAAATAAAAATCTGAACATAATCGTTATGAGCAACAGAAAAAAATATTTTTCAAACATAATAGTTACGACTGAAAAATATTTTTTTTCGGTTTGAAATAACTCTTAAGAAATGAAAGAAAAAGATTTTTGAATTTTTTAATTGTTATGAGGCAATTTTTTTGAATATTTCTTATAACAGTTATGTCTCTGATTGAAACAAAAAAAGTTAAGCGCCGCCTTCGGAATTGTGTTCCTGAGATCGAAACGCGTCGATTGGTACCCCATTTGTAAAAATTGGAGCAGTTTTAGTCGATGCACCGTAAACTAGATAATTACCAAAGAAAGTAATTGGTAGTTTTCCAATCGAAATATTTTTAAATTTTATTAAAGAAAATCTGTGCTGTGTGTTCTTTTTGTGCATCGGCTGTAAGCCTCACTGATATTGTCTGGTTTAACACTCCAATATTCGGGAAGCATTTTAATCAAACATTTTCCTGTATACCTGCTTTCCATGCACAACATTTCCTGGTCAAAATTTTCACCGTGCTCATCAGACACTTCGCCATCATTTTCGGGAAAAAATCTACGTGGCTATGAAGCATATGAACTTCTAGCGACATTAAAACATTGAACTCATGGAAAGCATCGATCATATTTTTTATAATTTCTTTGTAATTTTGAGCTCTGTGAATACCTAAAAATTTTCTATTACACACTTAATGCTACTATAGGCTATCCGTTCTTGATCGCTCATTTGATTTTCGAAAGTAAAATCTTTCACCAAGGTACGAATATTTGGCAACTGTACAAAAAATATATTTCAACGATCGAATCTCTTAATCCTCCTTAAGTTGATATACATATTTCCATATTTCACGCCTTTTTATAAACATAATTGAATTTAAAATTTTAAAACAGGTGGCAACCCTACAAATATATATCTAACGATCGTAAATTTTAATCCTATTTAATTTAATACCCATATTTCCATATTTGATGGCTTCTTATAAATATAATTGAGTATAAAATTTTCAAACAGGCGACAACCCTACAAAAAGTATATATTAACAATCGTATCTCTTAATCCTCTTTAATTCGATACCCATATTTCCATATCTTTTGGCTTACAAACATGATTAAGCTTAAAATTTTCAAAGATGTGCCAACCCTTAAAAACAAAAATAAAAATCGCGATGAATATTATTAAGTTTCTTTGCCGAAATAAAAAGTATGTTTTACTCCTTTTATTTTGTTATGTAATCTCATTTTGTATTTTAAAAACTTTTAAAAAGGTGGCAATCCTAAATTTTTTTAAACCGAAAATATTCCTGGTATTATAGTGAACAATCCACAGAAAAAATCATTCAAATCGCGTTTTTATGCACAAAATATTTATATATATACATATAACCTCAGAGCTTCAAAGCCCGATAAAAAATAATTTGACCTCACCCGAAAAAAAAAATAAAAAGACCTTCGTGATCAGGAGGAAAAAACACGTCAGATACACTTTTTAAACCGCTTGGATTTTTCAAAAAGTGCAAAATGGTTGTACAGTGTAACTAGTATTCACAATTTCAATGAATTATGTTTACACTCAAAATAATATTTCGTAAATATTACGAAATCTTTCGTACATATTACGAATCTCTTTCGTAAAATTGAGCAACGAATGGTTTCGTAAATAGTACGAAAGCTATTTCGTACTATTTACGAAATACTTTCGTAGTATTTACGGAATACTTTCGTATATTTACGAAGGCTTTCGTACTATTTACGAAATACTTTCGTAGTATTTACGAAAGGTTTCGTACTATTTACGAAATACTTTCGTAGTATTTACGAAATACTTTCGTAGTATTAACGAAATACTTTCGTAGTATTTACAAAGGCTTTCGTACTATTTACGAAATACTTTCGTACTTTTGAGCAACGAAAGATTTCGTAAATATTACGAAACCGCTTTCGTACATTTACGAAGGCTCTTAGAGCTGTCAAATTGTTGTACAATTGACCAAATTATTTTTTAGCTTAAAGTTAAAAATACCTTAATTATTACATACATATATTTATGTACATATCATGTATATTTCAACGAAATTTGAAAACTTTTTCAAAATATGTATATCAATAAAATAACGCTAAGAGAAAGATGTTTTATATATACACAAGAAATAAGTTTAGATATTTTCATTTTAGTTTTAAATATCTACTGAAATTAATTTATTCAATTCATTTAAAAGTTTTCTATTTATTTTAATATTTTACATTTATATTAATATTAATTTTAGTAACTAATAAAATAAGAGGTACTTATTGCCTATACGTGTTCTTACAAACATAGGAAACTTTGGAAATCGCAATTTGCAAATGTGGACGTCGTTCCGATCCACTTAAACAGATACCCCTGTGAAAAAGTAAGAAAAAAAAGAAATAGAAAAAGGAAAAGAAAAAGAAAAAGAAAAAGAAAAAAAGAAAATGAAAAAGAAAAAAAAGAAAATGAAAAAAAAAAAGAAAAATAAAAATTAAAAATTAAAAATTAAGACTAAGATTAAGACTAAGATAAAGATAAAGATAAAGATAAAGATAAAGGTAAAGATAAAGATAAAGATAAAGATAAAGATAAAGATAAAGATAAAGATAAAGATAAAGATAAAGATAAAGGGAAACTACTTAAATCCTTAAAATTCAAGCAGCTACACTCGGAGAAAAAAAAATTTATTTTTATAATGCACGTTTTAAACCAGATCGTTTTTATTTTAAAAATAAAAAATTTGTAAATTTAAAATGAAACTTTTGAAATAAAAATGTATTTTGGATTAAATAGATTAATTTTTAAATTGAAAATTAAAATGAAGGGAATAAAAGCGCAAGTTTCAAGTTCAAAATCTCATAGGGCTTGAATTAAAAATAAAAGCGTGTTAATAAACATTTTTAAATTAAAATGTTTTTTCTTGATTTTACAATTTTACAATGAACCTTTTTAAAATAAAAATGGTCGTATCTACATCACTTTTAAATACGTTTTTGCCAATTTTAAGCACATTTTCATATGTTTTTAAAATTTTTTCTCTGAGTGTAGAAATATCTCTTTATATTATTTTATTGAGTACTTATTTAGGAAAATACATAAGAACGAAAAAAGGAAAAAGTAAATGCAACTAATGTACTCACCTTTAAGTTTAATTAAGTTGGAAAATATCACAGTTTATTTTGTATATCAATATTGTCTTTTTATTTACAATGCATTATTCTTTTATGCATTATTTCATTACGCACTTACTACTTAAAATAATTTTTGATATTATTGCACCGACTCAACACTTTAGAGCGCTTTCACATTACTCGGTGCGGTATCGGATCGACATTTTTGGTTTTTACCGAAAGTATACCGAAACCTTACTGACCACATGTATTTCAATTGGCACTTTCACATTAGTGTTGCATACATGAAATCGGAGCGGATTAATTTCGGTATACCGCAACGCGGTAAGACCGGTCAGTAAAATTTGAGGAATTACTGCATACATTTTTGCGGCGTGATAAAAGAAGAAGCACAAAGTCAGTAAAAAACTCGTTTCGGTGGTAAATGTAGCAAGTTATAATGTCTTCGTCTTCGCTAGAAGACATTATTGTTATTATTGAGTGATTTGTTGAATTTTAAAATTTTATATTGTAAATTTCGATGTTTTTTTTCTTATTTTCTGAAGATTACGCACCGAAAGTATTCCCACAAGTGTGAAACACACGGCAACGCGGAATCGTTTCGGTAAGCTAAAAATACCGAGGAAAAACTGTCGATCCGAAGTCGTACCGAGTAATCTGAAAAGGCCCTTACAATGAAAGAAGACTTGTACAGTAAAATATTATTGTACGAAAGTATTTCGTATATATTACGAAAGTATTTCGTAAATCGTTTAAACCTTTGATAGTGTTACGAAAGTATTTCGTATATATTACGAAAGTATTTCGTAAATCTTTTAATCCTTTGATAATGTTACGAAAACTTTCGTACAATATACGAAATTATTCGTAAAGATAATTTTAAGAAAATTTACGAGTGTTTCGTAATATTTACGAAATATTTCGTAATATATACGAAAAAAATATTAGAAAATGGTTTACGAAAGCCCTTTCGTAATATTTACGAAAGATTCGTAAAATTAGATTTTGTTGAGAAAAATGCTTTCGTAATATATACGAAACTTTCGTACATATTACGAATCTCTAGACTACGAAAGTCTTTCGTAGTTATTTTACGAAATTTTATTTTTAGTGTATATTTGACAAAGATATCGCTTAACATTTTTTTATTAGGCTTTAAGTTCCGATATATATAATTGGACGTGGTCGTCAACCAATTTCGCTAAAATTTTGAACATGTATTACTGTAAGTAATAATAATAATAATATAATACAATGGCGCTATTATAACTCTGACGAGTTTTATGGCCGAGCTTCTCTCCCAATTCGAGGTGTGTTCCTTTTTGTTTTTCCTACTAATTGGGTGGACCTACAGTTTTATGCCGGCTCCGAACGGCGAATGCATTTTTTGTGAGAAGCTTTTTCATGGCAGAAATACTCTCGGAGGGTATGCCGCCCACTGCCGAGATGTGACCGCTGCTCTTAAAAATCCAATAATTGGATTTTTACTAATTAGAAAAATTGTTTTTGGTGTTTGGCTCGGACCGTGGTTTGAACCCGAGACCTCTGGCATAGCAGGCGAGCACTCTACCCACTGCACCACAGCGGACTGTAAGTAATAAAAGGGTATAAACCAAGTTTCGCATAATCACCCTTATTACGGTTGTCGTCGTCGACACTCACTCGACGGTGTCGGCGACGACCTATCAAAATCGGTATTATGTATGGTAAAGTCGATAACTTGTGACAACTATCGAAACATATTTGGTATCAGCTACGTCGACGTCGACGGTCACTCGTGCCATTTTCGACGACGCAGGGTATGTTCAGAAACGCAGCATGAAGCGCAACAGCGGCAGTAATTATTTTTTTGATGATTGTGATGAGCGACGCTTCATGCAAAATTTACGTTTATGAACGCTCTGCTTGTACTACAAAAGCAGGATGCGCTTCAAACTGAGTTTCTGAACAAAGCCGCACAGTGGTCGGGCGAACCTGCTTTTACAAGAAAAAGTCGTTTTTTTAAAGTTGTGATACATTAGTCGGAAAAAAGCCATTCTTACTCAGAAATGTCCAAAGATTTCAGAACTGATAAGCTTTTTCAAAAATATATGCTGAGACAACCGTTAAAGGCGTCTAAACCCACAATTTCGATCGTAAAGTATTTTAGTCATTATTTGAGCATAGCACATTGGCATGATTTAAGGGCAATTTAGGCAAAAATCGTTGTTTCGGCGTTAATTACCCTTATACCATGTCTCCACATAACGTGTTTCGCTCTTTTTTCTGCATTTTCTCTCTCAATCTTGTTTCGACACGGAAACCTGTGCCGAAACTCGCCAATTTCCATACAAATTTCTGAGAGCGAGTGAAGATTGAAACACTGTTTCATTCTGAATCATCTTGCCAACCTCGATGATATCGATGTCTTCTCTAATTTTGTATCGAAAATCTATCGAAATCTTAGACAGACCAAAACAAAGACGCAAAAATAAGCAAACATACAAACATTTAAGAAGAACAAGAGAAATGTCAAACTGAATCACGATTAGCCACGTGGAGAGGGGTTATTGAGCGAGATGTTTTGCTACATGTTTCTCTGGTGAATCAAGTTATGTGGAGACGGGCTTTTAAGTAACGTTGTTTCGCCATACAAAAATGCCAGCTGAAAATATCCTCGAAATGCATATTTCGGCTAAATAACTCACGAAATTACTCTGGAATCGGTCTCTTCTCTAAATTTTATCGATTATAATCGAAAACATCTTCACCCATCGCTAATATTTCACATTAGCCGTGTTTTATTTTAACGCATATACATCTGCGCTAAAATAAAAACACGGCTATTAAATTTGTTCGCGACGGTTTCTTAGATATATTCTCATTGTATATTGCATTAGCGATTTTTTAATTATAAAAAATTTAATTTGGTGCGAGTATTTTATTAATGATATTTTCATTTAAGTTGACCATGTACAAATTTTTATTTGGCGCAGGAACAGCGTAACTGAAACACGACTAAATGAAATTACTCAAAAACGTCAATGCGCGTGATTTCGGAAAGTAATTTCGGCTAATCAACGTAATTTCAAATGCAGTGTGCAGAGGCTATTACTCTAAAACATCCTATTTTCATATTCCGGTGCTGGAGGGAAAAAAAAAACGCATCTAAAGTACATATCGCCCGTTTTATGGAATAGGGATCAGCGTTGCGTGATTCGAATCAATTTTGATTTAAAATCAACTTTCAAATAAAGAATCAACTTGATTCGTGATTCAAATTATTTTCAAATCAAAGATAATTTTTATTTGTGATTCATTTCTCAAAAGAATCAAAAATACCCTCTGATTGGTGATTCAAACTGTTTTCAAATCAAAGATAAATTTGATTTGTGATTCTTTTCTCAAAAGAATCAAAAATACCCTTTGATTCGTGATTCAAACCATTTTCAAATCAAAGATAAATTTGATTTGTGATTCATTTCTCAAAAGAATCAAAAATCTTTTTTGATTCTTGATTCAAAAAATATCTTTGATTCGAATCAAATTTTTGATTCGAATCAAAAATTTTATTCGAATCAAAAATTTTATTCGAATCAAAAATTTGATTCGAATCAAAAATTTTATTCGAATCAATAATTTGATTCGAATCAAAAATTTATTTAGAATCAAAAATACTGTAGCATATCAGAAATATTCAAGTACATTCTCGGTAACTTAAAACACAAAAATGTATAAAATGCACCAAAAGTGCAACAACAGCCAAATTGTATGCTGACGCCAAATATGTAGATATGTATGTACATATATACATATGTATTTCTGATTGTCCTATTTACGTTTGTGCTATGCCGTACGTACATGCATACATACATATGTATGTATGTGCATTAGTAGTGGGACTTTTTTCGAATAATATTCGAATAAACATTATTCGAATAAACGAATAATAATATTCGAGGGAAAAAATTCGAATAGTACTATTCGAATAATACTATTCGAATAGTAGTATGTATGTACATGCATAATTTGGAAATTTCACTTGCCTCCGCGCAAGCCAGAGCACGTATATGTATATGTACATACATATGTATGCACTTACAAAAGCAAAAGCATATATACATACATACAATAGCTATTCGAGAATAGTGGTATTCGAATAGTACTATTCGAATAGTATTTATTCGAATATACCGAATAAATTATTCGAATAAATATTATTCGAATTACGAATACCTTTCGAATAAAAGGATTTTTTATTCGAATAATTTTTATTCGAATAGTCCCATCCCTAATGTGCATAGGCACTTGGGTGCATACCCTGCAAAAATCATTGGATTATATGCTCCATTTGTGGTAGGTTGGAGTACTTTCAAAGTGACCACTAACATAGCCCAAGCGACCGATTCGTGTATCTGCATCGGTTCGTAGTTAGCCGAACATATACATATATGTACATTAGAGCGTATCGCCAAAAAAAGTTTAAAATGTTCCCCTCTGGTTCGAATGTTTACTCCTTGGAGATTTCAAAAATGGAAAAAATTTTTTTTTCGGCACCCTGTAAAAACAGCGAAATTCGTTTTTTGCTTATAACTTTTCTATTTGGTGTTTGATTTTAACGAGCAATATATTGTTGTAAAGGTTTTAACCCGTGTCATATTTCATCCATATAAGCCATTAACCTGCGACACAAACTTTAGCTTTTATTAAAATTTATTTAAAACCAACACCCTGTATTAAAAAAAAATTTTTGAATAAAGTAAATTTAGCCTTGAATTTAGTTTTGACATCATTATATGAGTAAAAAAGATTATTACTTATTAATATTAGCTCTGTTTAATGAACAAAAAAAGTTCGGAGAAGGTTAGAGCAGAGCAAAGTAGGGCAGCTGTCGAAATAGAGCAACATAGAGCAACTCAGAGCAGAAATGCCATGAAGAAGTACATAGTACACTCAAATGACCGATTGGAGCTCATTTAGAATTACAGAGCCACCATGCTTGCAATTTTATTCTGATACGGACTTGCAGGAACTACAAAATTCTAATGATGTTATAAAAATATCTGATTAATATTTCCAAACAGCAGTGATTGATACTAATTATACTAATTATAACCTATTAATTTACTTAGATTTTCTATGCCATTCTCTAAATACTGAGCGATTTAAACAGGTAGTAAGTGATTCTTGTACAGAAGTTGCCGACGAGGAACGCCTAGGTTATATACTCGCTAAAGTAAGTAGCCGAGAACGTCACAGAAAATTAGAGCCAAGAAAAGATTTAGCATAAATGCATTACATGTATTTCCTTATTATATGCAGGTAAATATTCTTTTTATACCATTCATGGGAATGAAATGGTATTATAACTTTGTACCGAAACACGAATGGTGAAAGGTACCAGAACGAGGCGTTGCAGACCTACGAAAATATATACCAATATGATCAGGATCATGAGCTGAGTCGATTAAGCCATGTCCGTCTGTCTGTCTGTCTGTTTAATCGCAAACTAGTCCCTCAATTTTTGAGATATCTACATGAAATTCGGAATGTGTGTGTGTTTTTAGGAGAAGCTTATCATTTGTCGGAATCGGCCGAATCGGACCACTATATCATATAGCTGCCATACAACCGATTGTTCAGATATATATATTTTAGGGTATAACTTCTCCATCTAAATAATGACACTTCTTTTTCTAAGGAATCTTTGTATAAATTACCCAGAGAATTGAAAGTATAAATTAAACAATATCAGACTATGCAACTTTTCATTTCCCCATTCATGAAAGGTATGCAGTCTTTGGTACGTCCGAAGTTAGCCGCGCTCTTACTTGTTTTTCTTAGTATTCAGGAAACAATTTTTTTTTTTTCAAATACAGGGTGTTTGATTTAGTAAAAATAGAATAAAAGCTGAACTTGGCATGATGGGCTAAAAGTTTCTATGGATGAAATATTGCCTTGGTGCATACCTTTCTAAAAATGTATCACTTTTGAAAATCGAACGTAAAATATATAAGTTATAGAAAAAAAACAAATTTCGCTGTTTTTACAGGGTGACAAAAAAATTAAAAAAATTTTTTTTGAAAACCTCATAAGGTAAGTGTTCAAACTGGGGGGGAACATTTTCAACTTTTTTTTCCTCCATACACCGTGATACGCTCTAATGTACATATCTACATAGATTCTATGTCATAGAAGTAAGAATTAGAGTAGATATACATGTATTATAGTAAATAAGTAGTATGTACATAAGAAATTTTGTGTATAGGTAAATAAGAATCAATTTTACCAATAAACTCCCTGATTGAATTGCTGTTCGTAAAGAAATACAACAAACCACTTTCGTTTAATTTGAACGGGTTTAAAATATACATATGTATGTATGTACCTATAGTGAATCCTAAATATATTTCAATTAAAAGATACTTTTAGTACGAGATCATTTTGGGTAAATGCATTATTATTATTTATTTTTAAATTCTGTTATTTTATTCTTTTATTGGGTTCATTCAATGTATGTAAAATATATAAATTATAAGTACATAAGTACCCAGCCAGCAAAATCATCGTAAACGAGCTCGTAAACGGATGTTTTCTCGCAGAAAACTCTAATAAAATATCGTTTATGATAGCCGTTTACGATTCGCCTACGAATACTGTTTCGCTTTAAAATGTTCAGTGCCTACGAGTGTCGTAAATGTATCGAAAAAGCGCTCGTATATGAATCTTTTTACGTCAGTTTTTTTTATCGTAAATGTAGAAATTTTACAAACATACATACTTTTAAAATATTGAGTTTGAAATTTTTCGTTTTCTTTTTTTTTTTTGACATGATAGAAAAAAGTTTATTTTGTTATTGTTTTCTTATTCGAGAACAGCTCGTAAATCGCAATGGGTAAGTACATATGTGTGGATATGTATAAGAGAAATTTACATATGTATGTATATACATTTACATATTAATTGGTAAGTACATATGTACATGCATCTTACATAAGTATGTATATATGTGTTAGATTACATCTGTATTTTATATGGAAATGAAGTCAGGAGGTGAGAATTTTCACTAATATTTTTTCGTTCTTTTATCACGAGAGAGAAATGCAAAAAAATATGCTCCCCTCTCGCAAGAAGCGATCAAAAAAAAAATCCAGTTTTTCCACTTGTGCGCGAAAAATAACAAAACAATATTTCTCCTTCCTTCCTTCCTTAATTGGCACGTAACCGTCTAGACGATTCTGGCGGAATACAATAGAGTGCGGCAATTGTTTCTGTTTCGTGCAGCATGGCGCCACTCACATGTGAGACAAACTGATCGCGAAAACTAACAAAGCATTCGCGAAAACAGTTTATCACGAACATTTTTCAGCTACGTTGTAGGGAAGGATATACATACATACAAGCAGATTTTCGCAGTTGCCTTAGCCAGCCATTTGCGCGTACATATGTATGTATATTCCCACCAAAAAATCTAAGCCTTTTTAAGAATTAAAACCGCAGATTTTAAGGCTTCCGAAATCAGGCCTGAAAATTATAAAGGTAGCAAATTTGTATGGCGTAAGGCTTAAAATAAGGCTGATTTTCCTGTGTTGATGTCATCACGCCATAAGGAGTACTCTCTCTCTGAGAGCACACCTTATTCCTAATGCTTATCCGCCATGCGAAATAAGGCCTAGATAATAAATAATGCCATGTTAAATGGACCATATTTTTTATATGATATGTGGCAGGTTGAGGAGTACTCGGTTGGTCCATAGCGAGTACTCTATACACGCGTGCATGGAGTACTCGGCTTTTTTGCAGGGATTCTTTTGTATGCATACACCCAACCATAATTCATTCATCCTTTCATTCATTTATTCGTTATATATATGTATGTAAGTATATACATACATATGTATGCGCAAGTGCTTGGCTAAAGCAACTGCGAAAATCTGCTTGCATTTCCTCCCATACAACGCAGACGTTTGTTGAAATTTTAGATTTTTTGCATTTCAACTCGCGGGGGTGGTGGGATCACGTACTAAAGTATTTTTTATATGAAATAAAGTTTTGATTCAAAATAATTTTTGATTCGAATCAAAAATTTTATTCGAATCAAAAATTTGATTCGAATCAAAAATTTATTAAGAATCTTGATTCGAAATCAAGTTTGAATCAAGAATCAAAAAAGATTTTTGATTCTTTTGAGAAATGAATCACAAATCAATTTTATCTTTGATTTGAAAATAGTTTGAATCACGAATCAAAGGGTATTTCTGATTCTTTTGTGAAACGAATCACAAATAAAATTTATCTTTGATTTGAAAATAGTTTGAATCACGAATCAAAGGGTATTTCTGATTTTTTTTTGAAACGAATCACAAATAAAAATTATCTTTTATTTGAAAATATTTTAAATCAAGAATCAGAAAATATTTTTGATTAGTGATTCAGTCAAATCAAAATCACGCAACCCTGATAGGGATTTAACTCGAAATTTTCGATTTCTGGGATTTTGCCATATATTTCAATAACTGGTTAGTGCCTTTGAGTCTAGTCTTATAAAATAATCAAAAAGATAAAAATGGCGGAAATAGAAGTGATTTTGTAGTTAGCCGTAGAAGGAAACTATTTGAAATTATAAAACTTTATTTGCGTTTTCCCAAAAAAAAATTTTTTTGAGTTAAATCCCTATTGCATAAAACGTGCGATATGTACATTAAGCCTTATCACGTTATATGGACAAAAAAAAATGTATTGTGGAACGATTTTCCGTCATCCCTTGTCAAGTTTAGTTTGGAGACAAACCGGTTTCGGCTAATATGCGCCATCTTCAGTGTCTTCTTTCGTTCTGAGTTATTTTGTGTAAGTTCGATAGTATTTATAGTAACAAACTTCCGTCGTTTTGTTCAGGTACTTCGTGTTCATGTGATGTGTTCGTGCATTCGTGCGTTCGGGTGACGTGTGTGTGAGTCTGTGTTGTGTGTTTAGGTATGCAAATCTATTTTTTTGTCATATTTTCATTATTGTACCCTCATTAACCAGGTAGGTGAAAGTCCGTTATTGTCCGTTTGTGTGTTGTTTTGTTTATGTCGGTTTTAGGTCTTTTGTCCTCTTTCGGGTATAGTAGCTTAAGCGGTTCAAATAATGTATCCGATGCGGTGTTTATTTGTTCATTTATTATTTTACCTACGAATGTTTTTTGTTTGTATATCTCCATATTTTCTAATATGTTAAGTCGTTTTCCTTTATGCTCTATGTGGAGAATTTTAGCTGTTTTTCCTATTTTCATGGGTGTACACTTGTTTTCTACCATGTGTTTGGCGAAATTTGATTCCACTGTCGTTGATGATTTTCTTATTGTAATCCCTTATGTGTTCTCGATATCTCGTCTTGATTTGGCGTCCTGTTATCGTCTTATATAACTATTTTGGCATTCGCAAGTCAATTTGTATACGCTTTGTTTGTCAAAGAGGTCTTCCTTGTTAATGTTGTTTCGTAGAAGTTTTCCCACATTGTTCCTCGTTTTAAATGCTGCATTAATGTTATATTTTTGGAAAACTTTAGCCAACTTGTAAGATGTTGCTCCGGTATATGATAAGACTGCCCATTTCTTATCTACTTTTTCTTTGGTTTCTGATTTTCTTGAATTTATTTTTTTTGTATTTTCTTCACTAAACTTTTTTGATATCCGTTGTTCTCTGCGATTGTGTATATTGTGCTGAGTTCCTTGTTGTAAGCTTCTTTCTCTAACGGGGTTCGTTCAAGTCGTGTTAATAAATGTCTGAAAGCGGCGTTCTTGTGCTGTTGAGGATGGTTAGATTTATTGTGTATTATTGTATCTGTTGCTGTGGGGTTTCTGTATATTTCGTAAGTAAATTTGTTAGTCTCTTTGCTTATTGTAATTGTTAGGTCCAGGTAGGTGATTTTTCCATTTTTCTCTGTGTCCATAGTGAATTTTATATTTTTGTGTTGGCTGTTGAGGTGTTCCAAAATTTGTTCTTCTTTATTTCCCGATATTAGGCAGATGATGTCATCTACATACCTGGCATAAAAATTTACTCCCAAATTTGCCGTCAGTTCTTCCATGTAAATTTCCTCCAAATGTTGCATAAATACTTCCATAAGGATAGCTGATGTGGGGCTACCCATGCCTAGTCCGTGAGTTTGTCTGTATATTTTATTGTCAAATTTAAAATAATTCTGGTCCAGGGTTATTCTCAGCGTATTTACAATCTCTGTTGCAATGTCTTTGTTCGTTTTCTCTGTCAGTATTTTAGTTAGAGGTTTTAGTGTTTCTGTCGTTGGTATCGAAGGGTATAGATCCTTCACGTCAAATGATACCAGTTTTGAGTCCTTGGGTACGTTCATGTTGTTCAGTTTGTTGACTAGTTCCCTCGTGTTTTTGATTTTGTATTTATTGGATAGGTTTAGTTTCTCGGTTAGTAGCTTGTTTAGGTGTTTTGATAGTCTATATCCTGGTGCTGACTTATGGTTTGCTATAGGTCGCATAGGTGTTCCTGCTTTGTGGATTTTAGGTAGTGCGATCAGTGACGGGGCCGATGGATTCATTGCCGTGAGAGTGTAGGTCAGGGCTGCACATTAACGTTATTTTTTTTTATCAATAACCGAAAAAAAATTTTGTTTTCAATTCAACTTTGAAAAATTTTAACCTTAAATGCTGAACAAGAAAATACTGTTTTGATAATTATCAAAAAAAATATCAAACTTTTTGGTTGCTTGTTTTTCCGACAGGGTAGGAATATGATGTATTGTGGAACGATTTTCCGTCATCCCTTGTCAAGTTTGGTTTGGAGAAAAACCGGTTTCGGCTAATATGCGCCATCTTCAGTGTCTTCTTTCGTTCTGAGTTATTTTGTGTAAGTTCGATAGTATTTATAGTAACAAACTTCCGTCGTTTTGTTCAGGTACTTCGTGTTCATGAGATGTGTTCGTGCATTCGTGCGTTCGGGTGACGTGTGTGTGTGTGAGTCTGTGTTGTGTGTTTAGGTATGCAAATCTATTTTTTTTGTCATATTTTCATTATTGTACCCTCATTAAACAGGTAGGTGAAAGTCCGTTATTGTCCGTTTGTGTGTTGTTTTGTTTATGTCGGTTTTAGGTCTTTTGTCCTCTTTCGGGGATAGTAGCTTAAGCGGTTCAAATAATGTATCCGATGCGGTGTTTATTTGTTCATTTATTATTTTACCTACGAATGTTTTTTGTTTGTATATCTCCATATTTTCTAATATGTTAAGTCGTTTTCCTTAATGCTGTATGTGGAGAATTTTAGCTGTTTTTCCTATTTTCATGAGTGTACACTTGTTTTCTACCATGTGTTTGGCGAAATTTGATTCCACTGTCGTTGATGATTTTCTTATTTTCTTATTGTAATCCCTTATGTGTTCTCGATATCTCGTCTTGATTTGGCGTCCTGTTTGTCCTATATAACTATTTTGGCATTCGCAAGTCAATTTGTATACGCCTTGTTTGTCAAAGAGGTCTTCCTTGTTAATGTTGTTTCGTAGAAGTTTTCCCATATTGTTCCTCGTTTTAAATGCTGCATTAATGTTATATTTTTGGAAAACTTTAGCCAACTTGTAAGATGTTGCTCCGGTATATGATAAGACTGCCCATTTCTTGTCTACTTTTTCTTTGGTTTCTGATTTTCTTGAATTTATTTTTTTTGTATTTTCTTCACTAAACTTTTTTGATATCCGTTGTTCTCTGCGATTGTGTATATTGTGCTGAGTTCCTTGTTGTAAGCTTCTTTTTCTAACGGGGTTCGTTCAAGTCGTGTTAATAAATGTCTGAAAGCGGCGTTCTTGTGCTGTTGAGGATGGTTAGATTTATTGTGTATTATTGTATCTGTTGCTGTGGGGTTTCTGTATATTTCGTAAGTAAATTTGTTAGTCTCTTTGCTTATTTTAATTGTTAGGTCCAGGTAGTTGATTTTTCCATTTTTCTCTGTGTCCATAGTGAATTTTATATTTTTGTGTTGGCTGTTGAGGTGTTCCAAAATTTGTTCTTCTTTATTTCCCGATATTAGGCAGATGATGTCATCTACATACCTGGCATAAAAATTTACTCCCAAATTTGCCGTCAGTTCTTCCATGTAAATTTCCTCCAAATGTTGCATAAATACTTCCATAAGGATAGCTGATGTGGGGCTACCCATGCCTAGTCCGTGAGTTTGTCTGTATATTTTATTGTCAAATTTAAAATATTTCTGGTCCAGGGTTATTCTCAGCGTATTTACAATCTCTGTTGCAATGTCTTTGTTCGTTTTCTCTGTCAGTATTTTAGTTAGAGGTTTTAGTGTTTCTGTCGTTGGTATCGAAGGGTATAGATCCTTCACGTCAAATGATACCAGTTTTGAGTCCTTGGGTACGTTCAGGTTGTTCAGTTTGTTGACTAGTTCCGTCGTGTTTTTGATTGTGTATTTATTGGATAGGTCTAGTTTCTCGGTTAGTAGCTTGTTTAGGTGTTTTGATAGTCTATATCCTGGTGCGGTCGCATAGGTGTTCCTGCTTTGTGGATTTTAGGTAGTGCGATCAGTGACGGGGCCGATGGATTCATTGCCGTGAGAGTGTAGGTCAGGGCGGCACATTAACGTTATTTTTTATCAATAACCGAAAAAAAAATTTTTTTTCAATTCAACTTTGAAAAATTTTAACGTTAAATGCTGAACAAAAAAATTCTGTTGATAATTATCAAAAAAAATATCAAAAATAATTTCGTTTTGTTGATTATCAAAAAACAAATATTGAAAAAATTTTGTTTCGGTAGCCAGCAAAAAAAATTATCAAAAAAAATAACGTTAATAAAAATTCAAAGTAAAATGAAGCCGTAAGCCCGAAACAATTTTTTATTATTATTTTGTTTTTGATTCACAACGAAACGAAATAATTTTGATAATTTTTTTTGATAATCAACGAAACGAAATAATTTCAATAATTTTTATTTGATATTCAACAAAACAAAATTTTTTTGTTGATATCGTTGTGCAGCCTTGGTGTAGGTCATCTTGTTGTCTATTATATTCCTTGCTTGTTTTATTGCACGCTTTATTGCCATTTGGTATTCTTCCGTTGGGTCTTTCCTTATCACTCGACAGCCCATTTCTTTGATGAGTTGACCCGTTTTTGCGGTGTATTCCTCTTCGTCCCAACGGAAGAATACCAAATGGCAATAAAGCGTGCAATAAAACAAGCAAGGAATATAATAGACAACAAGATGACCTACACTCTCGCGGCAATGAATCCATCGGCCCCGTCACTGATCGCACTACCTAAAATCCACAAAGCAGGAACACCTATGCGACCAATAATAAACCATAAATCGGCACCAGGATATAGACTATCAAAACATCTAAATAAGCTACTAACCGAGACACTGGACCTGTCCAATAAATACACAATCAAAAACACGACGGAACTAATCGAAAAACTGAACAACCTGAACGTACCCAAGGACTCAAAACTGGTATCATTTGACGTGAAGAATCTATACCCTTCGATACCAACGACAGAAACACTAAAAACTCTAACTAAAATACTGACAGAGAAAACGAACAAAGACATTGAACAGAGATAGTAAATACTCTGAGAATAACCCTGGACCAGAATTATTTTAAATTTGACAATAAAATATACAGACAAACTCACGGACTAGGCATGGGTAGCCCCACATCAGCTATCCTTATGGAAGTATTTATGCAACATTTGGAGGAAATTTACATGGAAGAACTGACGGTAAATTTGGGAGTAAATTTTTATGCCAGGTATGTAGATGACATCATCTGCCTAATATCGGGAAATAAAGAAGAACAAATTTTGGAACACCTCAACAGCCAACACAAAAATATAAAATTCACTATGGACACAGAGAAAAATGGAAAAATCACCTACCTGGACCTAACAATTACAATAAGCAAAGAGACTAACAAATTTACTTACGAAATATACAGAAACCCCACAGCAACAGATACAATAATACACAATAAATCTAACCATCCTCAACAGCACAAGAACGCCGCTTTCAGACATTTATTAACACGACTTGAACGAACCCCGTTAGAGAAAGAAGCTTACAACAAGGAACTCAGCACAATATACACAATCGCAGAGAACAACGGATATCAAAAAAGTTTAGTGAAGAAAATACAAAAAAAATAAATTCAAGAAAATCAGAAACCAAAGAAAAAGTAGACAAGAAATGGGCAGTCTTATCATATACCGGAGCAACATCTTACAAGTTGGCTAAAGTTTTCCAAAAATATAACATTAATGCAGCATTTAAAACGAGGAACAATATGGGAAAACTTCTACGAAACAACATTAACAAGGAAGACCTCTTTGACAAACAAGGCGTATACAAATTGACTTGCGAATGCCAAAATAGTTATATAGGACAAACAGGACGCCAAATCAAGACGAGATATCGAGAACAAATAAGGGATTACAATAAGAAAATAAGAAAATCATCAACGACAGTGGAGTCAAATTTCGCCAAACACATGGTAGAAAACAAGTGTACACCCATGAAAATAGGAAAAACAGCTAAAATTCTCCACATACAGCATTAAGGAAAACGACTTAACATATTAGAAAATATGGAGATATACAAACAAAAAACATTCGTAGGTAAAATAATAAATGAACAAATAAACACCGCATCGGATACATTATTTGAACCGCTTAAGCTACTATACCCGAAGGAGGACAAAAGACCTAAAACCGACATAAACAAAACAACACACAAACGGACAATAACGGACTTTCACCTACCTGGTTAATGAGGGTACAATAATGAAAATATGACAAAAAAATAGATTTGCATACCTAAACACACAACACAGACTCACACACACACACGTCACCCGAACGCACGAATGCACGAACACATCTCATGAACACGAAGTACCTGAACAAAACGACGGAAGTTTGTTACTATAAATACTATCGAACTTACACAAAATAACTCAGAACGAAAGAAGACACTGAAGATGGCGCATATTAGCCGAAACCGGTTTTTCTCCAAACCAAACTTGACAAGGGATGACGGAAAATCGTTCCACAATGCATCATATTCCTACCCTGTCGGAAAAACAAGCAACCAAAAAGTTATTGACAAAAAAAAGTTTAGTGTGTGTCAGTTTTATTTGAACACTTATGTCGAAAAAATATTTTTGGTGTAAAAAAAATTTTTTAGGCCCGCGTTAAAAACAGCTAAATTGCGTTTTTTGTAATAACTTCCTTATTTGATGTCGGATCTCTATCATCTTAATGTCTCGCCCAGCACTATATTTGGCCCATATAATGTTTCGACCTCAAAGGTTGTTCTGATTTTTACCATTAAAAATTTTGAAGTTACTATCCCTAGATTTTTTCTTTTTAACCACTAATACAAAGCTCTCAAAAAATCTATCCTTTATTCACAAACAAAAAAGTTATAACGATGTAAAATGAAACACTTGTTTTTTTTGTAAAAAATTCCACAGTAGGGAGGCAAAAATACCACACGGCGAAACACGTCAGCTTAATTTGTGGCTCCAGATTACGATGGCGTTTTTAGAAAATCCGGATTAGCACTCATTTTCGAAATATTTAAGAAAGAATTTTCAGTTTTCACATACAAAGCGATCCGATTGAGGGGGGGAGGGGGTGAATTATTGTTGAGGTAATAAAAATAAAGAAAAGGGGAAAAACTGCTTTTAATATCGCTCATAGTATATACGTACATATATGTATATAAAATGCATATGAGAGGGAAGAGAATACCACGTTTTAAAAGAAAATTGTATTCAAAACAATGAAATCATTCCCGTTTTTCCATAATCTGAGTAATTTTTTTTGAGTGTGAGCAAAGAAATATAAGCGACGAAGAATTCACTTTCAGAGCTCTGAAACTTCTTTCATAAATATCTCAAAATTTGGAGGGCATCGTCATTTTCTGTCTCGGTTATCATTAGGAAAGCTAAAAATATGCAAATGCATATTGCATATGCAAATGCATATTTCGACCTAAAATGCATATTTACGGTCAAAATGCATTTCGTGCTTATTTTGGCATATTTTGGCACTTAATCGAGCAATATCGAAAAATATTAAGCTGGAAACAGATAAGCTGGTTAATTCAGATAGTTGCGTATACATACAAGCAAGGCTATTTAACTATTGATCTGGACCCCGGAGCATTTTCCCATATAAAAATTCACCACGCCAAACACTAAGTTCTTGTATGCATACAAACAAGGCTACATGACTGTTGATCAGAGCCTCGAAGCAAACCCAGAGTAAGACAAAAACTTTTGCGATGAAGGGAACAGTAATATGCAATATGTATCGACATACATAGGCATACGCTACACTGTCAATATGAATCGCGATATTTGGATCGCGATCCATATTGATGGTCTGATGAATCGCAGGCTAGTGCTACACGTTCAATATGAATATTGCGATATTTTTTTTCGCTCTGAGGTTTAAAATATTTTACTTCCGTCCTTTTCACACTTACACTTTCAATTCAATTTGATGGGTCGCAAAATTTTCATGCTACACAGTCAATCCGTCAATATTGCGATCCGGATTGCGGATTTCAAAATTTCGATGCTACACGGTCAATATTAATCGTTTTCCGCATACAAGAGCTTTTTCTCGTAAAACCACCAAAAATTTACCCTGGAAAATATAGTAAAACATATAATAGTTCAAATCAACCCTGCGCAATATTAATGGAATGGTTTCGCATGCTTTGTAAAAAGATCTCATGTATTTACATAAATACAAATCTAAAATTAAGTAAAAGTATTTTATAGTATTTAAAACAAATCTTTTAAATGGGGAAAATGTGAATTGTACGTTTCAATTCTTATATTATTACTTCGCAAAATTCGTTTAAAAAAGGTAAGCTTGAAATGAAATACATACATTTTTTGAGCATATTTCAGGTATTTTTTAGGCATATATGCATATTATGAGATTTTTTCGTGCATATTTACGAGCATATTTCAGTTATTTTTCGGGCATACTAGCATGCATATTTTGAAATTTTTCGTGCATATTTTTAGCTACCCTAGTTATCATAGACAAGAAGATGTTTTCGGGATTAAAGTAAAATGCGTTGTTTTCAATTGTAGGCTGAATAATTAACTGCATTTCTAGGGACAGACGACGCATCCACCGCAAGTATTGATAATACATTTAGACTTCCGTTGTCTCTTTAGGCGCGTATAATATTACAACGAACAGTTTTTCTAAATAACTTACATGATTTTACGATACGCACGGATGCAGAAATCGTGAAGCCGTTGTAAGCCAGCGTGCTGTGCTTAGAGGTCGCACTTGAATACTTGCCAAATCTTCACAACAGCCATTATCATTCAATATAAATAACGTTGATCAGCACGAATAGTCCAATCATCAATAATTTGTTGCATATCATGTATCCAGTATTGGTAGCTGTTCCATCGCGGTACATACTCAAGTCAAGCGAGGACTTATAGCATTGACATACGGCAGCGATAATCTGGAATATCCAGCTTATTCGGAATTAACTTGTGAATTAAGTGGAGGTAATCCGGAATATCTCTTGAGTTAGTCCTCAAAATTTTAGCGGATTAGGGCATTTTCTAATGACATCTCTGGCGAAAAGTCTCTATTGTGAATTAAAGTGAAGAAAAAGAAGAATCCAAAGAAGATTTAGGAAGGCAGGCGCATAGGCGAATTCAGAAATTTTCAATGTATTTGTTATTGTAATTGGTAGAGTGTAATGTCAAAATTATATTTCTCCTTGATTGAAACTGAATTCTCTTTGGAATCGCCCATTCCTCTTGAACATGATGTGAATTTGCTTTAATTTTGACATTACACTCCACCTTTGGAAATAAAAAAAATTTTTGAATTTGCCGCTGCGCCTACCTTCCATCAGCTGGTTTGTTAATCCGCAATATTTGCCATCTGTCAGGGTAAAATTTGGATCGGATTAAGTGCGGATTAAGTGGATTAAGCGGTAATCGGGATTATGGCTGCCGTCTGTCAATGCTATTAGAATACTTTTTAATCAAAAACTCATACTATATGGCGTTACTGCCTCATATAAATTAGAACTTGGGATAATTTTTCAAAAAACACAGGTTCCCTGATTTTAAAACGGTATAACTTTTTTTTTGTGAATAAAGGCTACAACTTTTTTAGTGGTGGCCTCGTGGTTTTTTGAGAGCTTTGTGTTAGTGATAAAAATAAAAAAATCTAGGGATAGTAACTTCAAAATTTTTAAAGGTAAAAATCAGAACAACCCTTGAGGTCGAAACTTTATATGGGCCAAATATAGTGCTGACCGAGACCTTTTCAGCGACATTAAGATGATAGAAATCCGACATCAAATAAGGAAGTTATTACAAAAAACGCGATTTAGCTGTTTTTAACGCGGACCTAAAAAAAAATTTTACACCAAAAATATTTTTTCGACATAAGTGTCCAAATAAAACTGACATACGCAAACTTTATTTTTGTGATACGGCTTAATGTACATACATACATACATATGTATATATTTCAACTAAAATTATTTTTCTTTTATTTCTTAATTACTCGAGTACTTCATTGCTATGTTCATCGCTAAAACTTGATGAATCATATGCAAAATACATTTATAATAAAGAAATAAAATAGCACAAATAAAAAATACGGAAAAAATTGCGCACAGATTGTAAATAAAATCAAACTGCTAGTGCAGAAATTATAGGGATAGTACTTTCGTCATTCGGTTTACCGATAAACAGTCGACGTCGCACAATGGGAACGTTTCATACAAAAAACGGCCATAAATAATAAAAATGGACCTGGAGTGCTCAAATTTTGAAAATAAGCTTTTTTTATGAATATTAGTACATGGTGTAAAAATGAACTTAATCTGATGACAAATTCTCCCACCCCCCATATAACGGGTGCCGCGAAAAACCATTAAAATGCATTTATTTTCGAAACTAATTGAGTTACAATGCTGAAATTCAGTATGCAAGCTTCTTTGATGAATATTAGTACATGGTGTAAAAATGAACTTAATCTGATGACAAATTCTCCCACGCCCCATATAACGGGTGTCGCGAAAAACCACTAAAATGAATTTATTTTCGAAACTAATTAAGTTACAATGCTGAAATTCAGTATACAAGCTTCTTTGATGAATATTAGTACATGGTGTAAAAATGAACTTAATCTGATGACAAATTCTCCCACCCCCCATATAACGGGTGCCGCGAAAAACCATTAAAATACATTCCCTTTCCAAACTAATTGAGTTACAATGCTGAAATTCAGTATGCAAGCTTCTTTGATGAATATTAGTACATGGTGTAAAAATGAACTTAATCTGATGACAAATTCTCCCACGCTCCATATGACGGGTGTCGCGAAAAACCATTAAAATGCATTCCTTTTCCAAACTAATTGAGTTACAATGCTGAAATTCAGTATGCAAGCTTCTTTGATGAATATTAGTACATGGTGTAAAAATTAACTTAATCTGATGACAAATTCTCCCACGCTCCATATGACGGGTGTCGCGAAAAACCATTAAAATGCATTCCTTTTCCAAACTAATTGAGTTACAATGCTGAAATTCAGTATGCAAGCTTCTTTGATGAATATTAGTACATGGTATAAAAATGAACTTAATCTGATGACAAATTCCCCCACCCCCCATATAACGGGTGTCGCGAAAAACAACTAAAATGCATTTATTTTCGAAACTAATTAAGTTACAATACTGAAATTCAGTATGCAAGCTTCTTTGATGAATATTAGTACATGGTGTAAAAATTAACTTAATCTGATGACAAATTTTCCCACCCTCCATATAACGGGTGCCGCGAAAAACCATTAAAATGCATTTATTTTCGAAACTAATTAAGTTGGAATGCTGAGGCGCAATTATATATATAGGTATAAGCATATATTTGTAACTATTTCAAAAATATTTATTTAATTATCTATGTGACGTTTATGTATACTTATTTAAAATATGTACTCTTAGGGCTTGGATCCCCAAGTAAACTCCCATTTATAAGGTAACACCACAGGTGGGAGACGAAATAGATAAATGCAAATATCAACAAGTTTATGCGTACCAAAGACTTTATACCATTTATGAATGATAGAAATTAAATTTTATCTGTTTAATTGAATAAGTTACAAATACTCAAATTTATTATTTATGTACATATGAACAATCCGTTGTATGGGAGCTATATTTTATACTGGATTTGGGCGATTCCGACAAATGATAAACTTTATATAAAAATACATAGTATTTCGGCACAAAGTTAAAGTTATAATGCACATACATATATGTACATTAGAGCGTATCACGGTGTATGGAGGAAAAAAAAGTTGAAAATGTTCCCCCCCAGTTTGAACACTTACCTTATGAGGTTTTCAAAAAAAATTTTTTTAATTTTTTTGTCACCCTGTAAAAACAGCGAAATTTGTTTTTTTCTATAATTTCTATATTTTACGTTCGATTTTCAAAAGTGATACATTTTTAGAAAGGTATTCACCAAGGCAATATTTCATCCATAGAAACTTTTAGCCCATCATGCCAAGTTCAGCTTTTATTCTATTTTTACTAAATCCAACACCCTGTATTTGAAAAAAAAAATTGTTTCCTGAATACTAGGAAAAACAAGTAAGAGCGCGGCTGACTTCGGACGTACCAAAGACTGCATGCCTTTCATGAATGGGGAAATGAAAAGTTGCATAGTCTGATATTGTTTAATTTATACTTTCAATTCTCTGGGTAATTTATACAAAGATTCCTTAGAAAAAGAAGTGTCATTATTTAGATGGAGAAGTTATACCCTAAAATATATATATCTGAACAATCGGTTGTATGGCAGCTATATGATATAGTGGTCCGATTCGGCCGATTCCGACAAATGATAAGCTTCTCCTAAAAATACACTCACATTCCGAATTTCATGCAGATATCTCAAAAATTGAGGGACTAGTTTGCGATTAAACAGACAGACAGACAGACGGACGGACATGGCTTAATCGACTCAGCTCATGATCCTGATCATATTGGTATATATTTTCGTAGGTCTGCAACGCCTCGTTCTGGTACTTTCACCATTCGTGTTTCGGTACAAAGTTATAATAGGATTTCATTCCCATGAATGGTATAAAAAGAATATTTACCTGCATATAATGAGGAAATAAATGTAATGCATTTATGTTAAATCTTTTCTTGGCTCTAATTTTCTGTAACGTTCTCGGCTACTTACTTTAGCGAGTATATAACCTAGGCGTTCCTCGTCGGCAACTTCTGTACAAGAATCACTTACTACCTGTTCAAATCGCTCAGTATTTAGAGAATAGCATAGAAAATCTAAGTAAATTAATAGGTTATAATTAGTATAATTAGTATCAATCACTGCTGTTTGGAAATATTAATCAGGTATTTTTATAACATCATTAGAATTTTGTCTTTCCTGCAAGTCCGTATCAGAATAAAATTGCAAGCATGGTGGCTCTGTAATTCCAAATGAGCTCCAATCGATCATTTGAGTGTACTATGTACTTCTTCATGGCATTTCTGCTCTGAGTTGCTCTATGTTGCTCTATTTCGACAGCTGCCCTACTTTGCTCTGCTCTAACCTGCTCCGAACTTTTTTTGTTCATTAAACAGAGCTAATATTAATAAGTAATAATCTTTTTTACTCATATAATGATGTCAAAACTAAATTTAAGGCTAAATTTACTTTATTCAAAAAATTTTTTTTAATACAGGGTGTTGGTTTTAAATAAATTTTAATAAAAGCTAAAGTTGGTATCGCAGGTTAATGGCTTATATGGACGAAATATGACACGGGTTAAAATCTTTACAACAATATATTGCTCATTAAAATCAAACACCAAATAGAAAAGTTATAAGCAAAAAACGAATTTCGCTGTTTTTACAGGGTGCCGAAAAAAAAAATTTTCCATTTTTGAAATCTCCAAGGAGTAAACATTCGAACCAGAGGGGAACATTTTAAACTTTTTTTGGCGATACGCTCTAATGTACATACACACACATGCATGCATACTCATCCTTACCTGAAAACTTGCGTTTTTGAGTTATGATACTTTTGAAGTAAATAGGCTAAAAGTAAGTATATATGTAAATATTCTATATAAAATTGCATTACTTAATATATTAGCGATTTTAAAGCATAAACATATGTCAAAACTGCTCATGAATGCCTTTCTCTCTAGCTACACATGTGTACATATGTATGTACATCCATAGTGATAGCGCGTATATACACCTCGTCGAAAAATATGAATTAGTGAGAAGAGCGCGCGTGAATGATGAAACTGACTATGGGGGGTTATAAAGCACACTTGGGGTGAACATATATTAAAAAATTGAGACCTTTTTTTTTATTTTTTTTTTTATTTGATTTCAAACTTTTGGAATTTTTTTTTTTACCCTGCAAAAAAAAACAATATATAATAGAACTTATGTAGCTAATTCAAAAATGAGCTGCTGTATTTCATATTGTGAACGATTTTCTATATTACAGATGTAAATTGGATGATGGATCTTCTATACATTTTATTTTTTTTAATTTTGAATATGTCATTATAAATGTAATTTGAAAAATGCAATTTTAGCCAGTTAGGAGAATAATTAAAACACGCGAAGGCGCGCGTGAAATTAATATCTGTTAATGTGATCTGATAAAGAATATGTTAGTTCATAACACAAAAAAAAAAACCAGGATACCTTTTTTTTTATTTTTTTTATTTTATTCCTTAAAGTTGACGAAGAAAAAAATTTTTCCATATTTTTTTACCAGTATTTGAAAAATCATATAAAATCAGATTTCAAAGTTAGAAGAAACGAGATTACTTCCTAGAAAAGTAGAGGTCATTTTCTATATTTTGATGTCAAATCCAAATATATACGTCGATAAATGGCTTAGATAGAGCTTTTCGTATCAGGTCATAAAATTCATAATTCATATGACATATTTTTTGTTCAACTTTGAGCACCCTGTATGGCTAAACGAAACGGAACTCAAAAAATTTTACATGGGCTTTTTTTTTGTCCCATAAGATATCTGTCGATTGCAGTTAAAAAATATTTATTTATCACTACTTTATTTCGAATTTATTTTTGGCCAAAAAATCCCATTGTGCGTCGTCTCAATACGCTTAGCTAATACCGATTTTGCGTCGATGTGACGACGACGTCGAGGCGACGTGATGTCGACTGAAAAGTGACAACGACGTCGAAAACCGTAATAAGGGTGAATATCTCAATTATTTGTCGAGTTATAGGCTAAGAAATATCGTATATTCCTGCATCTAAAAGGAGGCGGTGCCACGCCCATTTTCCAAAATTTTTTTTTTTTTTTTTTATGTCCATAGTTGGACTCTTTCCATAAAATTTCAATGATATATCTTTATATTTGACAGAGATGTCGCTTAAAATGTTTTTATTAGGTCACTATAATACACATATATAAAAGTGGGCGTGGCCGTCAACCGATTTTGACAATTTTCCCTCCAAACGTTTGCCTAAGTAAATCACGCATACCAAATTTTATCGATATATCTACTACGGTTTCTAAATTATGACTTATAAAACTTTTAATGTTTGCCCCTTAATAAGTGGGCGTGGCACCGCCCATTTTCCAAAATTTCATCAAATTTCTTCATAAGGGCCTGAGCTCAATGCGTAGGTAAAATTTTATCACTCTAGCTATATTAGTGGCTGAGATGCCAAATTTCCGATATTTTCTATATAGGAAAAGTGGGCGTGGTCATGGTCCGATTTCGCCCATTTTCAATACCAACCGTTCCAGTCTCGATACCAACTTGCATTTCAAATTTCATCAAAATGTCTCAATTTTTGCGCGAGTTAGAGTGTTTACAGACGGACAGACGCACAGTGCTTCGTCCCATAGGCAAAATTAAGATAAAATAAACTGCGTAATTTATTCAAGTAATATATATTTTTGTGAAGCTAACATATCACCTGAAATAAATATATAAGTAGAATTTATAATCTCATGCTTTTGTTGCCAATAGAGGTCGCTAAAGTCAGTACAATTTTGAGGCAAAACTGTTTTAAGTTAATACGATTTTAAATGTGTTACAAAAAAAATTGCCAAGAATTCATTTTAAATCGGATAACTCTGAAACTTGCCACATTTGCTTGCCATTATATGCCCTAATAGCTGAAATAACTTTTGATAAATGATTTATTTCAGAAAGGTGACTAGTTCCATCGAAACATTTGCGACTTTTTTTATTGGAGTTCAAAAAATTACTAAAGTTTGATAGTCAAACAAAAAATAAAAAAGAACGACTATTTTTTTATTAGCGAATTTGGTTAACTTTGAAGTGTTCTAGTAGAATCTGTAAAAAAATTGCATTGTTTTTTGCCGGAAATGTAGAAATTGTACGATTTTGTAAAGCCATATTTTTAAAATTTTTAAAAATTTTGCAGAACCTTATATATATGGTATGGAAAAAATTTAGCAAAATTAATGTATGTAGTTATTTTTTCTCTCATGCTATAGGAAATTAGCCTAATTATGCTAAAATATACAGTTTTTATTAATATGTGACAAATACTAACAAAAAAACATACATGTAATACTAACTTTTTAGGTAAGACACATAAAATTTTACAAAGTTTGACAAAATTTAAAAAAAAAACAAGAAAAAACGACTATTTTTTTATTTTAATTTTCGATTCTATGCTAGGAGGTCTTGCTACCAAAAAAGAAAAAGTTTCAAAAATTATGCCGGAAATCGCTAATTTAGTACTTTATTTAACATCCCAAAAATTTTATTTTTACATGGAAAAATTTTATAATAAAAAAAGATTTCTGTGTTAACTCTAATAATATTGCGCTTTTTAAAGTTACAATTTGATATGTGCCAAAATTATATTGATATTTTGCAATAAAATAGTGCATTAAACTATAATAACCAACATATTTTCTGAACAAATTTAAGAGTAATTTTCTTTAGAACCATTTTTTGCAATAACTAACGGGAGTAGTCCATCCTTGATTTTAAAAGGATAATCATATATGTTATAGTAAGTTTTTAATGTATTGTGATTACATGTTAATCCAAAAATTACTTTTTGTAAAAAAGGATATATGGGAGGTAGTCATGTCCTTGCACTGAAAAGGACGAAACTTCTCACCTAGTTTAAAAACATAATTCTATAAACATACACCAAAATTCATTTCATTCTGTTTGAAATTGAAGTTGAAATCACAATTTTAAAATTAAGGATATATGGGAGGTACTTATATCCTTTCACATAAAAGAACGAAAGTTATAACCTAGTTTAAAAGCATAATTCTATAAAGATATGCCAAATTTGATGTCATTCTGTTTGAAATTGAAGTTGAAATCACAACTTTAAAATCAAGGACATATGGGAGGTAGTCATGTCCTTGCATCGATTTGGCCAAAACTTCGTTTTTTTCTTATCTCTATTATTTTATGCCTGTACACAAAATTTCATCGTTCTGCGATTACTCCCCTAATTTTGCCGATTCACTATATTGAGACGAAGCACTGTGAGACGGACGGACGGACATAGCTCAATCGATTTCTCTTTTCACCCTGATCATTTTGATAAATATAAGTCTATATCCTATCTCGATTATTTCATTTTGTTAGAATCCACCGTTATGTGACGAAAACTATAATACTCTCTGCACTAGTACAGCTGAGTATAAAAACAAGAAAAAAAAAACAGATGGAACCCCCTCGAAAGAAATGTCTGGCTACGGCCATGTTTCCATGTATGTATGTATGAAGCATTCCATGTGCGTGTCCAATTTAAGTATGTACTTGCATTCTGGTTCTTCTTTTGCTGGATATTCCGAAAATCAGGAAAACTTTACGAGGGTGTCTGATTATGTTTTTAGGTGGTCATTTGGAATTCTAATTTGTAGTGATCAATTGTTTTGGAGCTCAATTAGGTCTAACACGTGGTGGTGGTGGAAAACAAAAAGACGTGGGAAGGGTGCATATGGTTCACACCAACAACCCAGGTGCATGTAAATTTGATGAGTGAATTATCGGAAAATATCTGCGGAAAAATAAGCAGGCCCGACGAGAGGGGGGGGGGGGGCTGAGGGGGTCAATTGCCCCGGGCCCGGGCTTTAGAGGTCCCGGGAATCTCAAAATGATATCCAAGTTTTTGCTACAGAAAATAAACAAACAACACCTTTAATCACCTTTCGTAGATAGCAATCATTTTAAATTTCAACAAATTTTATAAATCTCTTAACGTGTCTGCGTCCCACTTAAGGAATTGTTGGTTTTTGGCGTCGACTTTGCAGCATAAATTTGAATTCGTTTTCTGTTGCAACAGAAAAATTCGGTATGATGCAAATTCTTATACAGCGATATGGGTATTTCCTGGGCACGATTTTTTGAACTTTTGAGGCAGAAATATCGCGAAATATTGTATCGTTTTATGATAAAAGGAAAGATTTAGGTCACAGCTGATGACTAAAGTATGTTACCGACAGAAATTTAGGTTAATGCCTCTGTGTAAGCCACTTAAACTGCGTTCCGGACGCTACAAAAACACGTCCATATTTTAAAAGTAGCTAAAACAGAGGCATTAAACTAAATTTCTGTCGCTAACATACTTTAATCATTATCCGTGGCGTAAATCTTTCCCTTTATCATAAAACTATACAATATTTCGCGATATTTCTGCCTCAAGAGTTCAAAAAATCGTGCAAACATACCGTCCGGAACGCCCAGGAAATGCTCATATACATATCGTCGTTTAAGGTGCATTTTTGCGTAAGAGGTATTTTCATTTTCGCGTAGCGGACATTGGTTGAACTTTACAGGAGAGCATAAAAACTATTTCATTTCAAAACCGTTACTTATTTCTGCGTACAAACTTAAATTTAAATAGTTACGTAGATCAGTTTGTTAGCTAAAACATCAACTTAGTGTAAAAAAAGGGAAACAAAAATGTCCCTTACTCGAAAATGAAAATACCTCTTACGCAAAAATGCATCTTAAACGACGATATGTACGTGTATGTATGTATGTAAACACCGATACGCCGAAAACAAACAAAGCTTGCGAAGCTAAAATTTGCTTTGGTGCTTCGTACAATTGAATTCGATTGCTGTTTCACTAAAGCGTTCAGCAGAATCAGTCTTTTGATATACTAAATTATTACCAACAAATATTTGTATTCCAATTTAAAGAAATTTATTTCATACAAATAAAGCAATATGTATTTAAACAGAATTCATTGAGACCTATGGTCCCTTTGACAATATTACTCAGTATGACCCATGGATTCGGAAACTGGATGTGCCTTTTGACAATACATTTAACCCACCCTAATATGTATATTTCTATGTAAACATATTTACTTGATCTGTATTAATGTATAGATAAATTAAAGTTCGTAACCAGACTTGCGCATTATTCGAATAAATTTTTATTTAGATAATTATTTGAATAAAAATTTATTTTTCAAATTTTATTCAGATAAATTCATTCGAATAATTATTCTGAGGTTTATTCGTTATTTCAAATAATAAATAAAAATTCAGGGTACAACAAAAAAACAACTGAGTAATAGTAAAAAAAAAACTTTTTAAATTTTGTTTGTTTGTATGTTTGTTTGTTCTTACATATGTAAATGAAAATTATCTATTATTCGAATAATTTTTTGTTTGAATAAACGAAATTATTTATTATTCAAATAAAAATAAAAAAAATTTATTCATCTATTATTCTTATTCGAATAAATTTTGCCCAACTGTGTTCGTAACTATATATTCATTGAATTTTGATTTTGAGAATTTGTTCATTTAGTATAGGGGCCCGTAGTTATTTTGACCCCGGGCCCGGATTTTCTCTCGGCGGCCCTGAAAATAAGACATCGCAGTTTTAGAAAAGAGGCATTGCACGGCTTACAATTGGCCGCAAACCGCCGTAACTTGCAAATGATTGCACACACTAATTTTAACAAAATTTTGTTTCGTTCTTGTTTTTGAAGAGGGGTTTCATTTACTTATTTTATAAAAACTTATTTTCTTTCTTTATACTTTTTTTTTACTCTCACTTAAATATATTTATATATTTTTTATTACTACGACTTTTCAACACACGATCGCCAGAGAAAAATAATGATGGTTTCTATAGCCTATGGCGCGATTCTTCTTCAAAAGAATGTCGACGACCAAAAGTTCCACCCTGTCCTCTACATGAACAGAACAACGAAACCTGCTGAGAAATATTCATCATATGAGCCTGAAGCGTTGGCCAACATGCAAGCGTTAAAGAAGAGGAGAGTATATATCATGGGGATTCACTTTATGATAGAGAAGCAAGACGTTCCGGCAAGAGTTACTAGCTGGGGGATGTTTGTGAGAGAGTTTGAATGCGAATTAGAGCACAGATCAGGCATAAAGATGAGACATGTCGACGCACTAAGTAGAGTATCTTGCCTTATATTGGAGGATAATCTGATACATCGGGTGCGACCAGCACAGGGCAGCGACGAGTGGATCAATGCAGTTTGCAAGGTTTTAGAGAAATATGAGGACTTTTCGTAAAGCACGATATTTTACATAAAGATCCCTTTAAGGAATTTATCGTTGTCCCGTCGCTTATGGAAGGCGAAATTAAGATTTTACATCAGGGACAAAACCCAGGAAGCTGTCGGGAAGAATTTCTTTATACCACAGTTAAGCGCCAAGGAAGAGAATGTGGTAAAGAACTGCATCAGTTGCATTGTCACCAATAGTAAGCATGGCAAATAAAAAGATTTTCTGAATCCGATTAATAAAGAAGATAAGCCGTTGGGAACATACCACATCGATCACGTTGGGCTTGCTGAACTGACCAAGAAAGCGTATAAGTACATCCTGGTCATCGAAGACGGATTTTCCAAATTTGTGTGGCTGTATCCGACCAAGAGCCCTGGAGCAGAAGAGGTGGTGGATCGCTTAAGGAAACAAGCGGCAGTATTCGGAAATAAGGGCATAATGCACTTGTTGGTACCAGTGTACCGCGTGGAAGCGGCCAAGTTAAGCGGATGCAACAAATCCAAGAGGCTGCAGCCGTAGAGGCGTTGGATGAAGAACGTGATAGTATACGGCAATAGGCTAAAGAGAACATTGCAAAAATACAAAGGAGAATCGCAAATCCTATGATAGCAAACGGAGACCGGAAGAACATTATGAAGTCGGTGAACTTGTCGCCATCAAGCGCACTCAGTTTGGTTCCGGCTTAAGACTGCAAACCAAGTTCTTGGGACCCTATAAAGTGACCGATAAAATTAATCATTGAATAGGTTGGTGACCATGAAGGGCCAGCTCGCACCACCACAATCGCTGAATATTTGAAGAAATGGGACCACTCATTCGGGACGAATGAGAACGCAGGATGGCCGAATGTGGGAAATTAACATTTTTAATAAAGTTTCATTTTTTACTTAAATTTAACTCGAACTCTTTTATTTCAAAATACGAACCCCACATGTATGTATGCATTTATGCATAGATTCATACATATATATGTAAATATCTGTGATCGCAATCAATAATCGTAAGTCGTGTGTTTTTGAGATATAAAAATGAATTATTGAAGCAAAATCGACAAAGCATACATAATTTAGTGCACAAATCTAATTACCTAAATATAATTATAATTATAACCAATTTAATAGACATCTCTTGTTAGTTTTTATAAAACACACGGGAGTGTCACTGAATTATATTATAGTAAAATAAAACTTTGGCGGTTATCGATTGTGTTCAAGAATTTATAATATTCATATTAAATTAATGTTTACATTTATCAAACAAAAACGATCATAGTGGAACTAAGAACTAAACACAGCTTTTCTAAATGATCCGTCATTCCATTCACAAGTACATAAACACTATATTGCTTTCTATGTAAATCTAACGCGCTTTTTACATATAACTCGTCCAAAATGGCCCGCTCAAATTAAACTAGAAATAATAACAAATGATTAATATTACATGCATATAATATGATTCAAAGATTAAACAAAGCAATTCTTAGGTGTAAATAAGGCAAAGTGAGACAAAAATATTTGCACAAAACACTGCACGACATGAATGACTGCAAGTCCAATTAACTACTTAATATGAATTCCGTGTTAGATAGGTTGGTCCGATCTTAAAACATTTATGCAGCTGGAACGCCACGTTTTTTATATAAATTTAAGGAAAACGCTACCAACAAGTGTTAAGCTAATACAAAATTAAGCAAGTGACAAAATTCTGTTACGAAATAAGAAAAAAATGTATGTGTGGACAAAATTTAACAAATTTAATACAATTTACAAAACGCTATTTATGAATTTGGATTACAAATATTTATAGAATACGATCGGATTTAGTAGTTTATTTGTAATAAATTTATGTGAACTATTTTAGACGATCTGTGATTTTATTATCATTGGAAGTATAAATGTAATGTTATCGGAAATATTATACCAGTTATTGAATTTACACAATATTTATTATTTGCGGCGGTTTTTCTAAGTTTGTGGTTGTTGCTGTAACAGCCGTTAAAGGCGCAGTAATTAACGTGGACGTGCATGACGCCCCTGTTGTCGCTGTGGCTGCCTCTATTGTGGCTGTTTTTGTTATTCTTTGCTCATGAATCGATGTAATACCCTTTGCCGATTGTCTGTCACTTATTTTATGCAGTGTCTGTGCGGCTAATTGTCACTTTGTCGAAGCAGGTGACTCACCAACACGCTGATAACGTGGCTTGTTGCGTGTGAATGGTAAATACTTGTACTTAATCATATGCTGCAAAGAACGCAAAACCGACAAATAAAAATAGGATTCAAACTGTTAATATACTAAATTGAAGCTCACCTTAATTTGTCGTTTCATTGTTATACAGAAGAGTGTAATGAAATACATCACGAGTATAGGCCAGAAGACGGGTACATTGAAAAATTCAAAGAACGTACATACCACACCAATTATTGTACTTTTTGTAATGGACAACCAAAATTTGAATTCTGGTAACCGTCGGATAAATGGTCGAAATTCTTCGTTACTATGTGTTGGCAAATTGGGACCATCCTCTACATTAATAAATTAACGTAAAGAAAATAGATTACAATTAGAAGATAGTATCAAAACGTTATTTGCTTAATGCTTAAAAACAATCGTAATATTGAGGAATCAAAGCCATTTGAGTTAAAGCCGGGTATCCACATCACAAGAAATGGTAAAACTCCATATAAAAAAAGCTCAAGAAATTTAGGCAGTATCAACTTCACAAGAAAATCTATTACAATTTTTTACGAAAATTGAGCATCGCAACGCTGGATTTGCCAAGAAATAAATACGATTGTATACATTTCTTCAAGAAAAAATTAAACGTCAAGATTACTTAAGAAATAAATGCCAGTTTTTTCTTGAGCAATTTCTTATAATGTAGATATCCAGTTTAAGAGTAAATATCGACGGCTGAGTAAAAGATCGCCCTATTTCAAAAATTATTTCAATAACGTCCTATTTCAGAGAAAATTCCACATATATTTCTCTCAAATATGACGTTATTGAAACCAATTCTGAAATAGGGCGTTATTGAAAAAAATTATGAAATAGGGCGTTTTTGAAAGAACTTTTGAAATAGGGTGATCTTTTACTCAGGCGTAGATATACATAGACTTGCCTGTAGGGACGAGTATTCAAACCAAGTACCATAACAGTTGAAGGGCAAATGCAAAAAAAAACCGCTGTAGCACAGTACAAGTGATAGAAGTTAACTTCTTACATCAATTTATATTCGCTCGAAAGCAACAAGTAACAAGTTTCGTATATCATATGAGAAACGAATTTGCAAATACATCCCTGCAAAATATGTGATTAATCCGGGACGTGTCCGGGAACAATCGCAAGGGAGAATGCGACTAATACAATTTCTCTTTATATGTAGCGATTTGATCGCATTTGTTCGAGCATGTTCTATGAAGAGGCTAGTTGTTCAATTTGTATACCCGAACGGGTACAAATGTAGATCAATCGCTTTCACCCAAAGTTGTAAGCCAAGGCTCTTTTCTGAAAATGTCTAAAAATTATAAATCGTTTTATATATTAGAAGAGTTTATTCGATTAGATTTCATTTTGTAGTGAAATTAAAAAAAAAAAAACAATAAATATTTTCTCCAAACATTTAAAGTTTTGAGAATGCATTATGCGAGTGTAAAAGATATGTGAGTAATTTTTCAAAGTTGTTAGCCAAAGCTATTTTTTATAACAATCTTTAAAAATTATAAATGTTAATGCCTATTTAAATAAAGATTATATAATAAGTTTTACTTTTGTAAAGAAATTTATTCACTAAATTAAAAATGTTTAAATAGTCAGTTTTGAGCAGGGACCGTAACGATTATCATTTTTATAAAAAAAAAATCATTTTTAATCGTTATAATTTGATTTTTATTTTTTCGATGAAATTTGATCGATATTTTATGATTTTTATTTTTTCGATCAAAAATAATTTTTATTATTGGATTTCAATTTTTCCGATCATAATAAACTCTAAAAACTTGTTTCTTTTTGCAAATTTTGTTCTCAAATATAACTGCGCCAATGTTGGCACAATCGTCAACTTCAAGCCATCAAATATAGGATTCACTAACGTTTGAAAAAGTTTACTATGATCGGAGAACAAATAAAAAAATATTGATTAAAGTTGATCGGAAAATTTTAAATCCAATTATAACAATTATTTTTGATCGAAAAATTAAAAAATCATAAAATATCGATCAAGTTTCATCGGAAAAATTTAATCCAATAATAAAAATTATTTTTGATCGAAAAAATAAAAATCGTAAATAATGGTTATTTAAAAATTTAAAAAATAAAAATCTTTAGAATAAAGATGAGCTCATATTTGGATAGAATGTGCTAAAATCATTGTATCCGCATACTTGCATTTTATTGTTAACGAAGTTTTCATAATGATTTTTTCATCCGAAGAAATGAATCGTCCATTTTCAACCGGCCATCTCCAAAATTTTAATTTTTTAAGCTAGGTATCAGATCCAATTATAAAACATCACCTGTATTTAATATTAAAACAATTTCTTAACCAAAACCTGCCATATTCAAGTAAAATTACTCTATAATAATAATAAACACAAATCGTTTTAGCCATTGGTTTCTTAAGAGCAGTTTTCTGCATTTTTCTCACAAACGACTTGAGTGGAGATGGCCGGTTTTGCAAATAGACGATTCAAATGAAAATAACGATTAAAATCGGTCCCAGGTTTTGAGTGTATAATTGTAATTGACTTTTCAATGGATATTTTTGGTAAAATTTTGTCAAAATTATTATTATTCATCACTGTTATTAAAAGAAAGCGTGTTCAATTAGATACCTGTTGTTTTTTTTTAATACATACATTGAATATTGGTCTACAATTAGTGTACATTTATACCCGTTCGGAAACAATCGGGGCCTAATTGTGGACCGATTGTTCCCGAAAGAAATTAAGCCGGGACAAATCTAGGTATATCAGGATTAATCGCACATTTTTTTGCAGGGATATTACAATGAAAACTATCGCATGTACATTAGATGAGCTTTTTTTGAAGTTAACTTCGTAGGCGGCGATACAGAGTTTTTATGGAGAGTGAAATTTGAAATTTGATGCAACGGAAGTTGCCCCCGGAAATAGCAGCCATTTTAGTTGTTTTTTAATTTAAAAAAAAAAATCAACCTTGATATCGCGTGGTTCGATTCCATACCAGAAGCACTACCACTGGGCCACCACACCACCTGCGTTGAGTATATCAAATGCTGCACTTAAATTGAACTATCAATTACCACTCACTCACGTATTCAAAGCAACAAGTAACAAGTTTGATATTTGCAAATACATATGTACATATTACATTGAAAGCAACCACCCTTTTTGTTAGTTCAGTTTAAGTGCAGCATTTGACATACCCCACGCAAGTGATGTGGTGGCGCAGAGGTAGTGTGTCTGGAGTAGCATGTCTGAAATATTTGAGCACATTCAACTCGTAATTTAAAACACAAAAAATATGGAATGCACTAAAAGTGCATTCAACCTATTTCATTTATTAAAATTTATAACGTAAACAAACAACAGCCAAATTTTATGCCGAGGCCGTATTTCTGATTGTCGCATTTGCCTTAAGCTGAGTCGTACACATTAAATGCATAAGCCATACATATGTACATACATATCTACATAGTAAGTAAAAATTAGTGTAAATATGTATTATAGTAAATAAGTAGTACCAGGGATCGTAACGATTATGACTTTTATCGAAAACGTCAAAAAATAACTATTAAATTTTGACTTTTATTTTTTACGTCAGAAAATAACGATTAAACTTTGATTTTTATTTTTTACATCAGAAAATAACGATTTAACTTTGATTTTTATTTTTTGCGTCAAAAATAAAAATCAAAATGGCGTAGATCAATGAATATTGGTATCTGGGTCATATTTGGTATATAGGTCAATGCGTATACCAATACGGAAGCGAATACGAATACCGAATATCGAATACGAATACCAAGTACCGAGAACCGAATATGCATACGAATATGCATATGAATATGTATGAATATCAGTATGAAAAGTATGTGAAGGGGAATACGGATACCAGTATGAACACGTACATATACCGAATACCGACCACGAATACTGCATATAGAAACGAATACGTATAGCGAATTCGAGTCCCGAATTCAAATATCGAACACCGAGTACCGAATATTAATATGAAAAGTAGGAGGATGCGAATACAATGTGATGTCATGATGTGATGTGATGTCATGATGTGATTTCATGATGCGATGTGATGATGTGATGTGATGATGTGATGTCATGTCATGTGATGATGTGATGTGATGTCATGATGTGATGTGATGTCATGATGTGATGTCGTGATGTGATGTCATGATACATATGAATATGTATGCATTCACCTACTTTTCAGATTAATATTCGGTACTGGTCAGTATTTGAATTCGTGACTCGAATTCGCTATACGTATTCGTTTCGATATGCAGAATTCGTGGTTGGTATTCGGTATATGTACGTGTTCATACTGGTATCCATATTCCCCTTCACACACTTTTCATACTCATATTCATACATATTCATATGCATATTCGTATGCATATTCGGTTCTCGGTACTCGGTATTCGTATTCGATATTCGGTATTCGCATTCGCTTCCGTATTGGTATACGCATCGACCTATATACCAAATATGACCCAGATACCAATATTCATTGATCTACGCCATTTTGATTTTTATTTTTGACGTAAAAAATAAAAATCAAAGTTTAATCGTTATTTTCTGACGTAAAAAATAAAAATCAAAGTTTAATCGTTATTTTTTGATCTTTTCGATAAAAGTCAAAAAAATAAAAATCACATCGGATTGACCATCTGTGGCCCACGAGCATCACAATGGTATATATAAATGTTAAAAATATTAACCCTTTCCCTTTGACTTTTTGAGTTGAAATTTCAAAAATAACAATTATTTTCCAACCCTGAGTAGTACATAAGAAATTTTGTGATTTTGTTCAATAAAGAATCAATTATTGACTCGCTGTCAAAAGAGCGAGAACAAAAAAAGAAATTGTTTTAATTTCATAGTCGCCGATGAAAGGGCGACAACACACTGGTCTGGAAACTAGGGGAGGTAGGTTAGAATCAAGTCAGGTGACTGATTTTTTTTTTTTTTTTTTTTTTTTTAATAATAAATAATAGTCTAAAAAAACTAAAAAGCACGCTTTAATCTTAAAATCGCACTAAAAATTGGGAATTAATTTAATATAGAAACAAAACGATGAACGAAAATATAAGTACGTATTTAAGGAAAAGCATTAGGTGCTCAGTATGTCAAAAAAAGAATTAAAATCGATATTTCTTTTCTAATACATATTTTTATTTTAAATTTTTTAGAGATTTGTACATGAATGTACATTAGATGAGTTTTTTTTAGATATTCCCTCCGGCACCGGAATATGAAAATAGGATGTTTTAGAGTAAGTAAACTGAAAAAAAAAATTTCACTTTTCCAAAAACTGGATGGAGCTACACCGAAAACCGCACGAATTCCCTGAATTTCAAGGTATGTTTAGATTTATGTCTGCAAAAAGTTCAGATTTTGCACAAGAAAAAAAATTGATATCCACCCATACGTAGAATTAACCGCTAAATCGAATGGCGTATTCCGTTTTTTGGTACACTACCCAGGGAAGGTAATATCGCGGTCTAAAGTGATCATTTGCTTTTTTTTCTCATGAATCTTCAACTTCTTGCCCAATACTCTTTCCGAAAGCGGACATTAGTTTTTAAGTAATTAATTTAAAACAAAAAAATTATTCAACATAAATAAAATTATAAGAAAAAATATAACGTATCTTAATCCTAAATATCTAGAAAAACTGTCGAAATTCGACAGTAGGCGCACTCTAGTTTTTTTTTAAATCGTCCCCTCAATATAATAATAGCGTATAATTTTTTTTGGGTTTTGAGAAAATCGAGTTTAAAGTTTTTGTCAAATCAGATATCTATTAAATTTTTGAACAAGAAATTATACACCATTTTTTCCAATGACATTTTGACCCACTTTGTGGAAGTAGAATTTGACAAAATTTTGACCAGACATAGAATCAATGATGGAGATTCTAAATATGCAATAAAAAAAATAATGGCGTATGAGCACATACGCCATTGTTATATTGAGGGGACGAACTTGACGGTTTCAACTTGACGTTCCGTCGTCGATTGTAAGTAATTGAAAAGAATTGAAAAATCGATTCAAGTACATTTTTCAATTCTTTTCAAGTACTTTCAATTCTTTTCAATTACTTTGAAGTATTTGCTAAAACTTCAATTATTTTTCAATTCCTTGTACTTGTACTACACCATTTCCACATGGATTTTAGAAAACGTCAATTGGATTTTAGAAAGTGAAAATTGGATTTTAGAAAAGTAGATTAGAAATACAATTCAAGTTTTCCAAAATCCAATTGACTCTTTCTAAAATCCAGTTGACGCTTTCTACAATCCACCTGGAAATGGTGTAGTACTTGAATATTCTGAAAGTACTTAGTACGGACTCATTACTTCAAGATCAAAATATGAAGTATTTAAGTACGTAATAGTCCAATTACTACTCAGTATTACCCAGGTATGCACGTATATGTACATTAGATGAGTTTTTTTTTTGTATGGGATTCTTTAAACCTTCTCAGATCCTCCCTCCGGCACCGGAATATGAAAATAGGTTATTTTAAAGTAAACTGCAAAAAAATTTCACTTTTCCAAAACCTGGATGGAGCTACACCGAAAACCGCATAAATTCCCAGAATTTCAAGGTATGTTTAGATTTATGTCTGCAAAAAGTTGGACTTTTCCACAAGAAAAAAAATTGATATCCACCCATACGCAGAATTAACCGCTAAAGCGAATGGTGTATTCCGTTTTTGGTACACTAGCCAGGGAAGGTAATATCGCGGTCTAAAGTGATCATTTTCTTTTTTTTTCTCATGAATCTCCAACTTCTTGCCTTATACTCTTCCAGAAATCGGAAATTATTTTTTAACTAAATCACACGGTAGGCTGCGTTATTTAATTCGCTTTCCAGAAATGTATAGGTATTAAAAATCGAATAATATTTAGATGAGTTCAGCAAGTTTAAGTGAAGTAAAGTCGTGTATAAAAGGGTAACATATGTACCTTAAAATTTCTTAAATTCTTGAAGATAACTTCTTAGGCGGCGATATAGTTTTTATGGAGTGAAATTTTAAAAAGGAAATAGCAGGTACACTTCCGTTGCACGGAAATAGCAAACATGAAACAGGAAACAGCAGAAGGTAAAAACGTTTACCCGGCTTTCCCCTGAATGTTTTGGACAATATTGGTATCAAATAAAAGGTATTGAACATGGCTTTTACATGGAGAATTACTAGTTATGATTCCCAGGTCGGGTCCCCAGATATGGGTCAAAACGTGGACCCGGATGACCCCGGAATATTTCTGAGCAATATTGGTATCAAATGAAAGGTGCTGAGCACAGCTTTCATATAGAGATGTACTGATTATGAGTTCTAGGTCAAGTCCCCAAATATGGGTCATAATATGGACCCGGACAACCCCGTAATGTGATGTCATGATGTGATGCCATGATATGATGTCATGACGTGATGCGATGATATGATGTCATGATGTGATGTCATGATGTGATATCATGATGTGATATCATGAAGTGATGTCACGATGTGATGTCATGATGCGATGCCATGATGTGATGCTATGATATGATGTCATGACGTGATGCCATGATATGATGTCATGATGTGATGTCATGATGTGATGCCATGATATGATGTCATGACGTGATGCCATGATATAATGTGATGTCATGATGTAATGCCATGATGTGATGTCATGATGTGATGTGATGTCATGTAATGATATAAATAAATAAAGGAAGTAGGTACACACTTTTAGGTGCGTCTGATATAAATTTAGAGATTTTGGAGATCTCATTTAGCTATAGCGATTTTTAGAATCCGGGTCCTGTATGTATTTACGTATGTAATTTCATCATAGCCTAAAATTATGCAACATATTAACTAATTGATATTTACAGGAGTGGGAATTAAGTCTAATTGTGTTTTTATATTTCTGGATATAGTACTAGTACAAGTACAAGGAATTGAAAAAGAATTGAAGTTTTAGCAAATACTTCAAAGTAATTGAAAAGAATTGAAAGTACTTGAAAAGAATTGAAAAATGTTCTTGAATCGATTTTTCAATTCTTTTCAAGTACTTTCAATTACTTACAATCGACGACGGAACGACAAGTTGAAACCAATATTTCGTCCCCTCAATATAACAATGGCGTATGTGCTCATACGCCATTATTTTTTTATTGCATATTTAGAATCTCCATCATTGATTCTATGTCTGGTCAAAATTTCGTCAAATTCTACTTCCACAAAGTGGGTCAAAATGTCATTGGAAAAAATGGTGTATAATTTCTTGTTCAAAAATTTAATAGATATCTGATTTGGCAAAAACTTTAAACTCTATTTTCTCAAAACCCAAAAAAAATTATACGCTATTATTATATTGAGGGGACGATTTAAAAAAAAACTAGAGTGCGCCTACTGTCGAATTTCGACAGTTTTTCTAGATATTTAGGATTAAGATACGTTATATTTTTTCTTATAATTTTATTTATGTTGAATTATTTTTTTGTTTTAAATTAAATTTAATTATTTATTTATGTTAAATTTCAAATGCATTTTGTTAAATAAACATAATATGTACTACAAGCGACATGTAAAAAATATAAAATATCGTTTATTTTGGTAATTTTTTTTAAATATTGGTTTCAAGGTTGTAAGTAATTGAAAGTACTTTAAAATAATTGAAAAATCGGTTCAAGTACATTTTTCAACTCTTCAAGAACTTTCAATTCTTTTCAATTACTTTGAAGTATTTGCTAAAACTTCAATTCTTTTCCAATTCCTTGTACTTGTACTAGTATTTGAAAATTTGGGAATGCAAGTAACAGTACCAGTACAATTCTTTTAAAATGTACTTGTCACAAGTCGTACTGGTACTTGATATTACCCCGGTCTGTAAACGTGTAAGTACATAGACATAAGAAATTCTAACCACGACAACGCTGTGGTGAAATAAGCGAGGTGAGAATATTAATAACACAAGAAGAAATTAGAGTGCACCGTTTGACACAATTAAAGGCCCGGTTATACTTGCATAGCATAGCAAAGCAGGGCAGCGCAAAACATATAGCGCATAGAGCTGATTATTCTTCGCATAGCCGTGCAACCATGGTTAATAAATAAAAGCAGGGACCGAAAATAACGGTTATTTTTTTTAGTGTGGTGAAAAGGTTACGCAAAAATAACCTTTATCTTCTTTTGGTCCTTAATAACCATTATTAAAACCAAAAAACCGTCTTGGGCCTGAATAACCGTTATGGCAACCAAAAAAGTGTTTTGGGCTTGAATAACCGTTATGGCAACCAAAAAACTGTTTTGGGCCTGAATAACCGTTATTCAGATTTTTTTTTTTTTTGGTCAGCTATAAAAATCAAGCCTATTTATTTGTCAATATTTCTAGACGATATTGGTACCAAATGAAAGGTGTTGAGCAGGGCTTTTACATAGAGGTGTATTTGTTAAGATTCATAGGTCGGGTTCCCAGTTAAGGGTGAAAAGTGGACCCGGATGCCATGGAATGTTTTAAGCAATATTGGTATCAAATGAAAAGAGGTAATTAGAGCTACAATCCCTGCTCTATACCTTTCATTTGATACCAATATCGTCCAGAAATATTGACAAATAAATAGGCTTGATTTTTATAGCTGACCAAAAAAAAAATAAAAATCTGAATAACGGTTATTCAGGCCCAAAACAGTTTTTTGGTTGCCATAACGGTTATTCAAGCCCAAAACACTTTTTTGGTTGCCATAACGGTTATTCAGGCCCAAAACAGTTTTTTGGTTTTTATAATGGTTATTAAGGACCAAAAAAATTTTTTTTTTCGTAATAATGGTTATATATGTATGACTTTTACCCCATTTCTCTCATAACCGTTACGTCCCTGAATAAAAGTTTTCGCATCCCGTACACACTAGTGGTCGGAAACTATCGATGGCACTATCGTCACTATCGATGGTTTTCGACTATCGTTTGAACTATCGATAGTTTATTGAAAATTTTAAATGTGACTACTAGGCACCAAACAAACGGTAACTATTTCATGCAGGGTTTGATTTGCTGACTAGCAAGTAGTCAAAGCAACATAAATACACCTATGCATTCTAGTCGCATGGTCGTTTAAAATGTGATTACCCAAAAACATTAAAATTACACTACAATATGGTTATCAAACGAAAGGGGATGACCCCAGGTTTCATTTGGACTTCGATATATTTCGATAAATTTATCGATAACTGAGTTATCGGTCAAAATGTGATTGCCCAAAAACATTAAAATTACACTACAATATGGGTATCAAACGATATTAGATTTTTAATAGCTGTTATACATTTCTGGAAAGCGCACTATATAACGCAGCCTACAGTGTGATTAGTAAAAAGGCAAAAGGCGGTTACAGTGTGAGCGTAGCCGTAGACTCTCCCAAATCACCCGAAACTATCGTCAACTATCGATATACTATCGATAGTTTGCAAAAAACTATCGTGCACTATCGATGGTGCTTATTGATAGTTTCCGACCTCTAATACACACATACATACACACTCCATGTACATTGTCTGTTTATTCTGTGGTGCTTCTGTAAAATCATAGTTCGCTTTTGTAGAAAACATATTGCACCATGCTCAAAATTGACCCAAGTTTGATTTAAAGTAAAAAAGTAGAAAAAAGTTAAAAATCAGCTCTTTAGTAAGTTAGCCAGTATAAATTAGCCTTGCGTGCAACCCTTTGCACACTCAACACACACACATTCGTGTTGCCAAATGTTAAATCGCATAGCACATAACACAGAAATCAAAATTCAACAGACTTGTATGCTGTGCCCTGTGCCGCTATGCGTTAAGTAATCGATTACACGGAAAGCCCATTAAACAGATTTCGTATGTGACAGTTCTTATGTTGTGCGCTGCTGTGCTATGCAAGTATAACCGGACCTTAGGGTAACTAGCGCAGTAGCTCAGCTGTAAGTTGCTAGGCTTCCAATTCAAATTAAGCGGGTTCAAGTCCAGGTCGAGTCAGTTTTTTTGTTGGTTTTTTTCTTTTTTATTAAAAAATTTCCATTATCATTTTTTATTAAATAAAAGTGCCACCCGAATATCGGGGATTACATTACATACTAGTTATACTCAGCTGTACTAGTACACAGAGTATTATAGTTTTGATTTCCTAACGGTGGATTGTAACAGAATGAAATAATCGAGATAGATATAGACTTATATATATCAAAATGATCACGGTGAAAAGAGAAATCGATTGAGCCATGTCCGTCCGTCTGTCCGTCTGTGCGCACGATAACTCGCGCAAAAATTGAGATATTTTGATGAAATTTGAAATGTAAGTTGGTATCAAGACAGGAACGGATGGTATTGAAAATGGGCGAAATCGGACCATGACCACGCCCACCTCCCCTATATAGTAAAAATCGGAAATTTTGTATCTCAGTCACTAATAGAGCTAGAGTGATAAAATTTCACACACGTATTGAGCTCAGGCCCTTATGAAGAAATATGGTGAAATTTTGGAAAATGGGCGGTGCCACGCCCACTTATTAAGGGGCAAACATTGAAAGTTTTATGAGTCATAGCTCAGAAACCGTTGAAGATATATCGATAAAATTTGGTAGGCGTGATATACTTACTTAGGCAAATGTTTGGACGAAAAATTTCCAAAATCGGTTGACGACCACGCCCACTTTTATATATGGGTCTTATAAAGTGACCTAATAAAAACATTTTAAGCGATATCTCTGTCAAATATAAAGATATATCATTAAAATTTTATGGCAGGAGTCTAACTACGAACATAAGACAAAAACCGTAAAAATTTTGGAAAATGGGCGTGGCACCGCCTCCTTTTAGAAGCAGGAATATACGAGATTTCTGAGCCCATAACTCGACAAATAATCGATATATTATGACGAAACCTGGTGTATACACTTTCACTACTTGTGGTAATACATGTTCAAAATTTTAGCAAAATCGGTTGCCGACCACGCCCACTTTTATATATGGGAACTATAAAGGGGCCTAAAAAAACATTTTAAGCGATATCTTTGTCAAATATAAAGATAATTCATTGAAATTTTGTGGCATGAGTTCTACAATAGATCGGAAACAAAAAATAGAAAAATTTCGGAAAATGGGCGTGGCACCGCCTCTTTTCAGACAAAGGAATCAAAAAGATTTCGGAGCCCATAACTCGACAAATAATTTAGATATTATGACGAAACTTTGTTTATACACTTTTATAACTTGTGTTAGTAGACACGAAAAATTTATTGAAATCGGTTTATGACCACGCCTACTTTTTAACAAAGATATTTCTGGAACACCCTTTGGGAATTTGTAACGTGACATCTTTGTAACTCATAAAGGGATGAAATTTTGCACAAAGAATAATATTCATAAGCTTAGTTGGATGACTGATAAAAATTTAGAAAATGGGCGTGGCTACGCCCACTTTATGCAGCACTCGCTTTATATAAAGTACACCGTGATTCCATCAAATGCAAACAAACAATGAAAGCATACAGCTGAGTATCTAATGTTCGATTCCACTCGAACTTAGGCTTCCTTACTTGTTAATTATTAAAATAAAAACAACCAATATAAAAACCAATCGGATGAGCTTGCCGATAAACAAAATCTAATAACAAGAACAAGCATTGCTTTCTCTATAAATAGAATTTGTACAAACAAAAACACACAACCACATGTACATATGTACATTAGATGAGTTTTTTTTTAGATATTCCCTCCGGCACCGGAATATGAAAATAGGATGTTTTAGAGTAAGTAAACTGAAAAAAAAAAATTTCACTTTTCCAAAAACTGGATGGAGCTACACCGAAAACCGCGCAAATTCCCAGAATTTCAAGGTATGTTTAGATTTATGTATGAAAAAAGTTAGGATTTTGCACGAGAAAAAAAAATGATATCCACCCATACGAAGAATTAACCGCTAAATTGAATGGCATATTCAGTTTTTTGGTACACTACCCAGGGAAGGTAATATCGCGGTCTATAGTGATCATTTTCTTTTTTTTCGTATGAATCTTCAACTTCTTGCCCTATACTCTTCCCGAAATCGGAAATGTTTTTTTAACTAAATCACACGGTAGGCTGCGTTACGCTTTCCAGAAATGTATAGCTATTAAAAATCGAATAAAATTTGGATGAGTTCATCAAGTTTAAATGAAGTAAAGTCGGGTATAAAAGGGTAACATATCTAAAAATTTCTTCAATTATACAATTTTGCTCTTGAAGACGGTTTTTTTGGTTATTCGTGATTTTTTTATGTGTGTGGATAACTCTGCAAATGTAAAAAAATACAAAGGTCGAGACCGTGGACTACGGACAAAAAGTGGAGCCGGATGGCGCCAAAACATTTTTGGGCAATATGGGTAATTTCCGATTTCGGGAAGAGTATAGGGCAAGAAGTTGAAGATTCATGAGAAAAAAAAAGAAAATGATCAATTTAGACCGCGATATTACCTTCCCTGGCTAGTGTACCAAAAACGGAATACACCATTCGCTTTAGCGGTTAATTCTGCGTATGGGTGGATATCAATTTTTTTTCTTGTGCAAAATCCTAACTTTTTTCAGACATAAATCTAAACATACCTTGAAATTCTGGGAATTTGCGCGGTTTTCGGTGTAGCTCCATCCAGTTTTTGGAAAAGTTAAATTTTTCTTTCAGATTACTTACTCTAATACACCCTATTTTCATATTCCGGTGCCGGAGGGAGCATCTGAGAAGGTTTAAAGAATCCCATACAAAAAAAAACTCATCTAATGTACATGCGATAGTTTTCATTGTAATATCCCTGCAAAAAAAATGTGCGATTAATCCTGATATACCTAGATTTGTCCCGGCTTAATTTCTTTCGGGAACAATCGGTCCACAATTAGGCCCCGATTGTTTCCGTACGGGTATAAATGTACACTAATTGTAGACCAATATTCAATGTATGTATTAAAAAAAAAACAATAGGTATCTAATTGAACACGCTTTCTTTTAATAACAGTGATGAATAATAATAATTTTGACAAAATTTTACCAAAAATATCCATTGAAAAGTCAATTACAATTATACACTCAAAACCTGGGACCGATTTTAATCGTTATTTTCATTTGAATCGTCTATTTGCAAAACCGGCCATCTCCACTCAAGTCGTTTGTGAGAAAAATGCAAAAAACTGCTCTTAAGAAACCAATGGCTAAAACGATTTGTGTTTATTATTATTATAGAGTAATTTTACTTGAATATGGCAGGTTTTGATTAAGAAATTGTTTGAATATTAAATACAGGTGATGTTTTATAATTGGATCTGATACCTAGCTTAAAAAATTAAAATTTTGGAGATGACCGGTTTTGAAAATGGACGATTCATTTCTTCGGATGAAAAAATCATTATGAAAACTTCGTTAACAATAAAATGCAAGTATGCGGATACAATGATTTTAGCACATTCTATCCAAATATGAGCTCATCTTTATTCTAAAGATTTTTATTTTTTAAATTTTTAAATAACAATTATTCACGATTTTTATTTTTTCGATCAAAAATAATTTTTATTATTGGATTAAATTTTTCCGATGAAACTTGATCGATATTTTATGATTTTTTAATTTTTCGATCAAAAATAATTGTTATACATAATTGGATTTAAAATTTTCCGATCAACTTTAATCAATATTTTTTTATTTTTCCTCCGATCATAGTAAACTTTTTCAAACGTTAGTGAATCCTATATTTGATGGCTTGAAGTTGACGATTGTGCCAACATTGGCGCAGTTCTATTTGAGAACAAAATTTGCAAAAAGAAACAAGTTTTTAGAGTTTATTATGATCGGAAAAATTTAAATTCAATAATAAATATTATTTTTGATCGAAAAAATAAAAATCATAAAATATCGATCGTTTCATAGGAAAAATTTAAATCCAGTAATAACAATTATTTTTGATCGAAAAAATAAAAATCATAAAATATCGATCAAATTTCATCGAAAAAATAAAAATCAAATTATAACGATTAAAAATGATTTTTTTTTATAAAAATGATAATCGTTACGGTCCCTGCTCAAAACTGACTATTTAAACATTTTTAATTTAGTGAATAAATTTCTTTACAAAAGTAAAACTTATTGTATAATCTTTATTTAAATAGGCATTAACATTTATAATTTTTAAAGATTGTTATAAAAAATAGCTTTGGCTAACAACTTTGAAAAATTCCTCACATATCTTTTACACTCGCATAATGCATTCTCAAAACTTTAAATGTTTGGAGAAAATATTTATTGTTTTTTTTTTTTAATTTCACTACAAAATGAAATCTAATCGAATAAACTCTTCTAATATATAAAACGATTTATAATTTTTAGACATTTTCAGAAAAGAGCCTTGGCTTACAACTTTGGGTGAAAGCGATTGATCTACATTTGTACCCGTTCGGGTATACAAATTGAACAACTAGCCTCTTCATAGGACATGCTCGAACAAATGCGATCAATTCGCTACATATAAAGAGATGTAAAATTGTATTAGTCGCATTCTCCCTTGCGATTGTTCCCGGACACGTCCCGGATTAATCACATTTTTTGCAGGGATGTATTTGCAAATTCGTTTCTCATATGATATATGCAACTTGTTACTTGTGACTTTCGAACGAATATAAATTGATGTAAGAAGTTAACTTCTATCACGTGTAATGTACTACACGCGGGTTTTTTTAAACACATTGCATATTTTTGCAAAATTTTTACCTTTAATCAATCTAGATTTATACCCGTTCGGGATGAAAGCGATTAATCTACAATGTAGATTCTACATTCACACCCGTTTGGGAAGTATTCGTCTACAATTAGTTTACATTTATACCCATTCGGGAACCATTGTGGACCGATTTTCCCGAAAGAGATCAATCCGGGACAAATCTCTATCGGGATTAATCGCACATTTTTTGCAGGGTATTAATTTTGAATGAAAGTGATTATGTTACTTTCTGCGTGGAATTACTATTTTCGGAGTTAGGAACAAATAAAATATCAAAACAATATATCTGAACAATCAGTTGTACGGGGATTATATACCATAGTGACCCGATTTAAATTATTTTTAGAAATACATAATTAAGGTAATAGTAGGATACAATCACTTGCAAAGTTTTTATATATTAGCTCGAAAACTGACTGAGGTATTACAAGGTAAGTGAAGGTAGATTCGATCTGCCAACCTACAGCTTACAATGTAAGCGGAATTGTATTCAGTCCGCCTACGTTCACCTTACAAGGCAAGCGAAAGTAAATTCCAGGTGCCTACCAACAACTTACCATATAAACGGAGTTGTATTCAGTCCGCCTACATCCACCTTTCAACGTTGGCGAAGTAGGATTCGAACTGCCTACCTACAGCTTACAATGTATGCTAGTTAGTGATATGCGATATTGGTATCAAATGAAAAGTCTTGATGGGGACTTCAATGTAGAACTATTTTAATTGTGATGTCTAGGCCGGGTCTCTAAATATGGGTCAAAACGTGGACCCAGATGACCCTCGAATGTTCCTGAGCGATATTGGTATCAAAGGAAATGAAAGGAAACGAAAATAGAATGAGACAAAAATGTAGAGCGTCAAATGTAGTTACACAAGCGCAAACATACATACGTAATAAATTTCCACACATTGTATTGTCACGCGCTGGCGCTGACTACTTAGTCAGCCCCACACAAATTGTAATGTACACAAAAATTGCTGACGCTGCCATTCTCACGCTTCCAATGTTATTCTAAGCCTAAGCGCTCATAGGAGCATACATATGTACATGTACGTAGGTACATGTACATATGTACAATATACCGTGGGAAAGAGTCCCATTACTTTTAAGTACTTAGTGTAAATATGTATCATAGTAAATAAGTAGTACATAAGAGCAAAATTGTATAAAAGAAAAGATTTTTGATAATAAAACAGAATTCATTTTTGGCAACCAAACCATAAGCACGTTATTAATATCACATTGCGATTCTTGCCAGATAAAGTCCCGGCGAAATTCATTCGCCTTCCCTTTGTCTGAGTGGCAAGGTAGCCTCCAGGATATCTTACGAAGTTTTCGGTTTAAATGAAAATGCTACAACAAAGAAACAAATAGCTTGATTGGCGGTGTATTACTTACGCAAACGGATTAAAGGGCTTCACTGAAGGTGGTAATGATTTGCACAAGGACAACAACAACAGCAGCAGCAACAGTAAAATACGTGGAGACAAAAGGGCCGAGCGAAAAAGCAGCATCATTTTCATTTTTATACAATGACCAGCAGCAGCAGCAATATAATTTAATCTAATATACACACGTATATATCTTTAACATTGCTTCTGGCACCCTAACGGCTGCCTCCTAAGTGGCAAAAATTGAAAAATTCTTGCCTCATTTTTTTATTTTTCAATACTAACCCAATCAGATTATTCCTTTTTTTCTCTTCATGGTCAGTCAACAAGAGGTTGACGAGATTTTCGAGCGGTGGAACAGGTTCTTCATCGAAAGAGAACAGCCACCGCCAGAAAATATCAGGCAGGGTCCTTTGCCGATATCAATAGAGGAATATCGGCAAAGACAAAGAAACAATTGTAAGGTGGAGGAACCCAAAGTTCCGAAGCCAGTAACATTTAAGAGAAAAAGGGGTGGCAAGACTTTTAAAACAAGAAAAGAGCTTGCCAAGACCCATGCATTAATAAACATAACAACAAGTATAGAAGAAAAGAGAAAATTAAAAAACAAATTAAAAGAAATAAGAAAAATTTTTAAATAGAGAAAAGAAAAATAAATATAAATAAAATAAAAAGTGGAGGTATCTTTTGTTATTTTTGAGCATGTCTAGGCCTAGAAACCCAATCGCTAATTTATCTAGCGGAGTGGAAATAAGAGAGTTGATAGATTACGACAGGGAATTAGAATGGTTAAGAAGATTTTGGCGTCGCATAGGAATGACTAGGGAACCAACAATGGAGGACGTTATTAACCCTACAACACAAGTAGAAGAAATTAATCGAATGAGTGAAGTTTTCGGCATTCCAAGATACCATTGAAATTTTTTTTTACAGATAAGCAAATATGGGTGGCAAAACATCCAAGATTGACAAACCAAATGCCAATGTGGTTAATTCCATTGAAGTGGTTGATCATACTGAATCCTTGGATTCTATTAAATTCATTTTGCTCGTTATTGCAATTATTAGTTGCATCAATTTATTTTTGAAAATATACTCAACCCACAACAAAATTCTGAAAAAGAGATACATTTCTCGCGCTAACGATCTAGATAAGGTCTAAACAGATTTTATTTTTTCTATTTCATTATTTTTCAATGGCCAAATGGGAAATAATTCTTAAAACACTCATTGAAGAAAAAACCACGGCAGAAAAAGCATATAAATGCATAAACAAAAATATAACAATAAAAACGGAAACGGTAAGAAAACACCTCAAAACAATATTAGACTCATTAAATAATTTAGGTGAAATAATACGCAAAGTTAACAATCAACTCACTGCAGCTCACCAATTAGAGGCATACCAAATATTTTCGTTTGTTAGAGACAAACTAGTATCTTCATTAGCAAGATACAACATTGATGCATTAGTACCAAACACATACGAAAGTACTATATCAATCGACTTTAGCATTTTATTACCAGAACCAGAAGAAAAAGACAAAATGCCACAAACAATAGTAGAATTCATTAAAACGGCTTCATCAATTTTACCCGAATTTGATGGCAAGCCGGAAAATCTACATAGCTTTTTGGACGCAATTGAAATTCTCGATCAGATCAAGGATACGCATGAAGCATTAGCGATATCCATTATAAAAACTAAACTTAAAGGTACTGCACGAAATTACATCAGTACTGAAAATACCATACAACAAGTTAAAGCAAAGTTGCAAACTTCAATTAAAGGCGAGTCAGTGGAAGTATTGACTGCAAAGCTTTTGAATATTCAACAGCGCAGTAAAACAGCTAATCAATACACTACTGAAATAGAGAAGCTAACAAAGTCATTGGAGGGAGCATATATATCTGATGGGCTTACCTCAGACTTGGCAAGCAAATATTCTACACAAGCAGCTGTAAAAGCCATGTGTAAGAATTGCTCAAACGAAAAAGTAAAAATGATAATGCAAGCAGGAACGTTCACTTCCATGAACGAAGCTATCTCTAAATTCACAAATAGCTGCACTGAAGTAACTGGAAACCCAAACTCATTACTTCACATTCGCCAACAAAACTATTACCGCGGTAGCTTCCGTCGAAATTATCAAAGTAATAACAACAGAAGTAACCAAAGACGCGCGTTTCCCACGCGCTACAATTATAACAATAACAATAACATGCAAAGGCGAGACTTTAGAAACCAAACACGCTCAAATGCTCGCAATAATAACAACAATAACAATACAAACAACACACGAAACATACGTAGCTACGATCAACAGGAAAACCAGCAGACTCCACTTCAACAGTAGAGAGAAAAATTTTTGTATTCAATTTACATTTGAACAGCTACATATCTTCCAAGTCAACATTAAATAACTCATTTTCTACTCTCCTAGTAGACACAGGAGCAGATATATCTATTATTAAGAAGGGTCAAATTCAGAATGATGTTTCAATTGATAATTCACAAAAAACAGATTTAAAAGGCATTGGTCAGGGTATAACAAGCACCCTCGGAACAGTTAAAGCAGATTTGAAGGGTGACGATCTTTTGATTCGACATAAATTTCACATCGTAGAAGATGATTTCCCAATCCCATGTGACGGAATTTTGGGACTAGATTTCATTAAAAAATATAATTGCATTTTGGACTATCAAAATAATAAAGATACTTTGATATTACGTCCATATGATTTCCCAGAAGATATAGCAATTCGAATGACAAATGAACCAACAATCAATAGTATATCAGTACCAGCAAGATCAGAAGTAATTAGACAAATTAATAATAATAACGAATTATTTATACCACATCAACAATTAGCCGAAGGTATTTTTATTGCCAATTCAATAGTGAACCCAAAACAAGCATTTGTTAGAATTATTAATACAACAGATAAAAATGCAACTATTCAAAATTACAATATTAATACAGAAAATTTCGAAGACTACATAATTGTAAAAAATAAACAGAAAAATGAAGAAAATAATAAAGAAAAACTGGAAAGATTAAATAAAAATTTTCCATCATTTGCTAAATCTCAACTTAATACTTTATGTTCAGAATATATAGATATACTATTCGCATTAGAATCAGAACCTATAACCACTAAAAATTTTTATAAACAAAAACTTTATATGAAAGATGATACCCCAGTCTATATTAAAAATTATAGAATACCAGAAGCACATAAACAGGAAATTAATAAACAAGTAAATAAACTAATTCAAGATGACCTAATAGAACCATCTATTTCCGAATATAATAGTCCAATTTTACTAGTACCGAAAAAATCACTACCAGGTAATAACGACAAGAGATGGAGACTAGTTATTGACTATAGACAAGTAAATAAAAAACTAACCGCAGATAAATTCCCATTACCAAGAATTGATGATATTCTAGATCAATTGGGAAGAGCAAAATATTTTTCTTGTTTGGATTTAATGTCAGGCTTTCACCAAATAGAACTAAGCCCAGAATCAAGAGATATAACATCATTTACCGCAGACAATGGTACATACAGGTTCAGAAGATTACCTTATGGTCTCAAAGTAGCACCAAACTCATTTCAGAGAATGATGACTTTGGCATTCGCAGGTCTAAAGCCATCACAAGCATTCTTAAACATGGATGACTTAGTAGTATTAGGATGTTCCGAAAATCATATGATTAAAAATTTAAAAGACGTATTCACAACTTGCAGAAAATATAATTTAAAATTACACCCAGATAAATGTATATTTTTCAACCAAGAAGTTACTTATCTTGGACACAAATGCACAAGTAAAGGAATTTTACCTGATCCCAATAAATACAAAATAATTCAAAATTACCCAACTCCCAAGAATGCCGACGAAGCTAAAAGATTTGTCGCATTCTGCAATTACTATAGAAGATTTATTCCAAATTTCGCAGAATATTCTAGAATATTAACAAGACTTTGCAAAAAGAACATAGTTTTTAATTGGACAGAAGAATGTGAAAAATCATTCAATTATTTGAAAAATGCATTAATTAGCCCAAATATTTTACAATACCCAAATTTCGATAAAGAATTTTATATAACAACAGATGCAAGTGGATATGCCTGCGGAGCAGTACTAAGTCAAGAATATGAAAAAAAACAATTACCAGTTGCTTATGCCTCTAGATCTTTCACAAAAGGCGAAATAAATAAAGCAACAATTGAAAAGGAATTAGCAGCCATACATTGGGCTATCACTTATTTCAGACCGTACGTCTACGGTAGAAAATTCACAATCAAAACAGACCATCGACCCTTAACTTATCTTTTTTCGATGAAAAACCCATCATCAAAACTAACTAGAATTCGACTAGACTTGGAAGAATATGACTTTGAAGTGGAGTACATAGCAGGAAAAGAGAATTATGTAGCAGACGCACTATCGCGTATAAATATACAAGATTTAAAAGAAATGTCAATCGAAGCATGTAAAATATTGAAAGTTACGACTAGATCGGAAACTAAGAAAAAACCCAGTAATAATATAAAAAATGAAGAAAAATGTCACAATGAGAACCCAATAATATACGAAGCGCTTAATAAATATGAAGTAAAGAGACTAGTCCAGCTCATTTTCGATCCCCCGAAACTGCAGTTCAAAAAGGGAAAGAAAATTTGTAGTGAAATAAATATTGATAATTTAATTGTTGAGGCGAAGATTGATTCAGGTCAATCCTTTGCCAGGTTTTCGAAAGAAACCGGCAATTTAAAAGTCGATAATAATGAAGTTGTTGAGGCGAAGATTGATTTAGATCAATTCTTTGCCAGGCTTATGAAAGAAGCCGGCAATTTGAAAATAAATAAAATACAGTTGTCCTTAGGAGACAAATTGTTTAAGAATAATTATACTCGAGTAGATAAATTTAAAGAAATTGGTACCAAAGTTCTCAAAAATTTAACTATTGCATTAACTCCGGAGGTTATGCATGTGACAGATAAAGAAAAAATTAGAAATATTCTTCATAAATATCACGATGATCCTGTTAATGGTGGCCACCCAGGAATCAATCGTACAACAAATAAAATAAAACAAAAATTCTACTGGAAAAATATGAAAAACGACATAAAACAATATATTAAAAAATGCGATCATTGTAATAAAAATAAAACAAGGATACATTTGAAAGAACCAATGACTATAACCGAAACACCAACTAAGGCATTTGATATAGTTCAAATTGACACAATTGGACCATTTCCAAAATCAATAAATGGAAATGAGTATGCAGTCACCATAATATGTGACTTAACCAAATATCTAGTAGCAATTCCAATTGAAAGTAAACACGCAAAAACAGTAGCCAAAGCTGTATTCGAACATTTTATTCTCATTTATGGAAGTATGAAAACAATACTAACAGACATGGGAACCGAATATAAAAATAACGTTTTTGAAGAACTAAGTAAATTGTTAAAAATAGAACATAAAACTTCTACACCTTACCATCATCAAACGTTAGGCACTGTTGAACGTAGCCATAGAACATTCAATGAATATGTACGTTCATACATATCCATTGACAAAGACGATTGGGATGAGTACCTCAAGTACTTTACTTATTGTTACAATACAACACCTTCAACAGTTCATGGTTACTGTCCTTTTGAACTAATATTTGGAAAACCAGCACCGACATACGAATTTTTACAAGAAGATACAATCAGCCCATTATACAATTATGAAGCATATGATAAGGAAGTTAAATTTAGGTTACAAATAGCCCAAGAAAGAGCTAATAGGTTAATAAAGCAGGCTAAGGAAAAACAAAAAATTTATTACGATAAAAACGTACAACATAAGGAAATAAATATAGGAGGTTTAGTGTTAGTCAGAGACGAAGCAGGACATAAGTTAGATAGTAGATATAAGGGCCCCTATAGAGTAGTAAATATTGATAGGAACAATAATTATAGTTTAACTCCCTATAAGGTAGAAAGTATAGGTAAAAATAATATTAATACAGAAAAGAAAATCATAGTACATAAAAATAGACTTAAAGCAATAGCATAAGACATTTCCACTTTTTACATCACGATAAATATGTAAGTATAAAAATAGGAACATAAATGTTCAATTTTGATTTTATTGAAATGAAATACTCGCTTCATTAAATTTACAAATGAAGCGAGCATTTTTTTTGGAAGGGTGATGTAGAGCGTCAAATGTAGTTACACAAGCGCAAACATACATACGTAATAAATTTCCATACATTGTATTGTCACGCGCTGGCGCTGACTACTTAGTCAGCCCCACACAAATTGTAATGTACACAAAAATTGCTGACGCTGCCATTCTCACGCTTCCAATGTTATTCTAAGCCTAAGCGCTCATAGGAGCATACATATGTACATGTACGTAGGTACATGTACATATGTACAATATACCGTGGGAAAGAGTCCCATTACTTTTAAGTACTTAGTGTAAATATGTATCATAGTAAATAAGTAGTACATAAGAGCAAAATTGTATAAAAGAAAAGATTTTTGATAATAAAACAGAATTCATTTTTGGCAACCAAACCATAAGCACGTTATTAATATCACAAAAACAGAAAAAAAACAATAACAAAATAGTAGCAGCGACAATAGCTTTGTTCAACAACTTTACTTGCAAGAAGATCGTCAGTGACAAATTAAGAGTAAAAACGAAAAAAAGAGAAAATTATCAACCAAAGTTATTGAACACAAAATCATAAACATTTGCAAGTAAACAGCTGATGGGCTGTTTTCACAATTTGATTTTTAGGTTGTAATTGTAATCTTTGAAATTGCAAATAAATGTAAATAACTGAATTAGGAAAACGAAAATCTACTATGGATATTCCCCAACATCGTCAAGATTCCTTTTTGCGCTAATTTATTTAGTAAGCAATTAGAAATTTGCGATTAAAATGTTTGCATATTTCCAATTGAAATTTTTGTGATCATATGTTTTTGACGCTTCCATTTTTTTTAAAGCTGCAAGTAGTTGCAAGTGAAAATTTTACTTGCAGCTATTTTCAACTCTCTCGAAGTCTTACTCTCCCAATTTGGATCTCTTTTGCAAATTTTTTGGGTTATTGAACATAAAATTCGCAACTATTTGTAAAAGCAATTAAAAATTTTGAGTTATTGAACAAGGCTAATATCTACAAAAATTATAAAAAACTATAGTCGCATTTTAATCCCAAGAAAACCAGAAAAGTAATACAAGTCCAATTTTGAAACTGTTTACATATCAATTTTTATGAATACTCGTAATTCACGCTTTAATTTGTTTAAAAGCCCGTCTTCATATAACTTGATTCGCCAACGAAACATCTAGCGAAACATCGTTATTCAGTTTAACATTTCTCTTTCTTGTTCTTCTTAAATGTTTGTATGTGTGCTTATTATTGCGTTTTTGTTTTGGTTTCGATATATTTTCGATACAAAATTAGAGAAGGCATCGATATCAACGCGTTTGGCAAGAGGATTGAGAACGAAACAAGTGTTTCATTCTTCACTCGCTCAGAAATTTGTATGGAAATTAGCGAGTTTCTGCACTGGTTTCCGTGTCGAACCAAGATTGAGAGAGCGAAACACGTTATGTGGACACATGGTATATAATTTTCGGAATCAGCGCCCCAAAATCCATTAAAATCAATTATCAATCTCAAAGGAAAATTTTTTCTTTTTTTTACCGACCAGTGGAATCGGTAGCTCCCGCTCCCCTAACATAACATCATCATTAACATTAACATTAACATTAACATTAACATAACCATTAACATTAACATTAACATTAACATTAACATTAACATTAACATAACCATTAACATTAACATTAACATTAACATTAACATTAACATTAACATTAACATTAACATTAACATTAACATTAACATTAACATTAACATTAAAATTAACATTAACATTAACATTAACATTAACATTAATATTATCAACATCATCATCTGGATTTCGATCACAAAAACGAGGTAGCTCCTGAAATACCGGGAGTCGCGAAGTCTCCACCACCAGGTCCCCGGCGACTGATCGACCGATTGCTTTGTATGTTGGGAGTAAACTTTCATTGTTGAAAAAGGAAATACTTAAGACTTCCGATCTTAACACCCAATTTCTTTGTATTGTTTACTGTTGAGTTGGTTAATTACCCAAGGTATGACTAACTTCAGTCTTTCTTATCCTTCTTCATTTAACAGGCTAACGCTAGATGGGCCAAGGAGTCAACTTGTGTGATTTCTAGGCAAATCTGGCCTAGACTGGATGAGGCTAGATCTGTATCGGTGCTGCACCTAAATCGGCTCAGGGACGTGGAGGAAATAGAGAGTGTTGAGCACTATCTATGCCACTGCCCCGCACTGTCGCTATCCAGGTACCGCTTTCTCCATAAACACTTTTTCGAGTCCCTTGCGGAGATGGAAAATGCAAGGACACTAGATTTTCTGCGCTTCATGAAACAAACGCGCTGGTTTAGCTTCACGGGCATCTAATCTTATCATACTATTGAATCTAATTTTTTTTTTTCCGGAAAGGTTTGTAAACAGGGATAAGGAAGCTAGGGCTCCCGTGTCGTATCACAATGGGCCACCTCGGCCTAAGTGTGTCCCCGCTTTCAAGAATTGCGGAGACAGCCACCTCAACCTAACCTAACCTATCCATGTCGTAAACAAGGCTGCGGAAGACTGGGATTGGCTGAAATGAATTTAAGCAAATTGGATTTACATGTAAGGTAGAACTTTGTCGCTTTCGGAAAGATCATTAATAATAAATAAGTTACTTTAAACTATTACACTGGTCGACGGCCAAAATTTACCAGAGACGCCGTTATGAAATTCGTATGTAAAACCATCTCCTGATTTCGAAAATCGAGTTTATTTTTGATTCTATGGTACCGTTTTTGAGATATTTGCAATTTACCGTTATTCGAAAAAACCAAAAAGATGGCTCCCTTTAATTACGTATATCTCACGAACGGGTCAAGCAATTGCAAAACAGTTTACAGAATCGAAAGACGATAAAATTTTCTATAAATGCATCATACATTATTTTTTGCTCAACCAGATAGTTTTCGAGATATTAGCTTATCATTTCAGTTTTTTGTTTTTTTTTTATGAAAAAATATGAAAAAAATTACTTTTTGCGAGGGCAGCATTCCAAAACCTCAAATTTTTTTCCAGATATTTTTTATTTACGTAAAGCTCTGTTTAATTAGAAAAAAGATAAGCTATCATCGAAGAAAATCGATGCAAAACTACGTAAGTTATAAGCGATGAAATAAAAATACCCAGGTTGCGCAATTTCAACGTATACCTCAAAACATATGTATTAAGGTGGAGTGAAAATTTTTTTTTGGAAATTCAATTTGTTCCAAAGCCAGAACTGCACCTTTCTAGCCCAGAAATAAGCCTGTAAAAATTTATTGACCTACTCGCATGTTTAGAGGTGCCCCAGCCTCACAAAGTTGAAAACATAGCACGATCTGGTACAAAGGTGAAATATCTAAAATTTTAAAATCAAAAAACGAAGTATGAGGATTGATAAACATGGCTAAGCTGAGTATGAAAGTGAATTTTTTTTTTTTTTGGAAACAACAACAAATGTTATCAAAGGTCAAAGTTTATATTATGAATTTTTTTAAATTGCAATTACTTAAAAATTACTGAACCGATTTCGAATATTTTTATACCATTCGATAGTTATTTTGATTCCCTTTAATTTGATATACAATTTTCCATTGGGTTCCATAACAACCACCTGCGGGGGTCAACACCCCTTTAACCCCCCTTACTTTTCATAAATAAAATGTATATGAATTTAAAGGGAATCAAGATTCCTATCGAAAGGTATAAAAATATTCGAAATCGGTTCAGTAATTTTTAAGTAATTGCAATTTTAAAAAATCCATAATATAAACTTTGACCTTTAATAACTTTTGTTGTTGTTGTTTCCAAAAAAAAAAATTCACTTTAATACTCAGCTTAGCCATGTTTATCAATCCTCACACTTTGTTTTTTGATTTTATAATTTTCAAAATTTCATATTTCTACCAGATCGTGCTTATTGCTTTCAACTTTGCGGGGCTGGGGGCAGTTTAAAACGTCATCCTATCGCCATAAAATTGTGTGGGATTCATTAACTCATATAAAGGAAACTTTTCATTGCTGGTACGTTCAAAAAAAAAAAAAAAAACAAATAAACAATCTCCATATGTTTTCACTCCACCTTAGTCTGTATGGTATAAAGAAGAGTGAAATATCTAGCTATGCTCTGTTTCTATTGAGTTAAAAGTTCAATTTATACTCGGAACAAGAATAAAATTGAAAAAATCAAATCTTACCTAGCCAGAAAGGTTCCTTTTTATACGAAGCCGGGAAAACAAAATACTACCTGCGTCTTTCTGTGTCTTATAATTTTTAAAATCTACCTGTATACTTACCCATAAGTGACGGAAATACATGTTTATAACTACATGCCTACAGCAGGTTTCGAACCCAACCACTCTTCCTTTCGATTCAACCACTCTACCTACTATAAAACAATTCGAGTATTAAAAGTACTATTTGATCTATTTAAAGAAAAAGTATTATCATTGTTATGGTGTTATTCGTTTATCCGGATAATATCCCATTTGCACTTTATACCTTTAATATACTATGTATGTATACATACATTGAAGTTGCGCAACCTGGGTATTTTTATTTGATCGTTTATAACTTACGTAGTTTTGCATCGATTTTCTTCGATGATAGCTTATCTTTTTTCTAATTAAACAGAGCTTTACGTAAAGTAAAAATATCTGGAAAAAAAGTTGAGGTTTTGGAATGCTGCCCTCGCAAAGAGTAATTTTTTTCATATTTTTTCATAAAAAAAAAACAAAAATCTGAAATCATAAGCTAATATCTCGAAAACTATCTGGTTGAGCAAAAAATAATGTATGATGCATTTATAGAAAATTTTATCGTCTTTCCGATTCTGTAAACTGTTTTGAGACTGCTTGACCCGTTCGTGAGGTATACGTAATTAAAGGGAGCCATCTTTTTGGTTTTTTCGAATAACGGTAAATTGCAAATATCTCAAAAACGGTACCATAGAATCAAAAATGAACTCGATTTTCGAAATCAGGAGATGGTTTTACATACGAATTTCATAACAGCGTTTCTGGTAAAGAGAAAAAGTTGAAATTCGTGGTCCAGTGTTATTGTTTCATCAGCGTGGGTTGCATAAAAAATCTGAACAAATCTGTCTTTGGACAAAATCAATAATATGAGTTCTATAAAGTTGTTTGTTCCTCTTTTAACTGTGAACAGCGTCTCGAGCAAATTTTTCACTTACCATCATTTTCATAGGGATCAAATTCTGGATCAATTTTTGGTGTTAGAAATGCAATAAAAAGATTTAAATGGTATATACCCAGAGCATAGCATACTATATACCAGCCTTGATAGACAAAAATACGTAACAAGAATAACAATATCAATAAAATCGCACCAGCCCAGCGTAGTCTGGTATGTGGCGTCCATCGATCCAGCGTAGATTGGTACGTCTGTAATATAATTACTTTTATCCTCCTTAGTATTTTTAATAAATTTTGACTCACTTGTGATAATCTAACGAAGAGTGATTTCATCACACCAACAGATGAAGTACTTGATCCTTCATTCATTATTTTGAGTTGCTTTTTCTCTTGTGGGTTTGGGACTGCAGTCACTAGTTGTTACCTAGTTGTCCTAACGCTATATATAGAAAATACATACAACTTAAAAAAAAAACAATTAAAAAAAATGGTTTCAACTTCATAAGATGTGCCACGATTCCAGGAAAGTAGATTTTCAGGGGGCGCACAATGGGGTATTTCATGGCCATTTTGGCGATCAATTCAAAAAATTGAATTCAGTCAATCAAATGAAAGAGAATAAAATTCTACGTCACAATATAAAAAATGTTTGCTTTGAAATGTATCGTTTTCTTGCAATATGCCGTCAAAGTTGCCACTTCTTTCATTTATGGTGCGGAGTGATAATCGTGGATTAATCTTTAATTTTTTCAGGCTATTTCTAAGTTGTTTAAACAAAAAAAGGAAAAAATTCAATGCAACCTTCTTGCTCATGTATTTAAGCATCACAAAGTGATATTATTTTGATTTTAAGTTGTTTCTAATTATATTTTTTTTTAAGTCTAAAAAAGTCCTATATATCTACATAGTCATGATTTAGTTTAAAAATACTCTGAACGTTGTAGTTTCATTCCACAAAAAAAAGCTGTGCTATGTTTACGTCTTCTCGAAATTAATCGATTTATATGACAAAACCTCACACACCTCTGTGTGAAAATTTTCTTGCAATATGCATCAGATAAATAAACGAAGCTTTGCAGCCTTTCTTCTAATGTACAAATGAACAATCCACAGTGAAAATCACTGAAATCGGGTGACTATGATATATATCAGTCATACAAACGAATTGTACAGATATATATACACTTTGGGTATAACTTTTCTATTAGAGCAAATAAAGCCATGAAGCTTGGAAGTCTGGGTTTTCATGTCCAAATACATAATCTCAGTGGAAATCATCAAAATCGAATGACTATTACATATAACTGCCATACAACCCGAGTTAGGCACATATTTAGACATTGAGATCGATCTCCAAAATGGCCTTCATTTAATTGCGTATTTTTTCAAAAAAAATGTGAAAAATGTACATAAATTGAATTGTTTATAACAGATAAAATATAAAATATTGAAATAAGTGAATTTTCAGTTTCTTTAATTAAAAATTGTGAAAGAATTACAGGGCTCAACTTGTATATAATGAACCAATTTCACTTATTTACAAACTACTGGGAACTTTTCAGTGGAATCCGTAAAATTTAGGCGCCGGACGTTGCATCGTGCAGTTCTGCCATATCAAACTATATGTTATTATTGCGCGATTTTCATTCCAAATTTTCTTTTTTTAATTATGTAGGAAAAGTCAAAATAAAGCAGGCGAAAATTTTATTTCATCGAATAACGAATATTTTACATTACCTTCTTTGTTTGTATATATGTAAATATAGTTATGTTGTTTCATGTTTTCAACGATATGGCAACACTTACTTTGTAGTTGTTTTGTGTCAAAATATGTCAGTTGTGTGTGTGTGTACTCGCTGTTCTGTGAAGGCGCTATTAGCAATATTTTCGATAAAAGTGATTTTAACGCGATATTATAAAATTCATTAAATGTAAAGTAATATATGTACTTGTTGTGAAAAGTATAAACATTAGTAATTTACTAAAATTAATTGTAATTTGTTTTTTTTTTTTAATGAGGAATTGGGGTTGTTACCTGTAAATATTTAACAAACTTTAACAAATACCGGGAAAACTAGGTACGTCCGACACCTAAATTTAATAAATTCAGAACCCACTCCCCCTCCCCTACCATAAAGTAAAAGTAAATTTTTTCGGGGGGGGGGGGGGGGGTGCTCCATTATTGGAAAGCCAACCCAAAAATGCAATTATATATAAAAGATAAATATCAGAGACCATAACAATTATAACAACTAAATTTAAAAATCGCTCATAACAATTATTGAGCATTGGAAAAATTTTTCAATCGCCATATAACAATTATTCAAAATGGATATTTTTTTCGATCAGCTTATAATTGTTATGAGTAATTGATATTTTGTTCGATCTTCCATAATAATTCAATCAACTTCAAAGACCGCATTAACTTCCTTAAACATCACGGAATCTTTAAATGGATCTGAACCCCTGACTTCCGGAAGAACTTCTGAGAAACTTGTTGTTATTCCTCCTAAAAAGTCCATTTTTGTGTCTAGATTCGCGAAAGACACTTCTCCTGATGACATTAATTTATATATTACATCCAAGATTAAACCAAAACATTTATTGATTCGTAAATTTAATTTTAAATATGACCGCGACATTTCTAGTTTTGTAATCGATGTAGATCCGACAGATTTTGAAACGATTCTTCATAAATCATTTTGGCCGAACGGCGCGTTTGTTCGCGAATTTTAATTTAGACCAAATAAAAACAACATGAACGTCGTGAGAATACCTCAGTCAGTTCCAAAAAACTAATTATATCAACTGTAAGCTTTTACTACCAAAACATTAGAGGTTTGAATACCAAATTAACTGATCTGTACTTAAATGGATTTTGCTGTAATTACAAAATTATTTGTTTGACTGAAACATGGCTCAAACCTCACGTCTTGAACTCAGAAGTTCTTCCGAATCAATATGAAATCTACAGAAATGACCGCGTAGATAGAATTGGCGGTGGTGTTCTTATCGCAGTTCACACATCGTTACTACCTGAGGATGTTGGTGTTTCATACAATGCTTACTTTGAGCTCAAATGCATACGTGTGTTGGTTGGTAAAGGATATATGTACCCTTTGCTATATCCCATCAAATTCCAACATGTCAATTTACAATGAGCTTCTGTTAACAGGTAAATCTATAAACACTAGGATGACACTTTCTGATACCATGGTAGTGCCGGGTGATTTTAACCTCCCGAGCATATATTGGAACGTTAATGACTCGGATATTGTACCTGTTTCTTCTAAAGATAATCACAATTTTTTCCTTGAAGAAATAGCTGAACTCTGCCTGAACCAAATAATCTTGAATTCAAATAAATTTGGTAGGATTTTAGACCTAGTATACGTTAATAATATTCCGAACTTCTCCCTAAATCGGTGTGACCCACTATTTCTTCCGGAGGATGTCTACCATCCTCCTATTGAGTTCTCTTATGAAGTTATTAACGAAAATGGAACTAAAAATTATTTCAATTCTAGTGATCAATTTATTTTTGCAAAGGCGAACTTCAGGAAAATAAATAAAGAGTTGTCGTGCTTTCCCTGGCCAAACTATGTAGATGATATTGACCTTTGTGTAGAACATTTCAATAACACCATCTATAACCTATTTCAAAAGTATGTTCCTAAACGCATTATAAATGAAGAACAAACACAGTTATGGCTCACCAAAGAGCTTAAAAAATAAAAAGTCACGCTTTTTTAAGTTGTAAAAAAAATCTGGTCTTCATAGATATTACGTTAGGTACTCAGTCTTGCGGCATAGCTACGTGGCATTAAACAAATAATGTTACAAATCGTACTTATGCAAAATGAAGAAAAAACTGGTTCACGATCCCAAATCATTCTATAACTTCGTCAACTCAAAACCTATAGTTCATAGTTTTCCGTCCGCCATGAATTATATACATAACATGTTCGCAAAATTTTTTAGTTCAAATTATTCTATGGACTCTTCTAAAAGTAGTGATTATCCGTTTAGACCAGCGTTGCGCAGCCTCTTGCCCGCGGGCAGACCAGCTGTTTGCGATTCACATGTATACACACCGATTGTCACTAAACAGACAAATAAAGAGCGTAAAACGAGCGCTTACGATGAGACCAGGCGATCATTGCTTAACAAAAATAATTAATTTACCTTCGACAGTCGTGAAAGCAAGTGGTCGCTAGGTGATCGTCGCTTGAAATTCTTTTCTTTTATTTGCAGATGTTGTTGTCTGTGAAGTGAACTATGAAGTTTGCATATAACATACGTATGTATTTTTATACGTACGTTGTTTCATAATTTCGCAAAGCGTGCGCAGCATGACCCTGCTCGCTCAACATCTGCATGCAGACTGATTATTGGTTTTCCACTTTGGCCTATAGTAGGCGCACCAACACACACTAATTTTCTGAGATTATTTGAATGTGTTTGTGTGCCCATCCCTGGTTTAAACTTATCCCATCCAATTTAACTCATATCTCAGCTATATCTCCGGAAGTAGTCTTAAACTCCTTAAAAACCTCATTTAGATCTGGACCGGATCTCATTCCGGCTTGCTCTCTTAAAAAGTTCGCTGAAAATATTTACAAGCTCCTAACAGCCTTATTTAACTTGTCTCTAAAAAAAAAGTGTTTTCCCATTAGTTTGGAAGGAATCTTTTATAATACCCCCACACAAAAATGGCAGTATGAAAATTATCGAGGCGATCATTGTCTAAAGTACTCTATTTCCTCATCAATATCGCCATCTCAACATGGGTTTTCTGCTGGAAAATCTACCACAACTAATTTAGTGCAGTTCACAACTTATGATTCAAATGGATTTAGAGAAAATGCTCACACAGATGTAATTTACACAGATTTTAGTAAAGCTTTTGGCAAAGTAGTTCTTAAACCCAGTTTTATTCGATGGATATCTTCATATGTACCTACATGGTAGAACTCAAAAATTTATTTTCAAAAATTGTTCTTCCGATGTCATTTTCGTTCCTTCGGGCGGTCCCCAAGGAAGTCACCTTGGGCCAATTCTGTTCCTGCTATTTATTGATATTTCGTCTGATCGTATTATATGCTGATGATGTAAAACTTTTTAAATCATTTTCCTCTATAGAATATAGATCTTTCTTACAAGCAGATCTTAACAACCTTGTTCATTGGTGTAAAGGGAACTACATGCCGCTAACCTTAAATAATTTAAAGTTAGGTGCTTTTCTCGAAGAACAGTACAACCAGCTTCTTATAAAACAGTGGTCCGCAATTCTGCAAACAATTGTTTGCGCTCAAATCACACCGACACGTTATGCTCTTTCTTTACTAGATGATTTAGTCGTCACTGAGCAAGTGGCGTAGCAACATCGAGAGTGATTGTCGCTTGTTGAAAACAATTTACTATGCTACCTAATATCGACGCATGTCGTCAATTTACTATCAAAATTTTCTATAACCGTAATTGAAGGGCGTGCTTATTAAGCAAAACCGACTCCAATTATCGTTTTGCTGACAGTTGAAACTAAGCACTGTGGGTGATTATTTGCAAAAAAATTTACATTTGCTTTCGATATCGTGTGTGTTAGTTACATATTCCACAAAATAACAAGATTTTCTCGGATTTTCTATATTTTTCAATTTCTTTATCTGTATACGCACGTAACTCAATTTTGGTTCAACGCATATGAAAAATTTGGGGGCGTGCGTCAATTTGAGGCTTGCGTACATATATATGTATTATTTACGCATTGCATTTGCCCGATCACAGTTCGTTCGACCGACCATAGCGCTCTCACTAATACAATCTCAATTTCAAATTTGCCTACCACTGTTATAAAATATCACAGCATAATCTAGAACAGGTAACTAATTTTATTGATCTTGGCGTCACAATGGACTCCAAACTCACCTTCAACCTCCATATAAACTCCACTGTCAACAAAGCTAAAGCTGTCTTTGCATTTATAAAGCGATGGTCTAATAGTCCAACTCTAATGCACCGTATGCGAATGCGTGTGCGTATGCGCATCTAAACGTTTTCTTGCGTGCGGCCCTGGCTGCTCCAGTGTATGCGTATGGTTGCGTCTGTCAATTACACTACATACATACATATATACAATTTCCGCCGTTGTTATTTTTGAAAATACATATTTTACCAATTCGCGAAAGATTCAATAAAATGTATAATGAATGGGGATTTAGAATTGATATTAATTATGATAGGAAGTGTTATTACCGTGTATACGGAATACGTTAAAATTATTAAAAAAAAAAAAAAAACGTACCATTCGGGAACGTGATTTGTATTTGGAAAGGGAAGTTAGTTTTTTTTTTTAATTTGTTGAAAACCCGTGAAGTGGATCAATTCCAAATTAATAATAATATAATAATAATAATACACTGGCGTTATTATAACTCTGACGAGTTTAATGACCAAGCTTCTATCCCTATTCAAGAAGTGCTCCTTTTGTTTTTCCTAATTGGGTGGACCTACAGTTTTATGCCGGCTGCGAACGGCGAATGCATTTTTTGTGAGAAGCTTTTTCATAGCAGAAATACACTCGGAGGGTATGCCGCCCACTGCCGAGAGTGACCGCTATTTCTAAAAACCCAATAATTGGGTTTTACTTAATTAGAAAAATTTTGTTTGGAGTTTGTCTGGACTGGGGTTAGAACCCGAGAACACTGGTATAGCAGACGAGCACTCTACCCATTGCACCACAGCGGCCATATTGCCAAATTGCTATCCGTTGATTTTCATGTATTGTAAGAATTACAGTTTCTTTGCCTTAAAATATAAGACAGAAAATGTTGGTTGATACAAATATGTATGTATATACATGACCTCTGAAATCTGGTGTTCTGTTATACCAAGGCGAAAACTCCCTATTCAAAAGAATACTCACTTCACTTAGTTATTTTTTTACTGTTAAACTTATTTAAGTTTCAATTATGTATTTACACACGGGTAACTACATATGTATATGTAATTTAAATTCATGTACTATGTACATGGGTATGCAGATAGTAATTAACATATAATTAATATTAACCATCTCTAAATATATTTAAAACCCCCTTTTAATTAACATTTCTGCTGGCAAACACATTTTCACTACTTCACTTTAAATCAATTTAACGAAGTTTTTACCAAAAAAATATGTATACCGATGTAGCAACCAACCTAATATTAGCTGCAACACGCATAGAAAACGCATAGAAGTAGAAAATTTTCAACTTAGCTGCGTTCGAATGCGTGTTCGAAATCATCTTCGAATTTTCTATGCGTGTGGTGCATTTACATCCGTGCCACTGGAGTTTGCCTCATTTAAACACAAGTATGCAACACGGCTGTCAGTGACACGCATACGCATCTGCATACGGTTCATTAGAGTTGCACTATTAAGCAGTTATCGGCATTCCAATACATGCAAAGAAATTATTAGTTGCATGTGTATTAGTGAGAGAGCGTTGTCGGGCAATGTCGGCAGCCGCTAGTATTCGATCAGTTGATGTCAGATTGTTGTTGACAACAGACGTTTGTCCAATGATGTGCGGGCGTACGTATGAAAACACGCATATGTGTTTACATACCTACAAACATATATACGTATGTAGGAAACGTACACGCTTTGCTTGATCCGCCATCGACCTGCTAGAATGGCAAACCGAATGATACTAAGCACTTTGTTCGGTTTTAATTATTGCGCTCGCATTAAACTCACGTACAGTGATGCCGAAATTGGGCCTTTCGGACCAAATCTGGTCCGATAAATTTACTTTGGGCTGTTGGACGGCTAAAATAAATTTTGGTCCGATATGTAATATGAATATTTTTAGTGGAGACAATTTCTCGGACGCTAAACATTTTATCTTTCCCGTGTAAAGTTCTTTTATAGTTAGTGAAACACACTATTGGTATATCTATTAGAGTTGGGAAAGTTAGTTCACTTTGTTGAGCGCTCAATTTGATGGGATCGCTTGTGAACCCATTTCTGCCAGATTTGCCTTGATGTTCGACATACTGGCTTCTGTTGTCATCTATCGCTTGCTAGTTTATAGACATGCTGTTTAAGAATTAGCTCGTTTGTGGCTAAGGCATCCCTATGCCTTATGGAAGAACCTGCTCGGTAGTGCCCTGCCTCGCAAGTTCATCCGCCCTACAATTGCCATTGATATCCCTACGTCCCGGGACCTACACGAGGTGCAGACAGGTCTGCTTGACCATCTCTTTTAGAGATCGGCGACAGTCTAGTGTTAGTTCTGAATTAAATGAGTGGGAGTCAAGATTACTTAGTATGTACATATGTATTTAAAAATAAATATGTAATTCCATTTTAAGTTGCCTTCTGATTTTTGGGCCTTTTTTGGCGGAATTGGGCGGTAATTTGGTCGGTAAAATTTTTTTTCAGTGGCAACACTGCTCACGTATTAAATACGTGTGAGAAGCTTGTTCTCAGCACCAGCTCAGTGAGCCAGGCCGTGCCGATAATTGGTCTAAGGAGTTTAACGATCCTTACGTCACAAAATCTCTATTTATAAGCTTAGTTAGACCTATATTGGAATACGCATCTATTATTTGGAATCTCCACTACCAGTGTTTTTCAGATAAAAGAGAATCTGTCCAAAAGCAGTTCCCGCTTTTTGCTTTGCGTAACTTTCATTGGGACTCAGATTACAATCTTCCACCTTACACTTCTCGTTTAAAACTCATTAATTTGCCTTAACTCTCTAGAGAGATGCTTGGTAGAGTTTTTATGGTTAAATTAATATCTGGGCTTATAAATAGCCCATGCCTTCTAAGCGAGTTATATTTGAACATTCCATGTAAAGCAATTATCGGCACGGCCTAGCTCAAGCTGGCCACAGACGACGAACATGATCGCCAACATGCGCGCGCACATGTTCGTCGCCTTTGCCTACTAACGTGCGAACATCTCATTTGTAAATGCGTACTTCAAGTGGGAAGATGGCAATGAATGCGCGGATGATGCTCTTGCTATGAGTTAGATTTGCATATATCTGTGGTCACAAGCAATAACCGCTTAAGTCGACTTAGGAAGATTTCGAGTTATATATATCACGTTATTCTTCTTTTAAAACTCTATATTTCTGTAAAACCCCCATGCTTATAACTTAATGCAGTCAAAAGATATAAATAAAAACATTTAGGCTTAACTTAGAATAGAGGTATTTTAAACTTGCTATAACAGCGAAAGTAGATTTATAAATTTAATCAAATTTCTGCATGACATTTTGTTTTATTTACAAAATTTGATCGTAACATTGTGAATGGCTCACTGATTTTGCGTCCATAGTTTTTAACCGACTTTTATGATTTGTTAAGAAACGCTTTCGAATATAAAAATAAATTTATCTCGAAATCATTTTTTAAGACTTAAGCGATTATTGCAAATTGCAAATTTATGATTATGTTTTGTTTTTTTTTTTTTAATTACACTGTAGGGAGGCAAAAATATCACAGAAAAACGCTGAAATACCCCAACTAAATACGATGGCGTTTTCAGAAAGTCCGGATTAGCTCTTGATTTCAAGATACATAGAGAATTTTTCTATACAGTTTTTAAACAGAAAAATTATATGGACGTTTAAGGATATTATAATCATTTATCATAAAATGTTCCTACAAAACAATTGTGTGAAAACTATTGAAACATACTTTTGGGCATTATTTGGAAGAAAATCGTATGAAAAACTCATTAAATACGTATAAAATCCTTAAAACTGCATATATTTCTTTTGCATTCAATGCAGTTCAGTAATTTCCAGTGTGAAACTCACTTCATCCGCGATGTTTACTGCTCAAGCGTCAACACGAAATGAGGTTGTTGTTGTTACTTTCAATGCAATGTTCGTGAACCACGCCACTAACGACGAACATGTGCGCGAGCGGTTGGCCAAATATCAAAAAATTTTGATTTTTGCCAACATGTTGGCGAACCACGCCACTAAGGAGAAAAATGCACCTGACCACGAGCATGTTGGCGAGCATGTTCGTCGTCTGTGGCCAGCTTCACTGAGCTGGTGCTGAGAACAAGCTTCTCACACGTATTTAATACGTGAGTTGCATGCGAGCGGAATAATTAACAACGTACAAAATGCAGTGTTGTCACCGCCAAATTTTAAAGTGAAGTGAAGCGGCTGAAAAATCGAAGTGATTCGAAGTAAATCGAAGTGAAGCGCGGCTAAATGCTTTTTCATACGTTTCCCCCGAGGTCAAGAAAATTTGGATCGTAAAAACGGAATAATATATGCATTTTGTTTTTAAGTATCATCTCGAAGAAAAACTATTAAAACTACATATAAAATAAAATGCTTCAATTTTTTAACGATGTTATTTTTTATTATTTCTAACAATGCAAAAAAAATCCGTCCAATTCAAATTCATGTACATATGCACATATGTACATTATGTATTCTTTTGTATACTTAAGTATGTACTTGTAAAATTATATTTTATTTAAGTATAACAGGTACTGGTTATAATTCATTCAATGTAAAAAAATTAAACTTATACTTCAAATACCACACGGTAGGGTAGAACAAATTTTAATACGAAGGGCAGACCATTGCAAAATATCAAAGTTCAATGCTTCACAAACAAGTATCTGTCAAACCCAAAATCGTCCAATGGTAACTTTTTGAGAAAACCGCGATTTTATATATTTCATGTTTTGGCGGAATCTAATATCCGCCACAGTTCGAATTTCTTCGATTGGTATATGTACCTTTTCGGATGCTTGCTTCAAAGTTTTGCTATGACAGTTCCATTCAGTATATGTTTTTCAGAGGGACATGTTCACAATTGAAGTGAAGTGAGTAAAGCGTAGCGTAAAGTGCGCTATCTCTCAACTTCTTTAAGGTTTTGGCCCAATGCACACTTTCTTTGCTTGCTTGGCTTTGAGAAATGACAACAATTTTTCTCCTAAAATGTATAAAAGTTGGCAGCTTTACTTCACGCGCTTGAAGCGCCTCAGAGTTTCGAATAGCCGAAATCTCTATTTGACAGCACTTTGAAAGCTTTAACATTAATTCTGACAACACAATTTCTCCCACGGCTGCTGATTAGGTGTGTTCCCTAACAGAAAATTATTACAAATATGTAATAAATAACAGCTTTTTGATTTTTTTATGGAAAAAATTTGCAGAAGAGAGGAATAAACTTTCAAAACTTGTTCAGCACAGCATTTAGGTTCAACATTTTAGGCTTGTTGCAAGTGAAAGGAAAAGTAAAAATGGATTACGCAAAACGAACAGGAAATCAAGAAACGGAAAATGGTAAAAATTAGCAAATAGTTATTTGAATGCTATTTTTGGCTGTTAATGGTTATTCTTTTTTCTAAAAAAAAAAAAAAAAAACAAAACATTTCATGTTCATTATTTCTATTTTGAAAATTCAAAAGAAATAAAATGATATACATTAATTCCTATGTGTGTGTGTATTCTTTGTTTATCTACATTTATATTAGCGATTTCGCGCAACTACGTAAAATGAACAATAAGGAGTAAAAAATAACAATTGAAATAAGCATAAAAAAGTCGATTCCCCAAATATTTTGCACAAAATCAGTGTTATAAATCAAAGCAAAAAAGTGAAGTGGAAATTGTCAAAGTGTTAATTGTAGCAAGCATCTGGAATTTCGCTTTGCTTTAAAGTAAGTTGTGCACGGGCTATTATTTGCCAATTTTTTTTTGCATCGAACCCCGCCCCGGAGCCCTGTGTCAAACTCTTAAAAAAAGCGATAAAACCTTAGAGATAAGAGAAGCTTTTAAAAAATCGATTATTCATCTCAATGAGGGATACCATATCTTATGATTGTATAAACATTTACCTCTTGCATATGCAACTTTTATTGGAATTTGTAAGAATAAATTATAAAAGTAAGTTAATTCTGATTGGTCAAAATCGAAGTGATTTGGGGAAAGAGGAAGTGTCGAAGTGACGGGCATAAAAGTGAAGTGAAATACTTCGATCGAAGTGAAAATGATATCACTGACAAAATGGTCAGAGCCAGCGTTGCCACTTTGGTTATTTTTAACCAAAATTGGTAATTTTTTTTCTCTAAAACCGATTTTGGTAATTTGGTAATTTTTTTTCCGGTTTGGTAATTTTTCCATACCTTGGGATAGTACACCATTATATGAGAAAAATTTTGGTGTTAAACATTTAATTTTTTTTGGGAGCTGTTATGCCTAAATATATTTCGGAGATCACCACATCTCTTCCTCAGACTACTTTTTTTTCTGGGCGCCCGCCGAGATTCGAACCTCAGATTTTTCGGTTGGTAAGCTAATGGCATCACCAATAGGCTACCGCCACCTTGCAATTCGCTTGGATTAATTTTTCTTTTGTTTTTTCTTTTTAAAACCTACCAGAATCAGTGAATTTGTCGACATTTGTCACCAGTATGTTGGCGGGGTTGTGTGCCTTTGTAACCGTAGCTTTCCAGAAGAAAATGTGTAACTTTTGAAGTAAGTTAGTTAGTGGCCGCTGTGGTGTAGTGGGTAGAGTGCTCGCCTGCTATACCAGAGTCCGGACAAACACGAAAAAAAATTTTCTAATTAATTAAAACCCAATTATTGGTTTTTTTTTTTAAATAGCGGTAACCTCTCGGCAGTGGAAGGCATACCCTCCGAGTGTATTTCTGCCATGAAAAAGCTTCTCACAAAAAATGCATTCGCCGTTCGGAGCCGGCATAAAACTGTAGGTCGACCCAATTTGTAGGAAAAGCAAAAAGGAGCACACCTCGAATTGGGAGAGAAGCTCGGCCATAAAACTCGCCACAGTTATAAACGCGCCAGTGTATTATTATGATAAGTTAATTAAAGGGTTTGGTAGATATATAATATACGATATTTGTGTACTAAAATGAAAACTTATAGTCAGAGATGGGATTTTTATTATTTATAAGGAAAATGGTAATTTTTTGGTAATTTATTTTTTAATTTTTGGTAAATTTTTTATTTTGGCTGTGGCAACGCTGGTCAGAGCCATTCGATTTGCCATTCTAGCAGGTCGCTGGCGGATCAAGCAATGCGTGTATGTTTCCTACATACGTATGTTTGTTTGTAGGTATGTACACACATATGCGTGTTTTCTTCATACGTATGCCGCTGAAAATACATAACTAGAAAGGCATAACCGCATATCATTGGACGAACGTCTGTTGCCAACAACAATCTGACATCAACTGATCGAATTCTAGCGGCTGCCGACATTGCCCGACAACGCTCTCTAATAGCCCAGTTAGTCAAGAACGTGTAGTCCGCCCGCTGACGCAAACGCCCGTATGCAATTTTTAGGATTTTTTGAGCCCGTGGGGCCAGGGAGAAATCAGCTGTTTTACTCACACATATTTACATATATATATAGTTTGTTTACATTTTGGCAGGGTTGCCATTGAGTCATTTTTGAACAAACAAGATTTTTACTAATCTTCATAGTGTTATGCGGATTACTCATCAATACACAACTGTGCATTATTTGCCAAAATGACAAGAAAATACTAATTTAATCGTTTTTAAAGTTATCGTTGACGACTTTTTTTTTATTAATTTAGTTACTTTTTTACGGCTTAGTTGGTAATTAAAACACATTTTTCTTGTAATTTTGTTGCTGCCCAATATATTTCCATCACACCTTGGTGATAGTTATAAAGGGCTAAAACTTAAAATAACAAAAAACACAGTCAGAACATTAAATTTACAATTGAAAATCCATAAAAAAATTATATTGGGAAGCAGCAAGATTCTCACAAAAATCTGTGTTTAATTAAAAAATCTGTACTGACTTTCTGTAACTCATATCTTTTCTAGTATAAATAGGTGGTGACAAAGTGTGGATCGTATTAGTGTGACATCACTTCAATTAATTGATTTTGTTACAGAAAGTCAGATTTATTGTGGCAATTTATAACTTTTTAATGTAGAAAAATTGCAGAAGAAGACCACCAAGAGTTATCAATTAAGAAAATACAGCCACCATTGTGGATAAATACAATTTTTGCTTTAATTTTCAGTAATATCTTCATTTATTAGGAGTGTTCAATATCTCAAAATTTTTACATGTTTTTACGAATAGTTACGAATTTATGTTCAATAACCCAAAAAATTCGCTAAAGAGAGCTAAATTGAGAGAGTAAGACCTCGAGAGAGTTTATAAACGCTGCAAGTACAATTTTCACTTGCAACTACTAGCAGCTTAAAAAAATAGAAGTGTCAAAAATATATTATCAGAAAAATTTCAATTGGAAATATACAAACATTTTAAACACAAATTTCTAATTGTGTACTAAATAAGTTAATAATAATAATAATAATAATGATAATGATAATGATAATGATAATGATAATAATAATGATAATGATAATGATAATGATAATGATAATGATAATGATAATGATAATGATAATGATAATGATAATGATAATGATAATGATAATGATAATGATAATGATAATGATAATGATAATGATAATGATAATGATAATGATAATGATAATGATAATGATAATGATAATAATAATAATAATAATAATAATAATAATAATAATAATAATAATAATAACAATAATAATAACAATAATAATAATAATAATAATAATAATAATAATAATAACAATAATAATAACAATAATAATAATAATAATAATAATAACAATAATAATAACAATAATAATAATAATAACAATAATAATAATAATAATAATAATAATAATAATAATAATAATAATAATAATAATAATAATAATAATAATAATAATAATAATAACAATAATAATAATAATAATAATAATAATAATAATAATAATAATAATAATAATAATAATAATAATAATAATAATAATAATAATAATAATAATAATAATAATAATAATAATAATAATAATAATAATAATAATAATAATAATAATAATAATAATAATAATAATAATAATAATAATAATAATAATAATAATAATAATAATAATAATAATAATAATAATAATAATAATAATAATAATAATAATAATAATAATAATAATAATAATAATAATAATAATAATAATAATAATAATAATAATAATAATAATAATAATAATAATAATAATAATAATAATAATAATAATAATAATAATAATAATAATAATAATAATAATAATAATAATAATAATAATAATAATAATAATAATAATAATAATAATAATAATAATAATAATAATAATAATAATAATAATAATAATAATAATAATAATAATAATAATAATAATAATAATAAT